>JANBXA010000372.1:48807500-49300000 GCA_030556225.1 Cricetiscus sungorus | reverse complement strand
TAAGTTGACTTTCCTTTACTCTTCTAGGAACTTTTACTTGTCCAGTGAAGTGTTTAAAGTCTTTATCCATTCTGTGTTTTCAACTTTCATACTTCAAGTGTGGTTTAAGATGAGGGTCAAATATCATTCTTTCACATGTAAATAACCAACCGTTCCAATACTATTTTCTAAAACAACAACAACAACAAACAAAAAGCAAACAAAAAACTATCATTCTCTCTCTCTCTCTCTCTCTCTCTCTCTCTCTCTGTGTGTGTGTGTGTGTGTGTGTGTGTGTGTGTGTGTATGTGTGTATGTGTGTGTTTTCTTTGGATTTCATCAAAGATTACTGGTGTTGTAGAGCACTATTTCCAAACAAATCAGCCTCTGTCTTCATCAGATTAGCTATGGTTGTTTGCAAGAGGATATTATGATCTGGCTTGATAGCTGGCATTCTGTAATAGAAAGAAGAGTAGGGAGGGTCACTGGATTCACCTGAGACTCTAGCAGCTCAACCTAGCCATTTGTATGCAGTTAAACACTAAATTCATGTGGCCTCAAGGCCTTATGGGGTGCTAAAGAACCTCATGAAAAATTCCCTCATATGGGGGGAGATTGAATAGGAGGTTCCAACTATATGACTGGGTGAAGACTTTGCAGGCATAGCTGCTTTGGAGTCATCTATGCTCCTATAAGCAACCTTTCATCCATGGTCTCTGAATAAGCTCAATGAATTTATGGTACCCAAGGTTGAACTTTGGATACCTACTTTGGTTTATCCTTGGACCTTTATAATAGGAATGTAGATACTGTTTACATCTCCCCAGGGAAGGAATTCTCATAGCAATGGAACTAGTATGTTCTTTTTTTTTTTTTTTTTTTTTTTTTTTGTTCTTTACATTGTTTCTGTAGGCCAGTACATCTGCTTTCATGTAAAGGTCATACTCTTTGGTTACCCTAATTTTATAATACATTTAAATTAAGAAGGATGATGCAGTTTTCCTCTTGTTCAAGATTATTTTGACTATTAACTATTGTTACTAGTTTCCCAAAATAATATTATAGGGTAGTTTTTCCAAAGTCTCTAAAGTTAAAGGGATTTTGATACGAATTAACTTAAATCTGTAGATAGTTTTTTGGAAAAAATAAATTTTAAATATTAATTCATCAAGAGCATGGAAATTTTATTTATAAGGAAACACAAAAGAAGCAAACTCTCTGAGTAGCTACCATTGTGTTCTATGGACCACACTGTTGACTGTTTAAACCTTTCCACCATACTTAAAGCTGCTTACTCTGCCACAGTAGGAACTGAACTGTGCCCTCTGTGAGCAAATCTTCCTTGATCTCAGTTATTGGGACTATGCTTGGCTGGGTATGTCATCTAGAAAGACTCAACTCAAAAAACATCACAACAGTGATCAAATTAGAACAGTGTGGAAGAATCTCCAGGGTGTTAATGTTGGTTGGTTGTTTCTAGGGGCATATTTTTATTTTGAATATTTGTGCTTACCTGAATTTGCTGTCTCAATGAACAAATAGTCAAAAAAAAAAAAACTTTAAGAAGTTTTGCAGTGTTTTTCAAAATGTCTGGGATAGTCTCAAGACTATCTAGGTGTCTTATCTTGTTTGGGTTTATTTTCTCTGCTAATTAAAGATTCAACAGGAAGGGGAAAATTCTTAGCCATACCAGGCAGCAACAGGTAACAAGCTGTATTAAAGGTGAAGAAACGCACACACACATGTGCATCTACACATGCTCACACATGTGCACATATGTGTGTGTGTGCCTGCGCGTGTACACACACATGATGGGAGATGTTATTCTGTAAATATATTTCTCATACTGGTTAATGAATAAAGCACTTTTGGACAATAGGAAAGGGAGATAGGAGGAACTAGGAAACTAGGAGGAAGGAGGAAGCAGTTGGGAGGAGTCAACATGGAGAGCCTGGAGAGGTAGCACACCCGCTGCTCTGGCCGGTAATATGAGCCATGTGGAAATACTTAGATTAATAGAAATGGGTTAATATTTAAGACAGAGCTAGCCGATAAGAAAGAATAGTAATTGGCCAACAACATTTTCAAATACAGAGTCTCTGCTTGTTATTGGGAGCTGTCATGGCGGCAGGACCAGCGGGGGAAAAAACCTGCACGCAGACACACAGGTGCATCTACACATGCTCACATATGTGCACATATGTGCATGCGCTCCTGCGCGTGCACACACAGACAGACAGACAGACACACAGAACACATATATGTTTTTGGTGGCTTGGGATGGGCCCCCTTCCCTCATTTTTGGCTGATGAGCTTAAAAAAGAAGACCCATGTCTATTGCTATGCACAAAACTCAAGTCCAAATGGATCAAAGAGTTCAGCATAAATCCAGCCACACTGAACCTCTTAGAAGAGAAAGTGAGAGGTACTCTTGAACAAATTGGCACAGGAGACTGCTTCCTGAACATAACTCCAGTAACACAGACACTGAGATCCACAATTAATAAATGGGACCTCCTCAAACTTAGAAGCTTCTGTAAGGCAAAGGACACAGCTGACAAGACCAAATGGCAGCTCACAGACTGGGAAAAAAATCTTCACCAATCCTATATCTGACAGAGGCTGATCTCCAAACTATACAAAGAACTCAAGAAACTAGTCAACAAAACACCAAATAACCCTATTAAAAATGGGGCACAGAACTGAATAGAGAACTCTCAACAGAGGAAAACAAAAAGGCTGAAAGACACTTAAGAAAGTGTTCAACATCCTTAGCTTCCAGGGAAATGCAAATCAAAACAACTTTGTGATACCATCTTATTCCTGCCAGAATGGCTAAAATTAGAAACACCAATGACAACTTATGCTGGAGAGGATGTGGAGAAAGGGGAACACTCCCCCACTGCTGGTGGGAGTGCAAACTTGTACAGCCATTTTGGAAATCAGTATGACGGTTCATCAGGAAAATGGGAATCAGTCTACCACAGGACCTGGCAATCCCCTCTTAGGCATATACCCAAATGATCCACATCCATGCAACAAAGACATGTGCTCAACTATGTTTATAGCAGCATTATTTGTAATAGCAAGAATCTGGAAGCAACCTACATGCCCCTCAACTGAAGAATGGATAAAGAAGATGTGGCACATTTACCCAATGGAATACTACTCTGTGAAAAAAACCCCAACGGAATCTTGAAATTCACAGGTAAATGGATGGAACTTGAGGAAACTATTCTGAATGAGGTGACCCAGTCACAAAAAGAGGAACATGGTATGTACTCACTCATATGTGAATTTTAGACATAAAACAAAGGATCACCAGCCTATAATTCACACTGCCAGAAAAACGAGGATACAAGGAGGATTCCAAGAAATTCATATAAGGTCCCACATAGAAGGGGAAAGGGACAAAGATCTCTAGAGCACTTGGGAGTGGGGGAGCAGTGAGTGGAAAGGGAACTAGGAGAAAGACCGGGGAAGCAAAGGAAAGTATGTGGAACTAGGAAGTTTGAGTAAGGGGGAATAGATGAGAGGAGGAGGAGGAGGAGGAAGAGGAGGACGAGGAGGAGGAGGAGGAGGAGGAGGAGAGAGAGAGAGAGAGAGAGAGAGAGAGAGAGAGAGAGAGAGAGAGAGAGAGAGAGAGAGACCATAAAAGAGGAAACCATCATAGGTTTGAAGAGAAAACTGACTTTAGAGAAATGTCCAGAGACCTACAAGACTGACCCCAACTAACAATTTGAGCAACAGTAGAAAGGCTACCATAAATGCCATTTCCTGATAATGAGATGGACGACTAACTTATCCACCATCATGGAGCCCTCATCTAGTAGCTGATGGAAACAGAAGCAAACATCCACAATTAAATACTGAGCCGAACTGGAATCCAGATATAGAGAGGGAGGACAAGACCAGGATGCAGAAACACATAGAGACAGCTGACCTGAACAAGGAGGAGCTAATGGACCCCCAGACTGATAGGTGGGAATCCAGCATGGGACTGACTCAGACTCCCTTGAACATGGGTCTCAGCTAGAAGGCCTGAGAAGTCTAAGTCTAAGAGACTTCAGACAGTGGAACCAGGATGTATTCCTGGTGCACAAAAGAACTTTAGGGTCACATCCCACATGGAGGGATACTCCCTTAACCTAGAGACAGGAGAGAAGTCCTAGTCCCAATTCCAGATGACTTGACAGATGTAGATGACCCCTCCTGGATAGCATAGCCCTACATGTGGAGTGGGGGTGATGGGAGGGGAGGGGGATCAGGGGCATGAGGGGGCATGAGAGAGGGAAAGAGGGAGGGAAGGTGGGAGAGGGAATTGGGATCAATATGTAAAATAAAAATAAAAATATTACATGCAGTTGAGGCATTGGCTCAGATTTATCATTACTGCATGTTATATTATGCACTGCAGTCTTTTAACATACAAAGTTTTCTTCTCTGATAAAAACAGTGATTTCATCACCTACCATTTTTCATAACAATAAAGTATTAATTTCATATATCTCTGGGTTCTATAGTATTAAAATGTTTAAATTTACATGTTGGTGTTTGAGTTGCTTATTTGACTCTCATAAAAGCTGGCTAAATACACAGAGCAAAGGACTACTAGCCTACACCTCACACCACCAAAGAAACTAGGAAACAAGGAGGACTCTAAGAGAGAAATATGTAGTCCCCCTAAGAAGGGGAAAGGGACAAGAACTCCTGAGCACATCGGGAGCAGAGGGGAGGGTGGGAGAGGGAAGAGTTAGAAAAAGAGAAGGGGAGGAGAGGAGGGGGGAGAACAAGAAGGATCAGGAAGACTTAGGAGTAGATGAGAGCAAAAAAAGAAATATCTTAATAGAGGGAACCAGTATAGGTTTAAAGGGAAATCTGGCACTAGGAAAATGTTCAGAGATCCATAAAGATGACCCCAACTAAGAATCTAGGCAGTAGTGGAGAGGCCACCTTTTATGCCCTTCTCCTATAATGAGATTGATGACTACCTTAACTGCCATCCTAGAGTCTTCATCTAGTAGCTGACAGAAGCAGAAGCAGACATCCACAGCTAAGCACTGATACATACTCCTAGAATCAAGTTGTAGAGAGGGAGTAGGGATAAGCAAAGGAGTCAAGACCATGATGAAAAACCTAAAGAAACATCTGACCTGACCTAGTGAGAGTACAGGAAGCCCAGTCATAAAACTGGGGATCTAGCATTGGTACAAACCAAGCCCTCTGAATGTGTGTGCCAGTTAGGAGGCCTGGGCAGTCTATGAAATCTCTAACAGTGGAATCAGTATTTATCTCTAGTGCACAAATGGACGTTGGTATCCCATCCCTATGGAGGGATACTATTTCAGCACAGATACAAATTATGTGACAGACTTCGATGATCCTTCATAGAAGGCTTCAATTTCCTTGAGGAGCTGGGGGGGATGGGTTGGGGATGTTGGTAGGGGCCATGGGAGGATAGGAGGGAGAGGAAACAGAGTGATTGATTTATAAAATGATTATTTCTAAATAATATATATAATAAAAACATTTTTTAAAACATGGCTAACTGGTTTATGTTGGGATTAAGAAATAATTTCAAAAACATTCCTGAAACACCCCCAAGCATACTTCTGCCACTTTCTCTAGTATATTGGTGTGAAGTGGGAATCTCAGCATTGATAATTATAAAATCACTGTATCTACAAACTCTGAAATATTTTGAAGTTGTGCTACATAGTGTGAAATCAGATATTCTGAAAAGATCATTAATTTTATAAAAATAAACAAGCACAACCATGTCTCTAACATGTAGATTTTCTTTCATCATCAGTAAATAATAAAATTATAAAGTAACAAAATGGTAAAAAATAAAAAAAAGGAAGAAGAAGAAGAAGAAGAAGAAGAAGAAGAAGAAGAAGAAGAAGAAGAAGAAGAAGAAGAAGGTAGAGCTGGCAGGATCACAGATTTAGGTACTCTAGAAGGGAGTGACACTTGTCTGAGAAGCAGCATTCCATGTTTTATCTCAGGTCAGGAGGGTTAGGAAGAAGTCAAAAGTTTGTGATCACTTTCCCTGTCTGCTGCTTTCCAGGGAGCTATCCAGCTCTTAGTCCCTTGAAAGTGTTCCACACTAGACACAGAACCTCCTGAGCAGGCATCACCTGTGTTCCTGCAAAGAAGCTAAAATATTTCCATCTCAATATCTCACCGTAAGATTTCCATAGTTCTTCTCATTTTAGTGACATTCCCAATAATGTTGTAATGATTCAGCATCTACAATCATCTACAGGGAGCTGTACACTCAGTGAATATAAGCATCTATCCTCCTGATGGTTAACATTTTCATCATTAGAAATTAGTTATTAGCTTTCTGTATTCAGCTTAAGGTAACAGATTCTGTTTTTCAGATTCCAACTGAGAACAATCTACCCTCAAAGTCACCTCATTATAAATCCTATTTCAGTCTGGCTAATGTGTTTGTCCTCACATGTCCTGGATAGGACAAGGGCTCTGCTGCTCATCTGGTACAGAGGAGTAGTCTGAATACAAGTTAGTAACCAATTATTGGAGTTATTGCAGAAAAGCAAATGTTTTATTGAAACTGTGCCAGGAAATAGAAAAGTTTAATTAGACAGGATTGCAGACTCCTCTTCATCTACTATTCACTCAAACATTATCTTAGAGCATTTTAAATGTAATTCTTTAATATAACAGTGGAGAGAAAAAGCTGCAAGATATATCAAGTAATTCATCAAATTACTCAAGAAGGGGTCCTAACTGATACAAAAGATAGACCAGATAACCTGCAGGTCTCATCTTAGCAACAGACTGCTAAAGATTGGAGAGAATTGGCAGTCTCCTGTCTTACTGGATAGCTAGTGGCAAATGCCATGCTTCCTTCCATTCCTGATTAATCTGAAGTGAGAATCCATGAAGTATGGATAACAATTAATTAAAGGTTGCAATGGAGAAATAGACTGACGAATACAGAACAAGGTAGTTGCTGCTGCTGATTCAGCTACTGTTGTCCTGCCATTCTGCCCAAAGGTGATGAGGACCCACAGCAAGATTTGCTCTTGTTCTGACCATAAGAGAGAGAGAGAGAGAGAGAGAGAGAGAGAGAGAGAGAGAGAGAGAGAGAGAGAGACCTGCCTTCTCAGTTTTATTCAGTCATATACCCAGAAAAATCCACACCCATAGGGCTATCACCCCAAATATCATTGGCTGTAACAATTAAAATTCCCATAATACTTCCCCCTTTTTGTCCAATTAAGAATGTTCTAATCTTAACATAAAACTATAAACAATAATAACAACTATCAAATATTGTTCAGAAGAAAGAAAAGATAATAACAAACAAAAATTAAACTACAACTAAGAGCAACATCAAGCAAGAGACATATCCTAAATGTCCAGACCATAGGTAATTGGCAAATTATATAGATTACTCCAATAGTTGTCATTTCCTGAAGAGTCTAAGTCTTGTACCTAATATGCCCTTGGCTAAGATATGAAAGACTTGTAACTGCAACTATCTAGTCTCAACCCTATCAAAGACATGAGAAGGAAAGTAATATTACCAGAGTAAGCAAAGAGTGCAATTAAGTGACTTCCAAAAAATGCAAGAAATGACAGAAACAGTTGGCTGCTTGGAAAGTGACCCAGTGTTTCTCTGCAACATTGGGGCATCCAATTTTGGCTATAGGACTATAGGTCTCACGTTTGGCACCAGATGAAGTGAGAACCCACCAAATCTTGTCAATAATTTACTAAGGGGTGCAATGGAAAGACAGACTCATGAATACAGAGAAAGGTAGATACCTCTGCTGATCCAGCTGGTGTTGTCCTGCTGTCTGCCTAAGGGAGATAAGAACAAGGAAAAAGGCTTGCTCCTGTTCTAACCACAAGAGAGAGAAAGACACACACACACACACACACACACACACACACAGAGAGAGAGAGAGAGAGAGAGAGGGGGGGGGAGAGAATGAGAGACAGAGACAGAGAGAGAGAGAGAGAGAGAGAGAGAGAGAGAGAGAGAGAGAGAGAGAGAAAGCACCCCGTCCTCCATTTTATCCAGTCATATATCTTGAAAAAACTATGCCCACTGGCTAAACACCCCAAATGTCATTGGTCAAAACCAGTTGAATTCCCATAGCACTTATCATTCTGATTACTCTTGTAACACTACTTTCGTAGTGTAACTATATATATAAACATACAAATAATTATATAGTGTCATATATGATATAGATATATTATAGATGCAACTAACTCATTGCCATTTTATCTATAGTCAGTGGCCTCATAAACATACAGGAAAACATTATACTACATATAGAAAAAGCTATTTAATTACTTTAGTAAGTTCAAAAGTCTTAAAAGACAATCTTTATAGGGACAGTGTCAGAATTCCTAACTTTCAAAGTTCCTTCTTTCAACAGATCAAATCTTGGTGATTTTGACCTTTGAGAGTGGAGATAGGTCCCTCAAAAAAACAGAGGGGGTAAACCTGATCTTTTAACATCTTCAGTTTCGTGAGGAACAGGGAAAGGAAGATAGGTTCCATAAGCCAGGACTTCCATCTCCTCTCCTGGAGCCTCTGCCTCCAATGAATGGGAGCATAGGAAGTGCTGAGGTACCTCAGTCTTAGGGCTTTGAACTGCATCCCTGGGAAAGTTGAAGGATGCTGCAAACCTTCGGGGAACCCTGGCTCTCACTTTGCTCGATGCCTATCATGGCATCCGAGTGACAAAAGAGGAACCTGGCTGGACAAGTGAGCATGGATCAGTGTTCTTTATTTGCTATTGGGAAAATCTTGTCTGAGTAGATTACCCTGCTGAAGAGATGGGAAGTCCCAGGAGAGCTACGGCATCAGCAGGATGAAGAGACTCCAAGGAAAGGAGTCTTCGTAAAGGTACAGGTGACTGTGACCCAGGTTCATGGCATAAGTTCCTGAGCACATGGAAGATTCACATGGAATTGACTGTACCATATTAATTATCATAAGAGGTTGCAGTTAAAGAACCAACACGTCACAGAGGCCAGGAAACCTCCAGAGGATACCCACAGTAGGATCACTATAAGATACCTGATACATCTCTTAAGGGGGAAAAAAGGGATAGAAAGGTTGAGAACTTACCCAGAGAGACTGAGTGATCCAAAATGTACTATTCATACTAGTCCCAAAACGAAACTGAACACTGAATAATCTGATTACTTAACCAAAAAGAGATTGGTTAAATCCTGAGAGACAGAAACTTTAATTAGGAAGCTAATTAGTAAGTTTCCCTAGTACTTAGTGAGTCTGGAGGCTTATAGAAAATTAACTACATCTTCATATGCATAAGTATATAGTCTGAGTTATTTGTGCCTCTGGTGCATTGGCTGAGTAAACATACCTGCAGTCCCAAGGAAAGTGCTTTCTTACAATTTAGCTGTGATCACAAACTGCATGTAGGGAGGTAAGGGGCTGAGTGGGGGTCTTCAGTCTATCTAACTTACCCAAGATCTCTCAATGGACCCAGGGATCATTATCTGTTCTTTTAGATTATAGCCTGGGGGATGAACCTGTCTCTGTACCTCCTCCTGCTCTTCCTCACAGTGGCTAAATAAGGAAATATACCAGTTTCATCACTACAAGTCTAGAGGCTTCATAAATATTGGTATATTGAGAGCTAGGGAAATGTCCAGAGATCCACAAGGATGACCCCAACTAAGAATCTAAGCAATGGTGGAGAGGCTACCTTAAATGCCCTTTCCCTATAATGAGATTGATGACTACCTCATATGCCATCCTAGAGCCTTCATCCAGTAGCTGATGGAAGCAGAAGTAGAGATTCATAACTAAGTACTGTGCTGAACTCTTAGAAGGCAGTTGTAGAGAGAAAGGAGGGATGAGCAAAGGAGTCAAGACCATGCTGGAGAAACCTACAGAAACAGCAGATCTGAACAAGTGAGAGCACACAGACCTCAGTCGTAAAGCTGGGGAACCAGCATTGGACCTAACCAAGCCTTCTGAATGTGGGTGTCAGTTAGGAGGCCTGGTCAGTCTACGGGACTTTTGTAGTGGAACCAGCATTTATCCCTAATGCACAAATGGATTTGGGGAGCCCATTCCCCATGGAGGGATACTCTATCAGCCTAGATACACAGAGGAGGGCCTAGGCAGGCCCTCCCCCAAATGATGTGACAGACTTTGATGATCACCCATAGAAGACTTCACCCTCCCTGGGGAGTGGATGGGGGGGTGGGAGGCATGGGAGGATGGGTGGTAGAGGGAACTGGGATTGATATGTAAAATAAGATTGTTTCTAAATTAAACAAATAAAAACAATAGTGTTGGTCTCGTGGCTCAGCAAGGGTATTGAAGCTTTGATTTTGTTCCATCTTCCTGTTTGCCACTGGTGTTGTTTTAACTCTTAGTAGTATATTGTTGCTGCAATTCTAGTAGTTACATGAAGATATACTATCCTGAGGAAGAGATATCAATTTGTCTCAAGGAAGAGATACTAATTTGTCTGTCCCATGTTTCCTAAGAGTCCTTAGGTGTTCTTGATCATTTGCAAAACTTTATCACCAATCTACTCTAAGTCATGTATTGATAAGGGGATGAAATTCTAAAGGGCAAACTAATTTTATTCAATAAAAGTGGTATATGGTATCAGCAATAAATATCTACTTCTGGATTTTTCTTTTCTTTTTACTCCAGAGATAGATGATTACTTTCTCCCTGGCTTTTCTTGAAGTCTTGGGTGCGTTCCTGAGGGATGCAGATCTTCCCAAATGGTTCTGCAATTTTTTGAGGTACTAGTATCCTAAGCAGGGTTTAAATGAGTCCACAAGACCCAAGATAAGTGATTAAAAGGTATTTATTAGGTAAGCACTTCCACAATTAATAGTAAATAATCACCATGGTCTTCCTGCTCTTGAAGATGCAGTCTCTGCCCTTCCTATGCTCTGATCACAACCCAAGAGAGTGAGCCAGGCCCTCCTCTTCCTTGTAATCTGGTCTGGCTTCTCTGGTCTCTTAGAGTGTACAAGACACCTGCCCAGGACCTTCTGGCTTTTAAAGTCTCCATTGATAAGTAAGATATAATTCGAATAGTTTTGCCTTCATGTTACTTGGTGGTTTTCTTTCTTTCTTCTGTACATTTAATGTTTTGATTATTATATGTCAATGGGACTTTCTTTTCTGATCTAATATATTTGGTATTCTGTATCCTTCTTGTGCCTTGATAGATATTTCCTCCTTCAGGTTACAAAAATTTTTTTCTATGACTTTGTTGAAAATATTTTCTTTGCCTTTGACCTATGTTTTTTCTCCTTCATCTATTCCTAATCTTAGATAGTGTCCCACATTTTCTGATTGTTTTGTGCCAGGAGATTTTAGATTTAACATTTTCTTTGACTGATGTACTCATTTCTTCTATCATGTCTTCAATGCCTGAAATTCTTTCTTACATTTCTTGTATTCTATTGGTGAAGCTGGCCTCTATGGTTTCTGTTAAATTCCTAAATTTTTCTTTTCCAGATTTCCTTCAATTTTCATTTTCTTTATTGATTCTGTTTCCATTTTCAGGTCTTAAACAGTTTTATTAGTTTTCTTCAACTTTTTGGTTTTGCTAGACTTTTAAAATGGATTTATTCATATCCTCTTTGAGGACCTCTATCATAATCATAAAGGCTATTTTATGGTCTTTGACATGTGCTTGAGCTATGTTACAATACTCTGGGATTACTGTGGTAGGATTGTTGGGCTCTAGCTAAGGCATATTGTCTTATCTGTTATTGATTGTGTTTTATACTGGCATCCATCTAGGTATCTGGGATTGGGAAGACTGAAAAATCTACATGCTGATATCTGCCCAAGGGTGTTTTTTCCCCCTTGGTTTCTGTTCTCTCTTATTCTTAGTAAAGTGTGGTAGCTGTATGCACCTGGAAGAAAATTCTGGCATTCTGACATGTGTGATCACTAGAGTTTCAAGTAAAATGTGTTTTGAAGTATTGGGAGCTGACATTTAGAAAAGCAATAGGATAGAAGGCAGGGATCAGGTGGTCCATAGAAGTAAGGAAAACAGGGTGTTCTACCAGGATCTACTTAGTCCCCTAGGAATGGGATCTGAGAGTGAAGAGAGGCTACAATAGGTAGTTTGCAACAGAGATGGGCATAGAGGATTAGACTTGGAGGAAAGGAAGGAGAGAAGATCTGTAGTTAGCTTACCTGCTTCTCTTGCCAGAGTGGCCTGCAGGTTCCCCCAGAGTTGGGTATGAGGATAAAGCAGTGACTGGGGGTGTCTTGGTCCTGTTCTATTGATGTCAAGAGGCACCATGAGCAGGGCAAGTCAAAGAATTTGAGACTTGTTTACAGTTTCAGATATTTAGTCTATTATCATCATATTGTGGAGCATGGGGGTACACAAGCAGAAATAGTACAGTCGAAGCAGCTGAGAGTCTTACATATGAATCCATGGGCATTGGGAAGAGAGAGACACTGGACCTGGCTTTGGCCTTTGAAACCTCAAGCCAAGCCCCAGTGGCATACTTCCTCCAACAGGGCCACACCTACTCTAATAAGGCTATACCTCCTAATCTTCTCAAGTACTACCACTCTCTGATAACTAATTATTTAAATATTGGAGCTTATTGGGGACTGCCACAGGGAGGAAGGAAGGTTGGAATGAAATGTCTACATTATTGGAAACGGTAGCAAAGAGGAAGGGGAGGTTGCATCTAATAATGGTCTTCTATAGAGCTGGGAATGAGATTAAAAGATATGGATGGAGAGGTGAAGATCTGCAGTTAGCCTACCTGCTTCCTTGGCTGGAGTAGCCTGTGGGTTCCCAGGGCTATAGATCATTCTGTCATTACAAAGTTCTAATATAATCGCTAAGTATCATTTGTAGTGAGATATTCACTTTGTCTGTTTCTGTGGCACTGACCATGCCCATTGGGGGGTGGAGCCAGGGGTGGAAGTGACCTGTGGAACTAGGTCTGAGGAGGAGCCTACGAATGCTTTCTTGCTGGTGGGATGCGGAGAGGAGAGCATCCGGTGGAAACTGCTCGTGTTCAGCTGTCTAGGTTGTAAGTTATTTCTCTCTGAATAAGCATCTATCTGTTCAGCCTATTTGTTTATCCTGATCCTTATTAAACCACGACAATCTATTCATTTTAATTCTAATGAATAGTTATGAAATGTTATCACACATTCTTCTGTGATCCTTAGTGGTTAGCACACTGTGCTCCCAGAACCTACTAGTGTTGTTTTTTGGTTTTTGTTTGTTTGTTTGTTTGTTTTTATTTTTATTTATTTATTTTGTTAAATGGAAATGTTGTCGAACTGACTTCTAAACCCTCATGTTTATATCCAAAGATTGATGCTGCTCTCAGCCTGGTTAAAGAAGCTTTTGCTTGCTTTGGTGGCAATTCAAGTAGAGACCCATGACAAGTCAAAATGCTGAGAATAAGTAACTGTTGAGTCATAAGTCTAAAGGAGAGATCTATATCACTCCCTTCAAGTTGCAGGGGATATTCTAGAAAATGGGGCAAATAGAATGTGATAGAACATAGGAGGTCTTCTGGACATGACATAGTGATTGCAATCACAAACTCACAGCAGCCAGTTGCCTGCACAAGACTCACACAAGACAGAACCAATGTTATACCACAAGTGGAAGATGAGAGCTCAGGAGGCTCCATCCCTCCCTATGGACAATTAATGATTCTGGAAGAGGGAGTATTATTTTCTTCAGCAGTGTGGCCACTGATAAGTTGTTAGCACTCCAGCAAGTAACCTTCAATCATGTTGATGCATGCACTCATAATTGAACATAGGGGGACACTAAAAATGGGATACAAAACTAGGAGAGGGACAAGCTGGGAAGAAAATTTTCAGTAAGAGAGGGATGGGATAATGAAGGATAATGACTAAATTTCATTATATACACATCTGAAATTGTCAAAGAATAAAAAAAAAATAGTTTTTCTCCCCCAATAAAACATATCTGTACTGAATATACATAGTATTTTCTTGTCATTATTCTCTGAAAACAAACTTTTCCATAGCATTCACATAGCAATAGGTATTATCAATAATCTAAGAGTGGTTTATATAGGTAGGAGGTTGACATAGGATATGTGCAAATACAATATTATTAGAAAGAGACGTGAACATCCTCATATTTTGTAGGTGGTAAGAGTTAATTTTCCATGGATACTTATATTAATTTAGTGATGAAAGGAAAATGATGCTATAATATTTTTTTTACTCTTAAAAATATAAACTTGGTATTTTACTAAAAGACTGTAAATTGTAAATCCACTCCAAGAGTAAAATAGCAGCATGCTTAATGCCACCATTGTGAATAATTTGTCTTCTACCGACAGGCACAGAAGTTTCCTACAATATACACACATGCATGTGTTTGTACACAATGACTAACAACACAGAAACCATTTTGTAAATCACTTTTGTCACTTAAAACACAGACATAAATATTCTCCTCTATGTTTATTTCTCTATAACATAAAAATTTCCTTAATAACTCTTAATTATCCTTAATCATAACAATAAAAATATCATAGGAAACTCTTTGTCTTGCCTCTGTTGTTTGAAGATGAGAGTTAAATGAACACAGAAATTAGTGAAAAGTCAATGTTGCGCTAGAGTTCAGATCTCCTGTTGGCTCCTAGTTCCCCACATAACTAGATCTGACTTGTCTCTTTTTCTCAAATGTTCTGATCTTTTTAAAACTTGGAACAGCATAGATTGCACATATTAAAGCTTCCTCACATGAGGCTCTAAAACACATCAGTTTGAGCACATTAATGATAAGCTCAGTGTCACATGGGAAGAAATCAAAGCAATTCACCAAGTGTGAGCCCAGGTTTAAATTCTCTACTTAGGCTAACTTGTATCTTTAATCATCTGTGTCTGTTACATTAGTTATATCTTTGCCTACATGAATGCTGTCATATGAGTCTGTCTGTCCCTCTGTGTCTGAGTGTCCCTAACAAAGGGATTTGCTTCCTCTTTTATTGAACAGCAAAGAAAATATCAAAGGGGAAGGAATGATGGCCTCTTTACAGCAGTATTTGATAGAGTTTTAGAAGGCATGAAGTCACTGGTTCTGACTGACCCCAACAGATAACAAACAGTACTATAAGCATCATTGTTTATCAGGCACTATTCATATGTTGTTGTCAATATTTATAGATAACCATGTTATAAGATTGCTTTTAAACTATTTTTGCTGTTTTCAGCAAATTATTATCATAACACACATAAAAATACATGTATTACTTCTGGACCAGGGGCATGGAAGAGTACATACCTTAAGATTAAAGCTATACATTAACCTAGGTTATAAAAATGAATTAAATGGAAAATCTAAGGCAAACAAGATTGGATGTTAAATTGTACTCTTAAAGTCAGGTTAAACAAACAGGTTGAGTATACAGTAGGATAGCAGTCTTAAGTGACCACAAGGTGTATCATTAACTCTGGTTGTCAACTCTAGCAAAAATTTTAGTCTCTTATAATGTGAAAGTTTCTTTTATAATGCATTGCCATAGGAGCCTTCACTACCTAACAACATAATTTGGATAGACCTCTGGAAGTTCTCTTCTATAGGAATCTGAAAGAAAATTCTTCTTCATAATCTGTCTTCCAGGGAACATGTTGTCCCAATATATTAATGCTTTCCTAATCTCTCTAAGTTTGCTATAAATTCTATTCACACACAGCCTCTTTCTTCCAGATACTATGTAATTTTCATGCCTTTTCTAGCTCAGAACCATTCCGCTGCATCCACACCAGATGAAGCACTGCCATTGGTACAAAGACTCTACCTGTGTCCGGTCCCCATGAATCAGATGGAAACTGAGCAGTGTAACATTCTGGAATTTGTCCTAAAATTCAAAGTTCATTATCAATAGCTGCTAGCTACCTGGTGTAATATAGTACAGTGTTTTTTTTTGTTTTGTTTTTTTTTTGTCAGAGTATTTTCATATTACTATCATTGTTTCAGTGCAGCTTTCTCAATGCAGCTAGCCACTTGGGTGGGAGCATAATCCACCTAACAAATGAATACTAGGAGTTGGTCAGTGTTCAAGCATGAAGGGACCATCAAAGCATCAGATTGACATGGTTAGAAATTCATCTAAGAAAATACAGTAAGAAATGGTAAGCCATGACAGGAATGGGAAGAGGGCAAAGTGGCAAGCTTAGGGGAGACATTTTCTATTTCACTTTTGTTAATCATTTTCCTTTCTGCTCAGTCATATTCTAAAGACAACAATGTTCTAAGAAACTGGGTTTGACATGGATGAGGCCTATCACCCTCAGTAGGCTGTAGATACTGAGCTACAGCCATGTTGGGTCAGAGCTGTAAGTGGAGTGACCAAAAAACAGACCTACCATGAAGTAAGGATGTAAGGATGGAGTATAGAGCTGGTCAGAAATGCAAGAGAAGTCAGAACTATGATCCAAATCAGCTATAAATCAAAGAGACAAGTGATCACTAGTTATTAATTGTGTGTGTGTATGAGAGCGAGAGAGAGGAAGAGTGAGAGAGAGAGAGAGAGAGAGAGAGAGAGAGAGAGAGAGGGAGGGAGGGAGGGAGGGAGGGAGGGAGGGAGTTCATTAAAGGGAACAGCTTCTGAACTCATTGATTAAACATCTTCTCCTTTGTTGCTTATCTGTCAGGTCATCTTAGCATGCCTGAGCTTGTCTAGACTTGTCTTTAGTGATTGGAGCTACACAAACTAATGGAGAAGCTAAAGGGAAAGCCATTACTAAATATGTGGCTTCTCTGATGGGGAAAAGGGCAAAAGGGAAAACAAACAGGTATTCCTGTTCAGAACTTGTAACTGCCATTTTTTTTTCACATGGTTGTCAGTAGGAGTCGATGGATACTTGGTGAACAGAACAGGAAGCAAGAATTCAGAACAAATAATCACTTTGCTGCAGCCATTAAGAGAATAAGTTTATTGAGAAAAAAAATCAAAGTGCAGACAAGTTGACACCAGCAAATTGGAGGCTTGGACACTATACAACTACATTTGCTAAAACTTTATGTAAACTAGGCATGTTCATGCATAATTGCAATCCTAACACTTCTCAGGCATAAGCAAGAGAATGAGTTAAAGGCCAGTCTTTTTATATGGCAAGTTACAGGACAGTCTGAGTTACATAAGAAGACCTTCTGAATGATGATGATGGTGATGATACATTTTGTATAAAACACATGTATTTTGAGTGAGACTTCTCATGGCGGAAGCCCTCATCACCTGAATGCCCTGATAAAAACTGTGTTACCTGGACACCAGGCTGTAAGGAGTCCTCTCTCTGCCTGGGAGAATGATGGGCACCCCAGTAGAGCCCCTCCAGTACCTGCAGTCCTCAGAATATTTATCTGCAGTAGTGGGGTTGGCTGCTTTACCTGTTGGCATTCAGAACCCTTTTCATGTTAATTGGGGATTGATGTAATTCTTTTCTGGCTGGTTGCACAAATAAAATTTTAACAGCTGGGCCACAATTAAATTTAATTGGCTACTTGAACAACAGAACTTGTTCAACTTACCTATTAAGTGCTCAGTGATTTTAGTGTTAGCCCATATTACTCTGCCACCCATCCTCCCTAAAATTATAGTTTATATTTTCAAATGTCATCAATAACTCTGTTATGATCATAAAATGAATGGTTCCAGCTGTGATGTTGATCTTAGTTCTTGCGTATGTTTACCTGGAAACCCCAGAATACCTGAGTCCCTGCATCCCATCTCTTGAGTTATCAGCTACAGATGGCTTTGACTGTGAAATGTCTTTTGCTTTCTCCACAGGATGCTCTTTATTACCATCTTTCCATATAATTTCACTAGCCTCTTGGGAGCTTCATACTCTGTTATAATTCTACTCTTCATCATGATACTGTGTGTTTTATTGTTTAACTTTCATTTTCACATAATTTTAGATGTTCTGAAGAATTTTGAGAGTAAAATAAATCCCAGAACAACATCACTATAATTATATTTTCATTTTTCATTCTCTTTCAGACATACACATACATGTGTGCCTGCTATTTATTTCATATAAGTGTGTGTATCTCATTATAAACATATGCATTTACACTCCTATATTTCTGAACCATAAGGCAGTTTCAGACATGATGTATCTTATTCCTAAATGCTTCAGTGTACATTCTCTACAAATAAGAATTTTATGCTGCATAGTAACAATAGTTACTATTAAAATTAGAACGTACACTGATAATACATTTTTCTAATCTATAGCTATTATTCAGTGTTCTCCAATTGTCCCAATAATGTCCTCATGGCTAACACCCCAGATCATATGCTTATTTCAGTTGCCATGTATACTTATTCACTTTGCATATCAACCTGAAACTACTTGAGTGTATTCTCCATACATGGAGTTATCCTCTCCCTTTGCTGAAGACTTCTTGGCTTTGTTTAAAGTTCATGTTTGGTCACTGTCAAAAATAGTTAGTTGTAAAACACAAACCCATGAGCACTTTAAAAGGAGTAGTAATCTTTAGTAGCCAGATTCCCATAGTCAGATACATTAATCCAATATCATTCCCATTCGTGATCATATTGTAAGGCTCAAGGGCAAGGGACATAGAAGGTATCTCCAACTGAGCAAGGCAAGTGTCTATGTGTACACTGGAAATTCAATTTAGAGATGTAAGCTAGCTGTCATAATTGCCAGGCAGACCCCTTCCACCAAGACCACTCATCTCCCATTTGTAGGCTCATGGTTGCCCTGTTTTCAGATAAGAAGCTGTAAAATCACACAGCTCAGGCCCTTCTTGTGGCTATCCTGTGAACCCTGCATGCCATTTCGAGTCTGCTTTGCTGTTCTTGAAACCTGGTCTCTACTTGGTGTCCAAGTGTGAGAAGCCACAGCCCCAAGATGGCGCCTGGCTGGATGCCAGGTAGTTCGCACTTAGCTGTAAACAAGCCTTATTTGGAAGTGCTTGATGGATCTGGTGCGCTTCCTCCTTCTGTGACCTATCCGGGATCACCAGGTGGCATGAGCTGATTGGGCTATGAGCATATTTAAGGGCTTGCTGGGGCTGAGAGAAGCAGAGTAATCTGATGAGAGAAGCAGAGTAAGCTGATGAGAGAAGCAGAAGCTGATGGGAGCAGAGGAAGCTGATGTACAAGGATCCTGAATAAAACTGCTTGAAGAAGAGTCGTGGTTGCGTGTTTCCTTGCCGGTCAAGGGAGATGCAACAAGTGGTGGCCCGTATGGGGAACCTCTCCGTGGGTGAACAGCTCAGAACTTCCTACAGTCAGGGCAGTCGACTGGTAAGTCCCAGGTAAGTTGGGACAAAGCTAAGGCCCTTGGTAAAGAGGCGATAAGGTCTCCGGTAAGGAGCGATGAAGTTACAGGTTTAAAAAATAAAAATGAAGTAGAATGGATGGGTGTGGTGGCCCACGCCATTAATCCCAGCACTTGGGAGGCAGAAGCAAACAGATCTCTGTGGTTTCAAAGTAAACCTGGTATACAGAGGGAATTCCAGGACAGATAAAAGTTATACAGAGAAACCCTGTCTCAAAATATGTAAAAATAGAAGTCAAAGAAATAGAATAATAAAAAAGCCACGTAAAGATAGAAAGCACAGAGAAATTTTGGATACTATACGTGATTCTGCTGTCTTTAAATTATTTGATTGCTGAGAAAATAACAACTACTGATAAAAGAAATGCTGCTGGACTAATCCAATTTATATATTTTAAAAATGCTTTGACTCCAAAATTTAAGCTTAAGGACAAGTTACTGGGGAAAAGGATTTCTATTTTTGTTTTCACAGAAAATGAAAAGCTGTGGATTACTTCCAGACTAATGTGGTTTGATCAAGCAAGACTGCCTGAAGCAATGTCTACAGCCAAGATTTGTGCATCTTCTTAGGATCCCCCATGACAGCACCCCCTACCAGCAGGAAGTAGTTTGGAAAGAACAACGCCCAAATTCCCAAATATTGTTTATAAATGTTTGTTTTCATTTAAGTGGGCTTGGTGATAATAGGTTAATGAAACAAGCAATCCTTTTAAATGTAAAAAGGAAATAAAAAGGTTGAAACTAAAGAAAAGCACATTAGAAAGATTTCTTAGGGAAGTTGAGACAGTAGCTCCCTGGTTTGCCATCTTGGGCAATGTAACTACCAGCTGCTGGGACAAACTTGAGAAGGATCTAGATTTTGCCTGGACACAAGGAACATTGAAGTCAAGGAAAAGGCCTATTTGGAAACTTGTTTGCAGCTGCCTAGAGGATCAAAAATTCTGCAAGGCTGTTGAAAAGTTTTCTGATTTTGTGGCCAGAATAGTGGAGGCAGCTGGGAGGGTATTTGGAGACCCTGATATGGCCATGCCCTTGATAAAACAGCTTGTCTCAGAAAAGGTCCAGCTGGGTAGTGTCATTAATTATTTAGGGGCTAAGATAAATAAGGACTGTGTCATGCCACAGGTGGCAGGGAAGGTAAAGGTAAATAGCCCTATTCAGCCATACATAATACAGCTGCAAGAGTTAATTTGGAGGCATTTACAGCCCTTTTACATTCAACATATTAGGGCACGTTGCAAGTTGATTCACCTGATGCTGATGATGGTGATGTTGATTGACGAGATGAAATCGGATCAGCTGTGGGGAATCCTGTCGGTGTTCCCAAAGCCCATGCCAATTAGACACTCGGCTCAAGTTTTTCCTAGGTTTTTTAGTAGCAATTGGTACTGAATCAAAGCATTGATCTTGTTCAGGAACAGGTTGATGCTCTATGGCAGTTGGCACAGCTGGGCTGTGAATGGAAGATGACCGGCTTGTGCATGACCGCAGTATCCTACCAGAATTAATTCTTTAGCAGCCAGTATATCTAAACAGCTCTCACAGTATCTTTTAGGTAATTGGTCTGGCAACTTCAATAAGTTGATGCACAATCTGAGGTTCTCTATCGTGAATGTGAATTCCTCCCAGGTCAATGTCTCCGTTGCTGAGGGACTGTCTACATGGTTCACCCAAGCCACGAATCATCTAAAAGAATGGGTGGGAATGGGTGCCTTGGGATGGGTGCTTATCCTAGTCAGTCTCATTGCCTTATGGTGTATCTGCAGGATGAGGGTTATACAGAAAAGTAATGCCATGACTGCACAAGCCTTCGAAGCCCTGGAGGCAGGGCAATCACCTCAGGCTTGAAAGGGCTAAGCTGTCATCACGCTCAGGATGCGAGATGAAGTACTGCACTTGAGGCTAGCTTCTAGGAGCTTCATAGAGATCAAGTCTGATTGCATATGGGTTGGTATCCTAATCCCATCTCTGAGAAAAGATACCGGATGGGTGTGGCACCAGCTTGGCTGATAACTGGGCGTGGGTGCATTACAATGTCCCTTGTTCATCAGAGATCAGACCACTACCCTTGCCTGTTGCATTTAAAACATAAAAGGGGGAACTGTGGGAAGCCACAGCCCCAAGATGGCGCCTGGCTGGATGTCAGGTAGTTCGTGCTTAGCTGTAAACAAGCCTTATTTGGAAGTGCTTGATGGATCTGGTGTGCTTCCTTCTTCTGTGACCTATCCGGATCACCAGGTGGCATGAGCTGATTGGGCTGTGAGCACATTTAAGGGCTTACTGGGGCTGAGAGAAGCAGGGTAAGCTGATGATGAGAGAAGCAGGGTAAGCTGATGAGAGAAGCAGGGTAAGCTGATGAGAGCAGAGGAAGCTGATGTACAAGGATCCTGAATAAAACTGCTTGAAGAGTCGTGGTTGCGTGTTTCCTTGCCGGCCTAGGTAGACATGCAACATCCAAGTTCCAGAGGCTGCCTTCAGTTCTTATCTTCTATCCCTTGCACTGATTATTATGTTCCTGCTCTTTTATCTCCAGGACCATACTTTGATATTAATGTATTTCTCCTTGAGAATAAGACCACTACCCATGAGTTTGACTAGTCACTGGTTCTACAAGATATGTACTGCCCCGACCCGAGGGGCCTAGTTATTCGTGGGTCGAGGTGGGCTAGAACCTGAAAATAATGGGAGAGAAAGAAGGAAGGAGACCAAGCAGTGCATTTGTCAAGGTCTAACTTTATTGATGTAAAATGGGTTTTTAAGGCAAAGCTGGGAGGAAATGGGGAGGGGTAGCAAGCAGGGAGGAAATGGGGAGGGGTAGCAGGTAGGGAGGAAATGGGGAGGGGTAGCTTCTGCTAACTCCGGGTTCCTGGTAATTATCCCAGACAGTAAACACCAGACAGTAAACGGCTGCTTATCTTAGTTCCTGGGCCAGGCCCATCTCAGTTCCGGGCACTCAGTACCTGGAATGAGTGGAAGAGGCTACCTGTTAAGCAGGTTCCTGTATACCAGGATAAGGCTCAAGTAAGAGGTCTAAGGTGTAAGCAATTCTGCAAGAGAATGTCACTCAAGGTCGGCTCCCAACAATGGACAGTACAACTTTGTCACACAGAGCTTATAGAAGAAACACACACACACACACACACACACAGAGAGAGAGAGAGAGAGAGAGAGAGAGAGAGAGAGAGAGAGAGAGAGAGAGAGAGAGAACATGACTTTTATATTCTGCCTTCTTTAGGTGACTACTTTCTTGTCTGAAACTGTAATGCCTAGATCCTGGCTGCAGCCAAGTGGTCTGGGTTATCTGCAGTCTTGACGTGTGGATCTATCTTCTGGTAACCTGGCTCCCCTATTTAGCAGGTATGTTTTCAAATCTGGACCCTTTCCAAGTTGCCCTAACTTGTCACTCCTGTCCATAAGTAGCCAAACTATCTCTCATTACTGCAAAGTGTTAGTTAATTAAACAACCACATGTTCAGGCTGCAGATTGCTCAATCAATGTCAACTTGTCAGAGATCCCTGGAGAATACGGAAGGACTTTCAGCTTGGAGCTACACTGTTCAATTCTTTTGTTTTTTAAACCAAGCACTAGCAGAAAGCTAGGAAAGAAATGTTTTTCAAATATCAAAGTATCTGTAGCTCAGAGAAATCATAAATATAGTTTTTCAATACTTGATGTATATTCTAAGCTAAGATCACTATGAAATAGGAAAATATATATGTACTGAAGCCAGGACATATAAAGACCTTTCTTTAGTTTCAGAATTTAACTTACCAAACAGAAAAAGAGTGAGAAAAAAATCTAATTTATCACATCCATTATTGTTTGACCATCCAGCAATACCAAGCTGTAAACAGCTCTTTTGTATGCTGTGCTGGCTGGCTTTGAGTTGATTTTTTCCATCTAAAAGACCCTTTCCTGATCCCTTTGCCTCCCTCCATCTTCTCCCTCCATGATTCAGATGGTTGCCTCCCTAGCTGTACTGTTGTTCCTTTTCTATGATCTGGTGCATTCCTTTTTGTTGTATGAAACCATGACAGACAGAGGAGGTAGATAACTTCCAATTCCCAAAGGAGTCTGGGAGATCTCTGAAACAGGGATGCTGGATCTTTTCTGTTCTTCTGTGTTTTTACTCTATATTACTATGTCAGGCCATGTGACACTAAATGTTGACTAAATGTTTGAAAATGCAAAAAAAAAAAAAAAAAAAAAAGGAAAAAGAAAGCATGTTCTTTTGATATCTTCTTTGTCTTCCATGGGCTTGCTTTTAGAAGTCTTGAGCTACTCCAACCTACCTTTCTGAATTCTTGGAGGCTTTTTTTTTTTTTTTTTACCTTTTTTATGGATACTGTTCATGCTCTTGCCAATTTCATTGTTGAAACCATGATACTTTCTTTGGAAGGTATTCTTACTTTGACTTACTTCCCTCAATTACTTACTGATAAGTTTCTAACTTTCCCTTGCTTTGGGGCCTATATTTACCCTCAATTCACTGTCTTATTTTCTGCTTAGCCCAGGTCCCTAAACTTGTAATGAGACCCAGCCTTGTTCATGTCTCCATCCACAAGCCCAGCTTTTGCCCTGAGACCCAGTATATGTAAGAGGCATTTCTTATCCATTGTTCTGATGTCCCCTCTTGTCCAAGTTTATCTTCCCCTGGCCCTAGGTGAGGGCTGGAGTAGCAAGCTCTGGGCTTTAGTTGACTTCAGTCAATTTTTAAAACAAGTTGTCAATGTGACAGAACTTTTGTATAATTCATTAGCAGAAAGACAGTAGATATCATGAGCACAATGCCTTGTTATATGCTGACTAGACAAACCAACCAAGGTATCTATTTAAGGCAAAGCAGCACCGAGGATTCCTAGCTTTCTCCTGGAAAGCAGATCATTTGGGAATATATAAATTCAATAACAGAAAAGCTATCATGAAAAAAATTGAAATACTGTTCTAAATAGTATGGTAGCACATATTTGCAATCTCAACTCATGGGAAACAGAGGAAGGAGAAAGGCAAATTCGAGACCAGCCTGAGCTATATAGCATAACTGTCCTAATTTTCTCTCTGTTGTTGTGATAAAAAACATAACCAAAAACAATGTGGGGAGGAAAGGGTTTCTTTTGGCTTACACTATAACAACATGGTCCAAGATTGAGGGAAACTGAGGCAGGAGCTCAAGGTAGGAGCCTGGAGGCAGGGATTGAAGCAGAAGCCATGGGGAACACTGCTTATTGGCTTGCTTTCTTATAATACATTGGAACATCTGTCCTGTGATGGCACCACCCACAGTGATCTGGACCCTCCTACATCAGTAATCAATCATTAGTTAAGAAAAGGCCCCAAGACATACACATAGGACAATCTGATGGAGGAAACACCTCAACAGAATTCCCTCTTCCTAGATATGTTTTGTGTCAAATTGACAAAAACTAGTCAGCACAATGACCATGTCTCAAAAGCCAAAGCACAACAAAAAAGGATAGCAAAGCTTTCTAAGTGAAGCCTTTTTTGATGAATAGTGGTAGAAATTTCCTCTAAAAGAATTTTAGAACTGCTTAGAAGGAGAGTGGATATGATTCTGAGTGGCATGGTGTCCAATGCCACTGGGATCCAAGACCTTAATCATGACAGGCTCATCAGCTTGTGCCTTAGCCTTGTGGACTTGGCTGTGGACATCCTGCATCCCTGGGGCGGGGGGGGGGGGAACACTGCTGTAAAACCTGGGCTGGAAGAAAAAGCCACCTGCTACAGAAGAAACTGACCCAGGAATTCGGTAACACAAGGGTCATGAAACCCGAAGCCAGCAGGAAGGAGTCTTCAGAGGTGTACCTCTTAGCCATGCAGTATCCAGGAGGCAAGGGCTCCATGGAACAGTGAGTCTGCCCTGCTTTTCTGGGAATGCTTTCCTGAGAGGGGCTGAGATCTGAGCTGCATTATGGGTATGAACAGCACCCTGAGGCACCTCTGGGTTTCTAAAGAGATGAAAAATGTATTTGAGGGTCCTGAAAAATGATAAAAATGGGGCAAGCACTATGAAAAGGAAGAAAGGAAGGAAGAAAGGAAGAAAGGAAGAAAGGAAGAAAGGAAGAAAGGAAGAAAGAAAGGAAGGAAGGAAGAAAGGAAGAAAGGAAGAAAGGAAGGAAGGAAGGAAGGAAGAAAGGAAGAAAGGAAGAAAGGAAGAAAGGAAGAAAGGAAGAAAGGAAGAAAGGAAGAAAGGAAGAAAGGAAGAAAGGAAGAAAGGAAGAAAGGAAGAAAGGAAGAAAGGAAGAAATGTCCTCTAAGAACTATTTAAACAAGAAATGAGGTATTTTCACAGGTTTCAGGCAGTTCAGCAGTATATAGATGTGCACTATAAATCGCATTATCTAGAAATATATGTCATTTCTACATTTTAATATATTTCTATGTATTGTATTTCATATTCATATATGTTTTAAGAATACCAGAAAAGGGATGATGAGAAGTCATTGAGGGTCAGAATGCTCAATGCCCTTCCAGAGAACAAGAGTTTGGTTGCCAGTGCTCACATTATAGAGCTCACAACTACCTATAACTCCAGCTAAACAGGAATTGACACTTCTGGTTTCTTGTGCAGATACCTGCATTCACAAGCACACACACACAGACAGACAATTAAAAGGAATAATACAAATCTTTAAAATGAATGATATTCAGAAAACCCTGATTATCAGGCATTCTTTGTGGTACTTGTATGCTCTGAGAGAAGTTGGAATGCATACACTCTAAGATGTCTTTAGCTTCTACAATTTCCATCATATAAACTACTAAAACATTTCTTTCAGCCCATTGTCTACAATTAGGTGTGTAGTTACACACTCGCCATATCACCTTGCAAAACTATTGAATGAATACAGGGTCTTTGTATCCAATTCAATTTTGACACCCTTGTAAGAAGAACATAAATATCATACCAACTCCCCAATAAGTATCTGTACATAAATGAATGCATGAATGAGAGGCTGGGTAGATAGTACATGGATCAAATACATGGGCTATTTCTGGGATGTTTTGTGATTTGGAGGAATCATTCAATTTTTCTTGATTGATAAAATAAAAATTATTCATCCTAATACCTGAAATGTTAGAAAAAATAATTATTCATGCATTTAAAGGCACCAGAAACATAAATATATTAGAAAAAAAACATTTTGAGATTCCCTTTTCTTTGACCTTTTTGCTTTTTAAATTCTTCTATTAAAACTTGGACTTTTATCATATTGTGGAGTTTTATAGCAGTCGTTTAAGGTTTACATGCATTTTTTATTCATGAGATTAATTTTTTTACTGTGTCATATTCTTTGTAAGAAATCTTTACAGAGCCATAAAATCTTTTTGTAGCATGGGTTAGAATACATTAACTAAATAATGCCGCTTCAGTTATATCACCTAAATTCAATGTGTTAAATAAAAATTATGTACTTTCCCATTAATTATCAATAGCAAAAATGGGAACAGCATACAAAATAGTCATCAAGGCTCAAACAAGCAGTTTTTCTTTTTTGGATGGGTAGGAATTAGCCACTTCAGTTCGCACTTACTCCGTTGTCTGCCCCAGATGCTAATTCTACCCCATTCACCTTATTCACACCTTCAGTTATGTAAATCAGAGGAGCTGCTAACCAAAGCTAGATCCATCAAATACCTCCTCCCCCCCAAATCCAAGTTCAAGAAGGTCAAGCTCTCTTCTGGGAACTGTGTCTATAACAAGTCAGTTTGATGTCTACTTCTCTCACACTCCCAAAGCCTTTTAAATAACCAGAGGATGTCCTGTGCATTCACTATTAATTATAATGTGTACTTTTGGTCTTTGTTGATTGTTATCTTCTAGAGAGTGTTTATTCACTGAGTTACAAATAACATTGGAGATTATTTATTTATTTAAAACTGTTTTGTTATTTTTTTTTTTTTTCATTTTACACACCAACCCCCGTTCCCATCTCTCGCCGTGTCCCACTACTCCGATTTCCCCCATCCTCTGCACAGAGGAGGTAAGGCCTCCTTTGGGGAGTCAATAAAGTCTGGCATACCAAGTTGAGGCAGGACCAAGCCCCTACCCTTGGTATCAAGGCTGAGCAACATATTCCACCATAGGGTATGAGTTCCAAAAAGCCAATTCATGCCACTAGGATAGGTCTTGGTGCCACTGCCAGGGACCCCCAACAGATCAAACCATATTACTGTCACCCCTATTCAGAGGGCCTAGTTTGGTCCCATGTAGGTTCCCAAGCTATGAATCCAAAGTTTAAGAGCTCCCACTGGCTTGGTTCAGCTGTTTCTGTGGTTTCCCCAATTATGAATTTGACCCTATCCCTGCCAAATTGCTCATAAGATCCCTCCTCCTTCACTTCAATGGAACCCCAGGAGCTCAGTCCAGTGCTTGGCTGTGGGTCACTGCATCTGCTTTATTCATTTACTGGATATAGGTTCTAAGATGACAATTAGGATAGGCACTAATCTGATTACAGGGGAAAGGCTAGTTCAGGCACCCTCTCCACTATTGTTAGGAGTCTTATCTGGGGTCATCACTGTGGATTTTTGGGAATTTCCCTAGCACTGGGTTTCTGCCTAACCCCATAATGGTTCCCTCTATCAAGATATCTTATAGGCAAATTTCCTTAGTGTTGTTGGGATACACAATAACCCCCCCAAAAAAAAACAGAGCTCGATAGTGACAGTATTAGACCTAGAATCTATTACTGTTGCTTAGATAATCTTTCAGAGTCAATTATTTTTGCTTCCTGGATATTTTCAATGGTTGTTGACCTTTTTATGTTCAAGCCCATATAGAATGGGTCTATGAAGATGTCCTGTTTGAGTCATTTCTTTACATACTGGAGTGTTGTCTCACATTATCAAATACACAATTAATCTCAGCAACACATAGCACCTAGTAAAGCTTTTGAGTAAGAGAGAGAGAGAGAGAGAGAGAGAGAGAGAGAGAGAGAGGAGAGAGAGAGAGAGAAGGAGGGAGAGAAAGAGAAAGGAAGGGAGAGAGAGGGAGAGAGGGGGGAGAGGGAGAAGTCTTATTTTACACATCAATCCCAGTTCTGTTTTCCTCTCTTCTTCCCACCAATTCCCCATCCCAACCCCCACCCACCCACTCCTCAAGGATGGTGAGGCCTTCTA
This sequence comes from Cricetiscus sungorus, assembly GCA_030556225.1. NCBI lineage: Eukaryota > Metazoa > Chordata > Mammalia > Rodentia > Cricetidae > Cricetiscus > Cricetiscus sungorus. The sequence goes on along the minus strand of JANBXA010000372.1, from coordinate 49,271,534 downwards.
TAGGGGGATCAACAAAGTCTGTCACATCATTTGGGGCAAGACCTAGGCCCTCCTCCATGTATCTAGGCTGAGAGACTATCTCTCCACAGGGAATGGGCTCCCCAAACCCATTTGTGCCCTAGGGATAAATGCTGGTTCCACTGCCAGAGGTCCCATAGACATAGACTGCTCAGTACCCCCAACTGAAACCCACATTCAGGGGCCTGGTTCGGTCTTATGCTGATTCCCCAGCTGTCAGTCTGGAATCCATGAGCTCCCACTTGCTCAGGTCAGCTGTTTTTGTAGGTTTCCCCAACATGGTCTTGATCCCTTTGTTCATCACTCCTCCCTCTCTACAACTAGATTCCAGGAGTTTGGCTTAATGCTTAGCTGTAAATCTCTGCTTCTGCTTCCATCAGCTACTAGATGAGGGCTCCATGATGGCATTTAAGGTAGTCATCAATCTCACTATAGGGGAAGGGCCTTTAAGGTAGTCTCTCCGCTATTGCTTAGGTTCTTAATTGGGGTCATCCTTGTGGACCCCTGGATACTCCCCTAGTACTATATTTCTCATTAAGCCCATAATGGTCCCTCTATTAAGGCATCTCTTTCCTTGCTGTCCTCTGTTCTTTCCCCAGCTCGACCTTCCCGATCCCTCATGTTCTACCCCCCACCCCGTCCCCTTTCTCCTACCTCCCTTCACCTCACCCCATGCTTCAAATTTTCTTATAAGGTCTTGTCCCTTTCCCCTTCTCTGGTAGGGTTGGGATGGGGTGGTGGTGGTCCATGTATGCCTCTCTTAGGTTTCTCCCTATTTCCTAGCTTCTGTGGGGTTGTGGATTGTAGGCTGATTTTCTTTGCTCTATGTCTAATACCCATTTATGAGAGAGTACAAACCATGTTTTTCTTTCTGCATGTGGGTTACCTCGCTGAGGTGCTTTCTTTTAGTTCCTTCCATTTGCCTGCAAATCTCAAGATGCCTTTTTTCTTTCTTTTTTTTTTTTTTTAAATGCCTGCTGAGTATTACTTCATTGAGTAAATGTACCACATTTTCTTTATCCATTCTTTGGTTGAGGGCCATCTAGGTTGCTTCCAGGTTCCAGCTATTACAAATAACGCTGCTATGAACATAGTTGAACAGATATCCTTGTTGCATGAATGTGCATTCTTTGAGTATACGCCAAAGAGTGAAATTGCTAGATCTTGAGGTAGACTGATTCCCATTTTCCTGAGGAACTGCCATCCTGATTTCCAAAGTGGCTATACAAATTTACATTCCCACCAGCAGTGGAGGAGTGTTCTCCTTTCTCCACATCCTCTCCAGCATAAACTGTCATTAGTGTTTTTGATTTTAGCTATTCTGACAGGAGTAAGACAGTATCTCAGAATTGTTTTGATTTGCATTTCCCTGATGGCTAAGGAAGTTGAGCAGTTTGTTAAATGCCTTTTAGTCATTTGAGATTCCTCTATTGAGAATTCTCTATTTAGATCTGTACCCCAGTTTTTAATTGGATCATTTGGTGTTTTGGTGACTAGCTTCTTGAGTTCTTTGTATATTTTGGAGAGCAGCCCTCTGTCAGATGTGGGGTTGGTGAAGCTCTTTTCCCATTCTGTGGGCTGCTGTTTTGTCTTGTTGAATGTGTCCTTTGCCTTACAGAAGCTTCTCAGTTTCAGGCGGTTCCATTTATTAATTGTCAATCTCAGTGTCTGTGCTACTGGTGTTATGTTCAGGAAGAGGTCTCCTGTATCAATGTGTTCAAGGGTATATCCTACTTTTTTCTTCTAAGAGGTTCACCATCCCTGACTTCAAGCTCTACTATAGAGTTATAGTAATGAAGACAGCTTGGTATTGGCACAGACAGGTAGTCCAATGGAATCAAATTGAAGAGCCTGATATTTATCCATACACCTATGAACACCTGATTTTTTGACAAAAAAAGCTAAAATTGTACAGCAGAAAAAAGAAAACATCTTGAGCAAATGGGACTGGCATAACCAGATGCTGACAGATAGAAGATTGCAGATAGATTCATATCTATCGCTATGCACAAAACTTAAGCCAAAATGGAGCAAAGACATCAACATAAATCCAGCCACAATGAACCTCTTAGACGAGAGAGTGGGAAGTAGTTTCCATGTTGTGAAAATTCTGAGTTTATATTTGCTACATATAAAAACTGTCACAATTTTTTTTTTAGGTAAATTTGATAGATCAAAGCAAATTCTAATGACTAACCAGAAACTAGTCACATTATGCCAGTAGAGGGCAGCCTAATGTAATTATGAGGGTGTGTGAATTCAGGTGCCTGAGAATCTGGGGTAAACCCAAAATGTTTCAGAAGAAAAAAAAAAATTCCAAACAAGAATATCCATGTAGGATGCTAACATACAAAGACATACAATTTTCTGGCCCTGGTTAGTTCATTGAGACCATAATTACTCTTCCTTGCTTGATACTGTTTGCCTTGGTTATTTTTAATTCTGGTTTAATCTTGGCTATTGACTATTGCTATCTAAGGTCATAAATTAACTTTGAATTCAGGCTGAGAGAATATTACATAGTGCAAGTCACCATATTTCCAGTTTATTAACTAAAATTGAAAGATAGCATGAACCACTGCAAACACGCAGGGACCCTTCTACCATTCCACAAGTTCCCAGCCCCCTCCCTACTCTTACCATAGCCACAGAATTCTCGTGATCTTAGCCAAATTCCTAACTTTATGCAGAAACCCACTCCTGGTTTATTTTGGGCCCTCTTGGAAACAGCCTGATGCCTGTGCAGAGGGTTCTGTGAGGTTCTTTTTGGCCTTTTACTCTTCTAGTGACACGGTGTGCTTTTCAGTTAGCTTCTTTTTGACATAGCATGGCACTACTGCCTGAAACAGAAGTCACTTATCTTAGTCGGTATTGTTCTTTTTAACCTTTTGTTCCAAACTGTCGCAGTGCCAAGTTAGGGTCTATCCAATTGTCACTGGTGAGATGGCTTTTTCTTGCTTACTTTGGCTTTAGCTCAATGTATACCAGAGCCCATGATCACCATGAATACCAGCTGCTTCTAGTCCCTTCCGTAGGGAAATATGAAAGTGGCCCTCTCTGCCAAATAGGATAATGGCTCCTCAAATCAACCCTTCCAAAGTCTAGCTACTGGGCAAGCTGCAGGGCCCGTGTGACTGAAGGCAATTTCTCAGGCGAGTGTCAGTGACAAAGCAGCGTTCAGGGACTTCTGAGTGGAGGAGCCTGTGAAGTTGTGTCTTATGGCCTTCATCTCTAATAATATCACATGAATACAATCTTTCCAAGGACACAAATCAGATGGCTTCTCCAATCTGTGTGCCAAACTCCCAAGCTATGTATGTGTCACGCTGCAAATATGTAGGCATTAAGGCTTGGGTTTTCGTGGATGCAGACTGGAGCCAGCTCTGCCATAAGGCTTTTCCAACAACCTCAGAAACATGAGCAAACAAAAGTGCTGTTGGTCAATGCTGTGTCATTTCCCACCTAAGGAGAAAAGCTCCTACCCAAATATGGACAGGACATTCTTGGGCTGAAGGGCATAGCTGCTCTTGCACACAGCAAAGGGTTGTCATGGAGGAGAGTTTTCTTTAGTGAAAAATGGCTCCCTTTTTCCAACTTTTCTCTTTTCCTCAACAGTTGGAGGAGAATGGAACGAAAGCAGGAAAAGTGCTTTATGTTTTATCTGTTCTCAGTCACAGCAGGGACTGTGACCAATAATTGGTCTCTCTAGTGCTTAGCATATTAAATATTAACTATGAAATAAGAGCAGAAAGGGTACTTTCCAGCTCGCCTATTCTTTTCAACATGGAGAAGTGCTAGGCTTTCACTAGTAGCTATAATGAACATGTTTTCAGGCCTCTTACTGTATCACACACTTGTGCTAATAATGTCTGAGCAATTTTTGTTGTTGTTGTTGTTGCATAATTTTCACCACAGCATTTGCAAGTATCGTCATCATCATCATTATTATTTCCATTTTAAAGATGGGGAAACTGAGGCTAGGAGAGTATAAGAATTTGCTTGAGTTCTTACATCTGGCAAAGCCACGAGACCAGTTCTGAGTTAACACTTGAAATGACATTCTAGGTTAAGCTTGCATAGTACACTGAACCAGGTGGTGTGACTTGTGCCTCTATGTCACCAATCACAAATGAATACTTTGCTTAAGAGGCTCTGCTGAAGAAAAAAAAAAGGTGTGATAACACAGAAAGCATAGTATTTATTAACTTGGCAACTGCATGGGCCAAGGGAAACCTTCCCACTCTACAGATCAGAATTTGGCTCTGTGTTCCACCTGCTAGGCTTGCACAGAGGTTAGACTGCCTTATAAACAGCTCCAGCTATATGTCAGGTTCTAATAGAATATGCTGTGTACAGTTGAAGATGAGTAGCTAGCAATATCCAGAGATACTTTTACACTTTGTATTATAGGCTTAAGGCCCTGCTGGGCTCTGTATAAGATAAAGAAGAATATGAAAGATGTCCTTGATTTGCAATTTGACTTTAGTACAAAGATAGGACCACCCTGAGTGATTCCCAATCCCCAAGGCCAGCTGGTCATTATTGATGTCTGCCAGTCAGTCCCAGGGACATATCTTGCTTCCTGATGCAGCAAGAGCCGAGTGATATCTGGAATTGGTTTGTCACCAGTCACTGATTGGTCCTGGGGCCTCTTAGTCTTAAATATGTTTTTGTATAAACTGTACTTGATAATATTTATGATATTAGAAATCAAAAAGGATAATTTAAAAATATTAACTAACTTCTAAGTAACAGTAACAGGTTAATTCCATATGACATCTTATTCAGATTTGATTACATTATCCCCATCAGTGAGAAATAGTATTGCTTTACATTTTCAGATGTATTTTACATTTATTTGTTTAGTGTGAATATGCACGTGTGCATATGCATGCGTGTATGTGTGTGTGCATGCATGTGTGTGCATAAAACATGGCACACGTGTGTAAGTGAAAGGCCAATTTATAGGACTTGGCTCTCTCCTTCCACTGTGTGGTTTCTAAGAATTAAGTTCAGGGCTACAGATCTGGTGAAACATCTTTCCAACTCTCAGATGCCTTTAATGAATGATTTAATAAAATTAAGCATGAGTCTCATATCTGTTTCTTCATTTTTGATGTTGTGCTATGTTGTTTTGGTTTAAGTTTGTGAAGGATGTATACTTTGAACAGGTGTCCCTTTGTAAAGTGGGACTTGGAAGGCTTCCTGAACTGTTGTGGGGACACGTCAATGTTCTCACACAGATGAAGGTATTTTAGTTTTCTTAAGACATTTGGATTAGCATAAAAGCTTTCATCATGGTATTTTAAAAAATTTGTAGTTGTTTATTTTAATCCACACTTTCTTGAGGTTCTGGTATTGGCAGCTTGTATGGCTTAATGTCTGCCTATGCCTTGTCTTGGTAAATATATAGAAATTCCTTGTCCAGTAAGACAGCTACCTGAGCAATGGGCTTCTAGAATCTCCAAAGACTTGATTTTCCCTGTGGACCTCATCACTAATGTAATCTTTGTCTTAAGGTATAGGATTTTTCTATTAACCATTCTTTAAACAAACCTGTATTAAGAGACATAAAGTCACAAGACTCAGAGACATGGAAATAAGTGTGAATAAAACAGAATGAAATCATGTTCCCTAAGAAGATGGAGAATGAAAACATGAGACAAGTGTTGATGGTTCAAACAGTCAGAGATATCTGAAGAGGCTATTATCAAGGACCAATTCACTCTGGTGAAAGCAGAGAAAGTCAGCAGGGCATAAATGAGAAATACCTAGAATTCTCATATGGGAAAGAAAAAGTTTTTCTTCTGTATTACTTAATTCTTACTTTTAAATGAAAGCACACTTCACTTTGAAATATGGTGAGTCCCAGTGACAAAACGCTTGGCTATTCCTGCAGAATTCTAACAGAGATAAGAAGCTGTAAGTTTTCAGGATTGTGCATACATGTCTCATACATGTGCATGACACAGAAGGCTCCTGTATGGGACAAACTTGGCAGTTGTGATGAAGGCCAAATCCTTGTGGCTGCTGGATCAACTGTCGGGAAAGACAAATGGGAAACTAAGGCAGTAGACGGTGTTGTAAAGTACATGATTCCCCTTCCACTGGGTTTCAACTGATTGGACCAGGTCCTACAGAACAATCTCCTTTCCATGCATGTAACTGTAAATTTTAATGAAGTATAAAACTGACCCTTGACCACCATTTTGCCTGAATAAGTTTCTCTCCAGAAGTTTGTATAAACAAAATTATCTTCAAACCTAGGGACCAACTAGGAAAATTACTGAGCAAGGAGAAGATAAAGAGAAAAATCTGTTTACGTACAAAGGAAACAGAGGAGAAACATAGGATGAAAACAGAGAAATTGCCACAGGGAGACATGCAAATATAAAGGGTGATAGAAGAGTGGCAGAGAGAAAGATGACAGTCCCTGAGGTAAACCACCCTTAACACTGACTTTATAGTAGGAATTAGAGAAGTAAGCATTGTTTACAACTCTTTCTTTTCCTTATCTTTAGTATGGGAAAGAGAAGTTATCTGACTTTGCCAGGCAGGCTTAATTGACCTAATTATTAACTCCAAGAAGCAGCTCTCTGGATCAGAACTTCCTACCTCAGTATTCTGTTAGATAACTTTGATTCTTTCATATTTGTTACAGAGAAGATGTATGGTCCTTTCCCTCTCTGGTGCAAGTCGTTGTCCTCAAAATTACACTGAGAGAGGGCAATCTTTGAAATAGTCTCCAGTGATCTCTAACTGCTGGTATTCTTCATACCCTTTGTGTATCTCCTCCCTTTAGTGTTGGGTGCGCCTAACGATGAGCTCCTAATGAGTAGAACTCAGGAGGATAATGAGTGCTCGGTTATATATTTTTTCTTTTTTTTATGGAAGGTTGTGATTCTGTTTCGTTAGCACTCTTGACCTATCTGAACCTTCTCACTTGTTAGTGAAGCAAACTGCTAGGCTGCAAGTTGCTCCAAGGGGCAACCTACCTGTCACAGAGTTGAAGGTAACAAGGAAATTGAATGCTATGTCTCAGATAGCTCATTTATAAAACCGTACCACAACAATGATGGTAAGACAAAGATTTGTACTATTACAGAGTTTGATGCTTGTTCAAAATCAGAAAAGTACCTGACACACAGTAAACATATAGCTAATGTTAGCTTCTCAGTACTGCTACTTACTATCATCATATCAGGACCATTGAAAGTTCCAAAAAAAGATCACTGAGCACATTACTGATGGATTATTAATAACAACATTGCATCCTGTATAACCAACCTTAAATTTTCAGTCTTAACTTCCTAAGCTATGAATAGCTCTGATTAAAAAAAAGGCTTGTCCTTAGACATAGCTACCCTGAGAGCCCAGTGCTTTTCTGATCCTGGAACAATAAAAAAGTTTTCTCAACTGTGTGAGAAATAAGCTACCCAGACATTTCCCATTTGGTTATTATCATCACAAATGATTTTTCTCAATGGTATTTGCTTCTTGATTTTAGAATTATTTTCTGAAAATGTGGAAAGGATTAGCTAGGAACACTGAGCAGAAACTGTTTCTACCCAGCCTGTAGTTACTCTAGCATCTTCTATGACTTTTTGTTGGGTTGGCGGTGAAGGGTATGTGGGAAGGAGTATGTAACATGCAAAGAGTAAGCCAAAAGGTCATTATGGCTCACCTCTCTTTTCTAAGTCACAGACCAAGGCAGATACTGCTCCATCACTACTTCTCTAAGCTGTCTTATTAGGGATGAATGAATGCTTGCTTGATGGTATCTCCAACACATCTGGTATCGTAAAGGAAAGCTTCAGGTAATAAGTATTTTGACTTTTAAAAATACTGCCAAAAGCAACAGACAAAGTATTAAGTACTAGCTGAATAATACTTCTGGTTTTGTAATGCAGGGCAGAACCTAAATCTCAAGGAATTCTTTCACTTCTAGAGATCCAAGAAGAACAAAAGCATACCATATGTTGACCAAGGCAAGAGAGCTGTTACTCAAGTGTGTTTCAATCTATTCTTTCTTGTCCATTTTCAATTTGTTTCCATAATCTTTAGTAGCTGCTATGATAGGAATAGCCAGAAAGATGGTCTCCATAGCTGGGTTGAAAAGAAGACCAAATTGCCTATAAATATATGTGCTTTGTGTCAATTTTCTGGATATAATTTGACTATCTCAGTTTCCACATAATCTCAAATAATTCATTTTGTCTGTTTGCTTGTACTACAGATATAAAATCATACCGATTTGGTTTGCCTTTGAAATCAGATAGGATGCCACTCTCATGTTAGCTGAGAAACCTTATTGATGTTCCTCAACTTCCACCCTCATCTGTAAAATGGGGTAAAATGCCTAGCTTGCAGGGTTGCCGATAGATGTTATGCTATGAGAACTGAAGTGCAGTATGGGAAGTCAGGGTAGGGGGAGAAAGATTGACAGCAGTGGCTGCCTCTGGAGAAGGTGGTTTAGAGTGGGTGGTGTTATCTCTGGAGTAAAAGCACTTTGCATATACTGGGATGGATTGTAATGAGTCTCAGTCCCAGCCCCCAGACTCTCAGCATTAACAAACAACAAATGAATCCAGGAAGTTCTTGAGCTGCATTAACATATCATTGCCACCACGCTAATTTCTGCCTATCTGAAAACAAATGATCTTGTAATGCCAAGCTTAATCATAGTCACACAGGGAACCCATTTTGACTGCTTCAACCAGTGGTAATGTCACTGTTTCAAAAACTTTGCGAGTTCTAGCTATATTCTATCTTTCTTTATGTACTAAAATTTAGAACATTCAGTTTCTCAAGGCAGAAATTGATTTTTTTTTTTGTCTTCAAATGACTAAATATTTAATTCCATGAACTATGTGCAACAGACTCTTTCCCAGGTCCTGGAATTTTTGTCAAGAAAACTCAGAGTATCATCTGGGATAAGAGGACTGGTCTCTCCATGAAAAGTCCTGTTCATTGTCCCCTACTGGGTTCATTTCTCCACTACTTTCATTTGGAGCTCCTGTTCTCGTGTCTTTGGATGTCAGTGGCAATGAGAACCAGGACATATTTATTCACAGTTTCTGAGGACCACACCATCACTGGGTACTTTCCAGCCCAATTTCCAGTTGCCCAATGACTTGTTCTATCAGCTGGGCTGCCTGGATGTGCTAGAGTATTAACACTCCTGGGAGCAGCTTTCACCCATGGACTGTCCAGAAGTACTTTATAAATAGCCAGGCTTCCTTGTCTTCCTGTGAGTGATTTTGAGAGACGTATTTGTCACCAGTCCCAGAAAGATTAGGTTCTGCTACTCACACCTGTAGTTTGGTTTACTAGCTTAGTACCTTCTGTCATTTCCTTACTTTCACGAGTTCTGGGATCATCTTGCAAATCCTTTGCTTGGTTCTACTTTTGGGGAAACCAGACGGCAACCCAAGATACCTTCTCACCAAACTCTTCTGAGCACCACCTTAACATTTTTGAAAATTCCATTTCCCTTTGCAAATAGGAAAACCACAGAAAGGAAAGGTTATATATCTAACCCAAATCTACAAAACTCTTGATTGTTGGTGCTAAGATCCAGAGTATAATGTTCTAAAATGAAGGAACTTTGAAATCTGCTGATCCAGATAGAGAGTCTGCCCTTTGGAAAAAAATCACAATGTCCTCCAAATCCCTTAGCAAAGCTATTTTTCCTCTCATTAACTCCCGAGTCTTGTTTTTGTTTTAAATGTTACAAATCCAGATGATTTTGGTTTGTCAGTCGAAGGTGACCCTTTATTAGTTTTGCATTGTTCACTCCAAAGTCCATTATGGGGACCAGAGCAGAAGAAATACAACAAGGAAAAAGTGGTAAGTCTTGCTACATTTCTTGAGTAATATGTTAAATTTTCTGGCTCCTATGCTAACATAGCAGGGGATCTACAGCCTTGGTTCTAGTCATTGTTCTCCAAGAACTGTAATAGGTAGAGAGATGTTGGGAGGAGGAAAAAGCCTGGTTATGAATGGAAAAGGATGATTTAAATTCTGTCTTAAACATTCTGCATTTGAAGAACAAGTGATATGTAACATGTAGCTTGAGGGCTAGAAAAATAAATTTGGAAATTAATTGGAAAACATTAATTAATGTGAACACAGAGGTAACAATGGATAATGGAGAGGACATGATCCACTGTTCAGAGGATGAAGTGGGGACAGAAAGGGATCCTGAGCTGCTCATTTCTCATGGGAGGAGGAAATGAGGTCATCAAAAGGGACAGAGAAGGAATAGCCTTTGAAGGAGGAGAACCAGGATAGTGACGGAGAAGGTACTCCAAGATAGGGAGTTGTTTCAGAAAGTACCGATTAACAAGACCAAAGAATACAATGATGAAATAGAAAGGAATTGAATACAATGTACTTCTGACATCTTATATTATGAAGTTATAGACCACAATGCTGAGGTATAAACTAAAAAGAAGGACCCAGAAAATATTTTTTAAAATCTGTGAGTTATATAATTTAATAAATCTATGCTTTACTTTTGTGAAGGCTACTCTGGTACCATCTGAAAATGTGTTCCACCAGTTCCCAAATCTGTGAGCATGCTGCATTGTGTGTAACAAGAATTCAAGTTAAGAGTCCTTAAGATTAACTTCAACCTGGCCTTTCCTTCCTCTTGTCATTTGTGTTAGTTTTCAAGAGTAGTCAATAGCTTTTTAGGAGACAAGCTCTAGCTAAGCACAGAGAGAATCTGAGCATACTCATGTACTTCAAAGATTTTGAGCTTAGTAAATTAACTTAACACTTCAAGTTTACTTAGGATAAAATGATTTTATTTGCAATTTTAATGCACCCAGAGATCTTGTGCACACTGTAATATTATCCCAAGTTCAGTTACAAAGAAACATGGACAACAAATGCTAAATTAGTGACTTAGTCCCAACTTTTATTAATGCAGTCTAGTCTTTTACCAATGAGGGTTATCTACCAGGACTCACTTTCCTTTTATCTTATAATTAACTACTTTACTTTGTGTGGATATACTCATGCTGTGGCATGTGTGTTGGGGAAAGTGGCCAGAGAACACTGTGCAGGAGTTGGTTATTACCTTCCATGACATGGGTTCTAGGGATTAAAATCAAGTTGTCATGCTTGGTGCCATGTACTTTTATCCACAGAGCCATCTCTACAGCCTGGGAGTTGACTTTTTACCTGGGTTTCCAAAATTAGTATTGATTGCTGATAATCTAGGGAAGTGTGCGTGTGTGTGTGTGTGTGTGTGTGTGTGTGTGTGTATGTATGTGCATGTGTGTGTGTGTATGTGTGTGTGTATATGTGTGTGTGTATATATGTGTGTGTGTATATATGTGTGTGTGTATATATATATATGTGTGTGTGTATATATGTGTGTGTGTGTGTGTGTATGTGTGTGTGTGTGTATGCTCGTACATGTGCAGGTTCATACGCAAGTATATGAATGCACTTAGAGAATGAAAAGGAGGATATAGTCAGTTATTGAAGGTCACATTGTATTTTCTCCCGTTTAAGTTAAACAACCTATGCTTTTGTATAATAAAAACAGCCATTGCCAATGGGATTTCAATGTGCTTAAATGGCAACATAGAAAGCTTATAAACTCATGATATACAGAATTTTTGTTTGTTTTGTTTTGTTTTGCTGGTCTGTAGATGCACTGGATCACAATGGTTCTGTCCTCCCAACTTCTGGGCTGTATGTATGTAATGGATAAAAGGATAAAAATTTAGAATATCTGACTCTTATTTCGAACTTAAACCAGAGCAACAGGAGCCACTCAGGCAGCCCGGCAAGGCTCTTTCGTAGAGTCCAGCAACATTCTGCCATGCCTGCTGGCAGTGCTGGTGATGTATTGAGAAGGAAATTTCAAAGCGTAGTTTGCATCCCAAGACACCGGCACTCTGAATACCAACAGAAAATTATGCATCCTTGTCATGCAGAGAGAAGGAAGAGCTGCTTTGTTAAATTGCTCGAGTTATTTTAAAGGAAATTTTGCCTGCTTAAACAAGTTGGAAATGAGGTCTGTGAGAACACGGTGTAGGGACAGGTTGAACCCAGAGGTTGGTGAAGAAAAACTACCCTAGCATCGGAATCAAAGTCATTTACCTACATTTTCATCTACAGAAATGTGGGTCTTGCCCTGATACCCGAAATAGATGACATAAAACTATATCGGTCTCTCCCACTGTGTATCATCCTATTTTGGCAGAAACTATTCAAGCTGCAGTGAGTCAGGGCGGATTGGTGATGGCAGCAGCTTTAATATATCAGTGCCACAGAGCGATGGGAAGAATTAAAATACAGACATTAGAAATCAAAGGCATCCCGGTTAGTGTAAGTGGGACTTATCTGATTAAGTATAGTTCCACGAGGCACTGGATTTTAATCCCATCAAGCCCAGGGTGGGAAACGTGAATGGGGAAGATCGGCACTGACAATTCCACCTCCTGGAGGAAGCCATACATTTCAATATGCCATAGCAACAGAATACATTTCTCATTAAAGATAAAGGCATAACACAGCTCAGAAAAACCCTCCTAGACACAAACACGAAAGAAACAGTACAGATGTGCACCATTAACTTGCAGCATATGAGCTCTGCCGGGATATTTTGCTTATTGTGACTGGGAGTTATTTTCAGAAGGCAGAAGTTCCTTCTTTGTGAGTAAAAAGTCATTAAAATCAAATGTCAGGATAACTTAAAGAAATGCAGGAACACAAACGTACCTGGAAGGCAGGCAGTGAAAACTTCGGCGCAGGAGAAAGGTAAAGACAGACCCGCAAGCTGTATCTCGGGGATTTTATGTGAAATGCTTTTAAAAGGATTAAAATTAATTTTTTTAGTGTTTGTGTGTCTGTGGTGGTGTGTGCATGTGCATGTGGCTACCTGCAGAGGCCAGAGGCATTGGAACCCCAGGAGCTGTAGTTATGGGGAGTTGTGAGGAACCTATGTGAATGCAAACTCAGGTTTTAGAACACTGGTGCTCACTGCTGAACCATCTTTCCAGTTCCTATATTGAGCAAGGCATTTTATAACCACCAAGTCATTTAATCCTGATTAAAGAACCCCCAAGAAGTAGGTATACCCACCCCCATTTCTTGGAAGATGAAGCAGACACTAAGAATTCAAATTTTTACTAGGAGTCATTCGATCCTTAATGGTACAGTTTAACATGGGCCTCAAACCCTTATCTTATGAATGACGTCAATGTGGATGCAATGTACAGCGGCTCAAGTTCTTGTTAAATGCAGACTGACCCAGAGGTAAATGCACACAAACTCTGATAGTGCTAGTAGCCTCAGCTATTGCTTTAGATACTTGTCACAGCTAGGGGTTGTTGAGGGTGAAGAAATTCAATGTATAGCACAGAGAAAGCCTTTGCAAGCATGTTCAGCTCACTCCCCCTGGAACAGAGCCCCTTCTTTGATTGTCTTAGGAGTGTTGCATTAGAGGGTTATATAGATTTTAACCTTAAAATGTAGTCTTTCAATCTTAAGATATAACAAACAAAGAAGAGGCAGGGGGAAGGGGAGAGGAAGAGGACAGACAATAAGAAGGAGGAAGAGGCAACTCCATGTGTTCAGTTTCAGGGAGACATGTGTGATTGTGGATCCTTGCCTGTTTTAAGCATTTCAATGTCTATAGCTTTTCTGGGAGAGAAACAGAGATCACCAGAAGAAGAAATGCATTTTTCACACACCTTTCCTCTTCTCTAATGAAGAAGAGAGTTTTAGAGTTTCTCCTAAGTCAATAGAACAAAGGTACATGCCAACTTAGCTGCTTATTGTAGATGTCTTAGAAATGAATGACAGTCACTTCTAAACACTAAAAAAGTCTGTAAAATGTGTTTTCCATCCTGCTTACTGGTATCAAAAGGAGGGGTACTTTTATTTGCTTCATTCATGAGCTTACAGGTGGCTGAATTAGTTAACTTGTCTCCTTGCTGTGACAAAATGCCTGACACAAACAGCTTAAAGAAGACAGAGTCTATTTTGTCTCACAGTTTGAGGGCACTGTCTATCATGGTGGGGTTGACATGGCAGAAACTTGACATATTGTGTCCACAGACAAGACAGGCAAATGGACAGACAGAGAGACACACAGAGACAGATAGACATATAGACAGACACACACACACACACACACACACACACACACACAAACACAGACACACACACACACACACACTGTGCAGGAGAGAAGACACTGGTGCTCAGTTCATTTTTTCCTTTTTTATTTAGTCTGCCCCCAGACCATGCTATAGTGCTGCCCAATTTTGAGGTTAAACCTTTCTGGAAACACCCTTATAGATAGAGCCAGAAGAATGTTTTCATGGTCATTCTAAATCCAGTGAAATTGACAATGTAAATTAACGGTCACAGTAGAGATACCTTCTATCCTGTCACATGTAGAAGAGATTCATGACTTAAATAAATACCCAAGTGAAAAACAGGGAAAGATTTTTTTTTCTTTTGCTGATGGAAACATAAATATTCAGTCAATATATGGATAGGATTCACAAATATGATTACGTATTAAAAATAATAGTGCTAGCAGAATCAGCTTCCTCAACTCTACAGTTCTTAAAACTGCCTTTATCCTTCCTCTAAGTGGAACCTGAGTCAGTATAGATCAAAGTACAAGCATAATTAGCTTGAGAAATGCATTCCAGCAAATAGATGATGTCTACAGTTAGGGGATGTTTCTAGTGTGCTTTCTGTTGCTGTGATAAACATTATGACCATACACAATCTGGAGGGGAAAGGATTTACTTTAACTTGTAGGTTACAGTCCATTGAGAGGAGTCAACTGTGCTTGTTCTTTTGATGTTGACTTGTCACAAGCTAGAATCACAGGAGGAAAGGGAGCCTCAACTGATAAAATACCTCCATAAGATCAGGCTTCAGGCAAGACTGTGGGGGCATTTTCTTAATTAGTGATTAGCGGGGAGTGGGGGGGTTGTTGTGGGTGTGGGACCACCCCTAGAGTACTGGTCCTGGGTTCTTCAAGAAAACAGGCTGAGCAAGTCATGGACAAGTAAGCAGCACCCTTCCAAGGCCTCTGCAATAGCTCTAGCCTCCAGGTCCCTGCTCTGTTTGTGTTCCTGTGGTGTCTTTCTTCTGTGATGAACAGTGATGTGGAAATATAAGCCAAATAAACCCTTTCCTCCCCCAAGTTGTGTTTGGTCATGGTTCTTCATCACAGCGATAGTAACCCTAATTACACATCAATGTAGGACCGTGAAGCAGAGACCATGGAGAAATGATGCCCACGGACTTACCTAGCTTTCTTTTACAAGGACCATGTACACAAAGGTGATACTTCCCGAAATGGACTGGGCCCTCATCCATTAATTAGCAATCAACAAATGTTCCCACAGTCTTGGCCACAGACCAATCTGATGGGTGCAATTCCTCAACTGAGGTTCCATCTTCTCAGGTATGTCAAGTTGACAACCAAGATTAGTCATCTCAGGAGGTGATCCTGGAATGTCATTGAAGGCAAGTTTAAAGATATATACAGTTTACTGTAGGCCCACGTGGGCAAAGAAAAAAATATCAAATGTGGCCTCTTAGTTCCTATGTCCTCAATAATTTTGTTGCTATTTTCAATACTGTCCTCCTTTTTTTCTAATTGAACAAAGATTTATGAGGTTTTGGGACAAAGTGAAGGGACCAGGCCCTTAACCCACAAATAGAGTGGAACTAACTAGCCTTCCTGGAATAGAATATACAACCCTGTCCCCATTAACACTATTTGTATAATTGGATGCCATGAATAATAATGCATAGCGAATGAGATGCTTATTTACATGATATTGACCATTTTTCACTAGAACACTAAAGCTTTGTTTTTCTTGTTGATAAAACACACTCAAGGGTCCCTTTTATGTGACAAGTATGCTGGAGTAAATACAGAAATATCTTATTTCATTAGTGGTATTTTCAAAACTTAGTAAACTATGAATATAAAAGGTACCAAGTACTGAAAAAACTAAAATGATTTTTTTAAAATCTGGCCCCATAGGCTGTCCCTCAGCTACCATGGTGTCAGTTGCACAATCTGTTTCCAATCAAATGTTCTTGGCTTCCTTCTCGAACATCCTGAGACTATCTCATTGTTCTGTGGGGTCTGCTGAAGTTCTAAAGGTGCTGATAGCTTTTGGGGAGATTTAGAAAATCAAGAGGCCTTTGCCTTTCAAAATGGACTCTTGTCACTGGTGATGGAGATAAGAAGAATCTTTATCCAGAGATAGGTCACAGAGATGGCCAGGTGGCTCCCAAAATGTAAAACACCGAAATGTATAGAAGGGATGATTGTTCCAGACAGGCTTTAGAGGAGTTGTTAGATTTAAACCCAGAGTTGCCATTTGCCTACATCTCCTTAAGGCTCTTCCTTTTAAGCATTTCTTTTGCCAAGAAACTTCTTGACCAGTGTACAGAAGGAGCATTCTGCACCGGAGTCTTCAGAAGACCAATATGACTGCTCCCAAATCCTAAAGAGCTACCCAAGGCTGGGTGAGTGCTAGCCCTCTGGGACCTGTTGTATGCATTTACTTACCTCTAGAGGTTCTCCCCAGAGTCCCACAGGGCTGGAGGTCTAAATGCAGAGTAAGGGTAAGGAAGCACACAAAGGAACAATTCTGATGTCATCTAACTTCCAAATGGAGGTCAGAATGGGAGCCTACTGAAGCATCTTGGGGATATTGCTTCTTTATTCAATGGAGGTGTAGTATGTCTCTTCAAATTGTGTGTGTGTGTGTGTGTGTGTGTGTGTGTGTGTGTGTATTTTTAAAAGTGTTTATTGCGTTTGTCAGTCGATAATTTCCAACATATGTAATGTGCATTCTGGTTACTGTACCCCCTCTTTTGTGTATTCTGATTATTGTATCCCCCCCTTATTTAGAGTGAAGGGGTTCTCTGATGCAAGATGAGCTACCCAGAGAGCTACAAACTTTGTTATGAATGAACAGTCACAGCACCTTTCTGTCCTTGCTGTATGAAAAACCAAGGTACACTCAAACAGCCTTCCACGGGTGGTGGTGGGTCAACGCCATGTTCCAGGTGGGCATTCCAATGCAAATAGGAATCAATTCATTCTCTGTTTCTGTCTCCGTCTCTGTCTCTGCTCTCTGTCTCTGTCTCTGTCTCTGTCTCTCTCTCTCTCTCTCTCTCTCTCTCTCTCTCTCTCTCTCTCACACACACACACACACAAATATACACTCACACACATGTACACACAACCCCCACGTAAAGTGGATCAATCTAGAGGGTTGGTGTCCAATTTGGGGGCGCTGAATCTAAGCAGCTGGCCTTTGTGTAAGAGCCATCTTCCCGTCGCCGCGGGGCGCGCGTCTCCACTGAATGTGCGGTGCGGTGCGGTGCGGGGGAGGCTCCACGGCGCCGGCCCGGGTCCCAGGCTCTGCCCCACACCCGCCTGGCGCGCGCCGCGCTGCGCTGTCCGCGGAGTCCGTGGCTGCCGCGCACTTGGCTGGGGCGAGAGGAGCGAGGGGTGGGCGGGCTGCTCGCCTGGCATTGGCGCTCTGCAGTGCAGTCAAGTGTTAGCCCAGCTCCCTATATGGTCGGGGATTAGCTCGGCGCTGCTGAGGCTGAGCAAGGAACGGGAGGAGGAGGACGACTAGGAGGAGAAAGAGCAACGGCAGAGCGGCAGTCAGCGCACGCTGCTGCCTGGGGGAAACAGAGGCGCCCGAAGCTGGGGCGCCGCTCACGCCCCGGGAGCCATGGCCGAAGCGGGAGAAGGAGGCGAGGATGAGATCCAGTTTCTGCGGACTGTGAGTCTCGGCGGCCGGGCGAGGCGGCGGGCAGGTGGGGAGGAGCGCGGCGCGGCGAGGAGGGGCTGCGCTGCGCTGCGCCGCGGTGCGGGGCGCGTTCTCCGCACTCGCGGGCTGCAGAGGCGGACCAGCCACCTACCCGCCGGGCGGCGAGGGGCTGCGTGGGAAATGGCACCTTCTCCAGCCTTTCCCCTTTCTCTTTCCTTGCCACCACCTCTCTCAGATCTCCCATCCGGGACGGCTCGCTCTTGGGGCAACTCGCTACTTGGTCTGAAACCTTTGATGCCCAAACTTCAAGCTGGGCTTAGCTCGTGATTGTCAGACCCAGGAGATCAGAGATGCTCCACGACCGGCCTCCTGTCACCTCCACACTTCACCCGGTCCCTTTCCTCTTCCGAGCTGCCTGCCCTCAGGCTCTAGGGGACCGCCAAGAAAGGAGTCAATGGGGGCAGGCGTGAGAGTGGGGACCCTGGTCCGGTCAGTAACCAATGCCTGCTCTTGGTGACAGTACTGGGACCGCTCAGAAGGGAATTCACCTAGTGCTGTCCCTCTCCTCTCTCTTTAAATCTCTATCCAGCAACTGCTGCTAAGCCTTACTTGACTCACCCGCGGGTGTGTGAGAGCTACAGGGCTTCTGTTACAGGCTCCCAAGAACCCTGCAGAATAGGGAAATCCCAGTCTGTGGCTCCACGTCATCAGGTCCCCTTCTTGGCACTGGAGGGCAATGCTCCATCCCAGATTTTGGGAGCGGGGCAAAGTCCAGTGCAGCTATGTTAGCCTTCTCCTTGGAGAGTTTAACACTTGAAGGTGGACCACCACCTTGAAGGGTGAGGGGTACCTGGTTACTTCCTAGGGTTGATTTCAGCCAAGTGACCTTGAACAGATCGCATAATCCTCTTTACCCAGCCTCAGTTTCCTCTTGTGTAAAATGGAAGAAAATGGAACTAGAATTTCCTGGCAGGTAAGAATTAAACGAGATTGTGAACGCCACAATATTTTTAAACTGCAGAATGCTTTGTAAGTGCTAAGTGATTTTATGCGCACTATCTAGGTCTGAAGAATTAGAATGAAATTCTTGTCCCCACTGTCCTCTTTAAGAGTGCCCTGCTTCTTTCTGACCTGGTCACAGAGGATAACAACCTCCATCTTTTGGAACATTCCCTCTCTCTTTGAAGAGTTCCTTTCTAATTTTTTTCAACGCCTCCTCCCTTCTGTCGTCTGTTTTGTCAAACATGGTTTCTCGGTCAAGTCTCAGTCCTGGGTCTTGTTTGAGAGATTTTGAAGGACCCACCGCTGTCCTAATTCTTCTAAAAGTCCAAAAGTTCTTTCACTTCCTCCTGGTTCATCTTTACACTGCACACAACTATGTCCAGCAAGCTTTTTCCAGAGCCCCATGGGACTGGTCTAGTTCCCTTCAACAGGTGTGCTCAGCATTGAAGGGCATATATATATATATATATATATATATATATATATATATATATATATATGAGAGAGACAGAGAGAGAGACAGAGAGAGACAGAGAGACAGAGACAGACACACACACACACACACACACACACACACAGAGAGAGAGAGAGAGAGAGAGAGCACGAGCAGGTGCTTCTAGTTTTGTGCCCTCCTCAGCCCACGGTGGTGGTGTTGTTATTATCATTAGAAACACCTAGGCACTGATAACTGAGGGAATTCCCCTTGGACAGGTTGGGGCAACCCAGGGAGTTAAGGTTAGGGACCCAGAGACTTTCTTCAGGTCTTCATGTAAGCTGCTTTTCTTGGATTCTGTAGCTGTCTTCCTGGCCAGGCAATATTGCTGTATTAGAGAACACCTGTAGCCAAGGTTTAGTGCAGCAGTGGTTAATGTTTGTGTCCCCAGCTTCATAGAGTTCAGAGTCCATGGACCCCATTTAAAGCAATCCAGAGACCCTGTGGGGTTCATGCACCTTGGTTAAGGACCCTGTTGCAGAGCGCTTAGTATCCACATTACTCAAAGGGAGAGCAGAGGTCACCATGGGGGTGAATGGCTCTAAGTGTTACAGAATCAATTCTTTCTTCACTGCAATCATTGGAAGTGTTGTTTTAGGCATGTTCTTAGTTCTTTGCCCCCACAGAACAGCTTAAGAGACTCATTCCTACTTGGAACAGAGAGAGGTACAGGAAATCAAATGATCTGGCTGTGGCTGCCCAGCAAGTTACTGGTAATCGTCATTATGTAATGTCAAGTTTAACTCCCAATGCAGCTGGGAGGCTTGTGCCAGAGGTGAGAACATGAGGAGTCCATGCAGATGAAAAGCTGCAGCTTTCTGAATTTGACTCCGTCCCTCATTAGCCATGAATTAGATGAAACAATTTATTGGAACTCAGGAATCGTAAAGTTTGAACCCCAACCCCCCCCCCCAAATTCCGACATTCTCTTTCCATGTTTCCGAGAGTCAAGAATCACTAGGCTGTTCTATCAGGGTCATGTTTTCACCTGTGAATGTACCTGTGCTGTACAAGGTGTTTCTCTTTGAATTCACTCACTCCTCCGTTAGCATTTTTTCTTCCTCACAAACACAATCTTCCAAAGCACATTGACCGTGTGTCAGCCACCTTAACATTGTTTTGGACCAGAGGTGACTATTCGACAATGGAACAGAATCTTCCCTTTGCAGCTGTGAACTTTAAAGACTTGCTGTCTCAGAGAGCAGAGGCTTTTAAATCTACTTCAAAAATAGACCACGGAGTAGCATTGCACCACGGACCCTAATCAAATTGTGGGTGATTATGATGCCAGGTGAATTACACTAGTGCCAACAGAGGATTATTGATGGCATGAAATGAACTAGGAGGCAGCCTAGGTTTGCTTGGTGTGGCTTTAGATACTTATGAATTGGTGGTGGTGTTACTATCGTTATTAGAAACATGTAGGCACTGATAACTGAGGAAACTCCCTTTGGACAGATTGGGGGCAACTTGAAGTTGACTCAAGGAGTTAAGGTTAGGTATATTTGAAACCTATTGTTTCTTAGTTAAGCGCAGGTCTACAACAAAGGGTTTGGAAATGAAATTTAATGCCTTTAAGAAGGTGTGATGAAACTTCAAAAAGTCTGAAGTCACTGGAAGCCATGGCTATTTTGTAGAGAGGCAGACAGAAGAATCATCTTCTCCTTAAGGCTAGAATTTTCTCTCCCACTAATGTTGGCAGTGGCACCCTCCTCCCTTCCAATTGCTCTTGCTGACGTAGCCAGTGTCACTGACGTGGCTCTAAAGCTGCTCAGAAGCAGATGAACCTGCCAGCCACTGATGCGAAAACAAGAAGTTATGGGGAGAAGAGTGACAATTACCCTGTCTTCAGACAGTTGGCAGAGTGGCTGGCTTCACGAATGCCAGGTAGATACTGTGTCCCCCTAGCCTACAGTAGCCATTTAAAATTACAACAAAGCTCTGAGCCATCATCTGCTGGTTTTTTAAAGTTACCACAGACCTCTCCTTGTTACCTTCATTCTATCAAACAGGGAAATTAAAACAGAACTTGGAGTAAGGTAGGCATCCATTTCGATTAAAGCTTGGTCACAGGCTGCTGAGCTGAGCCCCATCTATAGAAAGTTCTCCTTTGCCCCTGAGCTGCACTTGAACATGGAAAGATGTTTGAACTGAAAGTCAAGGACTGCTCCTATCCAACCATGGTTCAGACACATCCTTGCATTATATTTCTACCACTGGTGTGAATTCTGCCCCTCTGTTACTCATGGCTCCTGACTGGAATACTAGTGAACATTTATCTGGTGGCCTGCAGATTTGAGCTTGCTTCTCCTTGTGGGCCTTGTGTGTTTACTTCCCAGCTCATAAAGTCGGATACCTTCAGGTTGTCAGTAGGAAAGATGTGAAAAGCAGCCTCCTGGTGCAAGAGCAGAGGCAGCTCTGGAAGATAGGCCCTAGACACCCAGGTGTGGACTGCTGCAGGGCGCTCTACTGCTGCATGAGTGTGGGTATTAAAATTGGCCTCCCAAAGTCACAACAGGGCTTCCCACATTCACAGTCTGCTTCTTGACATCCTCTCAGAATTGGTTTGATTCTGAACCAGTGTACCAGTATACGCAATATCCCTTTCCCCATGAAATGCCTCTAGTAGGTGTGAGCAGGAAGACAAGGTCCCTTCTCACAGGTAATCAAGTTGAGCTGGGAAAACTGCTTTTGCACCAGGTTGTTGTGGCCCTTACCTTGCTGTGGCCCAAGTGCCATGACCAGGGTTGACCAGAGGTTTTAGTTTCTGACCTTTAGGAAGAGAACTGATGATGGCTGCAAGCTTGGGAAGGTTTGGCATGCGATGCAGCCCACTACAAAAATGAGACCAAGAAGCCAGTCTGCAGTTGAAGGATGCACGGCGAATGTCTTTGCTTAATTTTTAAAGAAAATATTAAGGGAAGATGAGAACACTTAAGGGAAATGTTTTTTTTTCTAACAAAATTTTAAGTTTATTTCTAACATTTCATTTAATGTACAGTAAGTATACTTCTTCAGCTCTTTTGGGCTGATCTGAAAGGGGGATGTTGAAATGAAAATGAGTGGGAGAAATTTATCTGGAGATCAAACTATTCTAATGCTTATTTTTGAAAGGTTGGTGTGTAAATCGATTTATATCCATATTTGCCTCTTTGATTGTCTTACGGTTGCTTATTTTACTTTATCCCTTGGCTTTCCCTTAGTATTGCTATTTAAAGAATTTTACATTTAAAGCCACTGACCCCATGATATTTACTGACCTGCTGACCTGCACCCTTTGCACCCTTTTCATCCTCTTACCCTCTCTGTGTAAGTTGAGGAGGCCACTGTCTTCAGAATGCTTTACTGTAGCTCCTTTCCTAAATTTCACATCAGGATAAACCCTTCTAAATTAGCTCTATTCACAAAGATACCCTCAATATAAAATTTATCCAGTAGGAGTAGGAGGCTGTAATAAAAAATTGAAGTTAGAAGAATTCTTATTTCTTATATTAGCTCATTTGTGACCTTGAATGAGTCATTTAAGAAAACTGAGTCTCTTTGTTTGTTTGTTTCATACTCTATAGAGAATCTGCTTTACTAGGAGAGTCATGAAATGCGACAGTAATTCCAAAAATACTCCCAATGACAAAAGCAGGCACATTTCATAGGGCACTGTCATTGTATCTGTCCTACAATAGGAAATCAATCCTGCTTGTGATTGGCTCTTGATGGAAAAGTAGCAGAGTGATTTCCCATCTCTCAAACATGTTCTGTACTTTCAACCCATCCAGAGTGGATGCCACCCTGGTACTTCTTTGTGATCACTTGACTATAATGAACCTTAACTTCTTTCAAGCTGTCTCTTTATAGGATATGAAAAGCAAGTTATGACAAATATAGCCAGGTAGGCTCCTGGGAGTCCAGCTGCCTAGCCAAATACTCAGGTGCTTATTGCCATCTCAGAACATCACCAAAGCTGTGGGTGTCACTAGTACTTCTTAATTATTTAATCCCACAGCTCTTACCTGCAAAGTTATCCTTCCCATACCCCCTCTATTCTCTTTTAAAGTTCATTATTTCTTTCTCTCAGTGACTTGCTTTCCTTTAAAGCAGCATAGGTTTCCCACCCAGGGCCTTTGCTCTTTCTCTTATCTGTTATTAAAAAAAAAAAAGTTATGGAGGCAGTTGCAAACAGATGTGGTAGGGAGTCTATCCCAGCCAGGGCTAAGACTGTAGGGTGAGCATTCTCCTCAGGGGGCCTTGATGTTCTTGTAGGTCTTGGGTTGATGTCCTCATAGACATCCTCTGGTTTGAGGTATTTTAGGGACACACTTCCAGCCATTGCAGTTTGCCTTGGTTCAGTGAGTTTTGCCCTCACAGCACCTCTTCAGTTCAGAAAAAGGGAAGAAAAAGTGCTGGCACCGGATCCTGCTACAGGGAGGGATGAGCTGGCTGAGTTGCCAAGTTTTTGTCTTCTTCTTCTTCTTCTTCTTCTTCTTTTCTTCTTCTTCTTCTTCTTCTTCTTCTTCTTCTTCTTCTTCTTCTTCTTCTTCTTCTTCTTCTTCTTCTTCTTCTCCTTCTCCTTCTCCTTCTCCTTCTCCTTCTCCTTCTCCTTCTCCTTCTCCTTCTCCTTCTCCTTCTCCTTCTCCTTCTCCTTCTCCTTCTCCTTCTCCTTCTTCTTCTTCTTCTTCTTCTTCTTCTTCTTCTTCTTCTTCTTCTTCTTCTTCTCCTTCTTCTCATCCCTTGTGTTCTTCCTGATTCTGGGTTCTTAGAAAACAAAATTCAGATTGGTGTGAGACTGATTATGCAGTGTTTCAAAGAGCTATACCCCTCCCCTCACACACTCACTACTTCCTTTCTGTATCCCATATCCTTAGATAGTAAAGCCTCCATTGATTTAAGGCGGTCATTGTATTGTCATGTCTGCTTGGGGTTAGCTATTATTTCATTCAATGCCCCCCAAAAGAAAACATTCCATCCTAAAATCAGAATGCAATTATATTCAGAAACTACCTTTTCCTCTGGGTGATAGCTGCTGGCTTCTGCTTATTTTAAAGTATAGAGGAGGTAAGATGGAACTCTGGAGGCATAGCTTTAGCTGGCAGTACTCTCCTACCACTTTCCTACCAAGTCAGTTCAGAGGCAGTTTATGTTATAGGAAGGAGCCAGCGTGGTGAGCACGGCAGAGCATCTGTAATGAAAATCAGGGAATGAAAGTGTAGGCTGATTTCAGTATCAATATAACCCATGCACAAGATATCTTTCTTCTGTGTTTACCTTTGGGGAAAGGTATTGTCTCAAGACATTCTTCTACCAGGAGAACTGAACTGTGAAATGGGTAGTTCAGCGGGTACCACTAGTGATGAGCATCATTAACAGCTGAACAAAGCAAGTTCCCAAAGGAGTAGGAACACTGGAGAAAGAGAGCATGTGGGAGCACTGCTGAGAGGGGCAAGTGTGGGTGGGAGCACAGGCTCGTGGCGAACCCTGAAGAGGATCTGAAAAATCTAGGTACAGAAATTTGGGCTTCACGTGTTTGGGCGAGTGGCATACTTTGAGCAGAGTATAAAGGAAGCCCCAACTAACAGCGTGATTAAGAACTGTCCAGCCTCACTCAGGCATTAGGAAGACCAATCTTTATAGTGAGGATTAAAGCTAATATATGCTGTGATTGTTTTTTTTTTGTTTGTTTGTTCTTGTGACTTATTTTTACTTATGAATGCCCAGCCTTAGCTTGGCTTATTTCTAGCCAAATTTTCTTAAATTATCCTGTCTACCCTTTGCCTCTGGGCTTTTACCTTTTTCTACTCTATACACCTTTCTTTACTTCTCATTCTATAGTTGGCTGGGTGGCTGGTGTTCTCCTCTCTTTCTCCTTTTCTCATTCCACCCTGTTTTCCTTATCTTTCTATTTATTCTTTCTTCTGGCAGCTTGCCTATCCATCTCCTGCCAAGCTATAGCCTGTTCAACTCTTTATTAGACCAATCATGTGTTTTAGGCAGGCAAAATAACACAGCTTCACAGAGTTAAACAAATGCAACATAAAAGAATGCAATGCATCTTTGCATCATTAAACAAATATTCCACAGAATAAACAAATGTAATACTTCTTAAACTAATATTCCATAACAATATACTTTTCTAAAATGATTCAGGACCAAAGCTAACACAATGAGAAAGAAAGCTTTTTCCAAGAGATTTTAGTTCTACATAAAGTGAGAACTAAGCATGCATTGAAGGTGAGTCATAATGAGTCCACTAGACCCAAGATAAATGATAAATGGGTGTTTTTATTGGGGAATACTTACACAGATAATAATAAAGAACCACTGCAGCCTTTCTCTACCTTTCTAATCCAGTGTGTGTGTGTGTGTGTGTGTGAGAGAGAGAGAGAGAGAGAGAGAGAGAGAGAGAGAGAGAGAGAGAGAGAGAGAGAGAGAGAGAGAGAGAGAGAGAGAGAGAGAGAGAGAGAGAGAGAGAGAGAGAGAGAGAGAGTAGAGAGAAAGGAGAGAGGAGAGCGGGGGAAAGCCCTGCCTCATGCTTCCCTCTTTCTGGTTATGTCTGTACCTGAAGTCATGGCCAAAAGGGTGTGGCCACTAACACAAATACACTGGCAAGGATAGATGCCACTACAATGCATCTTTCCTAAGGTAGAGGAGTGTCCAAGTGATGCATCCCATTGTCAGCTATATCCCTTGAAGTTTACTCATTGTACACCTAAGCAAGTGCTCCAGACTCCCCCAAACCAACTCCAGAACAGTCTTACAGTAAATAAGGAGTATGCTGAGGGGAGACACAGAAAAACAAAACAACCCCCACCAAACAACAAAAATTTCCAGGAAGATGGGCATGGCTATCTCATCAGTGATAAAGTCTGGCATTATTTCTCCAACAATTTCACAGTTCACCTCTCAAATGAACCTAAGTATAGAGAGCTCATCAATGGAACCACAGGAAGAAGCAGAAATTCTCAACAGCACACACATATCCATATTATAAGGCACATTGACTTTAACTCCCACACTTTGCTATATAGTCTGGATTCAGGCTGTACATAACAATAGGACAGTAAGAGGGATCTTGACTCAGAAGCAGAATCCAAGAGATCAGATGGAAAAAAAGACAGCTGTCTTAGAGAAGTTTGAGCCTCTCATAGTAAGCACTCTGGACACATGACTGTGGTTTGCTTCCAGATCAACCCCTTCCATCTATGCTGGAGAAGACTAAGAATAAACAACATTAAGCTTTGAACAAATATCATTTCTTTGCAAGAGATGAAGCATGAAAACCACAACAGAGAACACAGGGTCAAATGAGTAAACTCAGAGCCATAGTGCTTAGTCTACTTAACAGTATTTCTTTTACTGGATACCTGAAGGGCAGCCTGCCCATCATAGGCTTTTAGTTCACCTATTATAATGGCATGTTAGTGATTATTGTGTCTCAGGGATACTTTGGGGGCTCTAAAAATGCTCCAGAATCCTTCCACATACACACACTGCTCTGTTGCGTGTGTGTGCACATGCACACACACACACACACACACACACACACACACACACGAGAGAGAGAGAGAGAGAGAGAGAGAGAGAGAGAGAGAGAGAGAGAGAGAGAGAGAGAGAGAGAGAGAGGGGAAGGATGGAGGGACAGAGGGAGGGAAGAAGGGAGGGAGGAAGGGAGAAAGGGAGGGAAGGAGAGAGAAGGAGGGAAGGAGGGACGGAGGGAGGGAGAGAGCAAGGAGAGGGGGTGGGTAAGACTTAGAATAGCATTACCTGATTGCCTGAAAGACACCTACCTTTGTAGAGTATTAGCTATATATGTTGTGAAATCCAGAAACACAGGAGTTTTAATTTAGTCTAGTCAGTTCCTTAGCACCTATACACTAGAGGAACCACAAGTTTAAACAACGTTGAGGGAATCAAACAAATAGCTAAATGTGTAGATTAGCTTTATTTGTAAAGAAAAGCTGGTCTGCTGCACACATTCAAACAAACAAACAAAATTCTCAGCGTTACCAGTCAAGCAAAACACATCTGCAGCAGAGTTCAGAGCTGCCTGCCAGTTTGCAGCTGTGGATGAAACATCAGAATCTGTTGGAATGAATGCATGCTCCAGAACACATAGATATTTTTATATGAGCAGGATTGGACTCCTAACACATATCACGATCCTTGGATTAAACGTTAATATAAAAGACAATATAT
Organism: Cricetiscus sungorus; assembly: GCA_030556225.1. Lineage (NCBI taxonomy): Eukaryota > Metazoa > Chordata > Mammalia > Rodentia > Cricetidae > Cricetiscus > Cricetiscus sungorus. The sequence goes on along the minus strand of JANBXA010000372.1, from coordinate 49,244,039 downwards.
CATTTATCATAGTAGAAGAGAGAGATTGGCAAGCAGACTGATTAATGTGTTTAAGAAGTGATAAATGTTATCATCAACAATAAAGGCAGAGTTTTCTAGCTTTCCAAAACCCCTTAAAATAGTTTCAGAGGTAGATGTAATAAAAATTTAAGCAAGCAAGCTGTTCAGTCAACATTTATTGACCAATTACTCAATAAGTAATTTGTTACCTCATCCTGAATAAGTCCTTGGAGTTATGTCTATAAACAAGGCAGGGTAATGGTGAATGACTGAGAGCATTGGGTTAAGAGGACTCTCAGCTATGTCTTGAATTATCAAAGATATCAGTTACCTCAGGTATAACTTTTTGCATGTTTATATGGTGAAAATGTTTTCTGGTTCAATTCTGTACCTATCTCCTTGTGTGTTAAATAAGGATAATAACAGTGCCTGTATCAAAAGGTTGCTATGATGATTAAATGAGCTAATCCATGTAAGATACTTAGGACAGCACCCAGCAGATAGTAAGTTCTCAGTAAATATTAGCTATTAATATTGTCTCAACAAACAGTGCAAACATTGACATTAGTCACATTAGCTATTCAAATGTCACTACATAGTACAAAGAGACAACCCCTCTGGTTATTTCATGGTCTTGATTCCCAATCTTTTCTTAAATGTAAATACATGCAAGCATGAAAAAATGGAAATGAGCTGCAGTGTCTGGGCTCTCAGGAGTAGAGGTTGTCTGGTTAGTGCTTGAAGGTCTACTTTGCAAAGCTCCCTGATACAAAAGTCAGTGATTCCTCCATGATCACTTTTTACTCATGTCAAAATATAGGCAACATAACTTGAAGAACTCTCAACCACAAAAATCTCATTGCCTTGATTGGGGAGCTATTTTGTTTCGCCCAACCTATGCTTTAATGAAGAAATTTGTCTCCCTGGAAATTTATTGTGTGACCAACAACACGAAGCCATTCTATAGTAGAGACCTGGCTATTCATTATTTCATAACGCCTCAATGAATGAACCTAAAGCCAAGCCTAATTCTTCTTCTATGCTGTAATGCCATCTTTCTTACAGACTTGTGTTGAGAGCAGTGGTTCAAACTCTGACTCATTACCTTCCTCTCTATCAACATTATTCCCATCCCCCCCACCCCGTGCTTTCCATGAACTAAAGTGGATAACATAGGTTACTGAAATATGTGGATTTTGAGCTGGTTGTTGGTGGCACACACCTTTGATCCCAACACTTGGGAGGCAGAGGCAGGTGGATTTCTGTGAGTTCAAGGCCAGCCTGGTCTACAGAGCTAGGTCCAGGACAGGCTTCAAAGCAATACAGAGACACCTTGAAAAACAAAAACAAGCAAACAAAGAAACAAACAAACAAAACCTCTCTAATTTGTAGACAGTGACAGATAGCATAGAAAAGCCTAGGCAATGGGGTAGGATGGTGGTGCTGGTTTTGTTTGTTTGTGTTTTTTTAATTGGGTTATAAAATCCTTATTGCTTATCATTTCACTAATAAAGCTATTTTCAAGAACTGTAAATTTAATTTAATTTATAAATTTATAAATTTAATTTATAAAATTAAAATATGGTTTCTCTAAATAATGAGGATAGATTGGCTTTTGATTTCCTTAAAGAAGCTTTTTTTGGGGGGGGTGGAAGCACTAAATCTTAGTATTTTACTAAGAATCACTACCTTTCACTTTTTAAATTGTGAATGTAAAAGTAAATTACATGTGTAAGATGAACATGATCACTACCATGTCAGAAATAAGTTGAAAAGGCAACTTATATGGATGAGTTATTTTAGCTAGTCCAACTACAGCCTCAATCCATGGAATTTTGAAAATAATAATGGATTTGACTGTTAAGTACTGCTCCTGTTTCTGTGATTAAACTGTCCTGACAAAAGTCACTTTAGGGAGAAAGGTTTTATTTTCACTCACAGATCAAGGCTGCAAGTCTATCATGGTGGGGCAGCTGTAGTAGCAGGAGCTTGAGGTAGATCATTGTGTTGTAACCAGAGTCCAGAAACAGAAAACAATGAATGCTTATGCATAGCTCACCTTTTTATTTTTATATAGTACAGAATCCCCAGCCTGGGGAATGGTGCCACCCAACAGCGGACACATCTCACTTTAACTAACCTAACCAAGATTATTTCCCACAGGCCTACCCAGCAGCCTATTTCCCAAGTAGTTCTAGGCCTCATCAAGTTGAAAATTTAGATTAATCATTACCTTTACAAAGAGGGATCAGAACAGAATGAAGACATTCCAATATTCTATAGAACAAGGCCCTATTTTGTTAGTTTTTCTCTCTTCTTCTCAACATCTGATGTTCAACATTTGAAAATATTTTCAGGCAGATGCTTTATAAATAACTTATCCCTCCAAAGATAACAAACATATAAGCATTGCTACACATATGTATGTGTCCTGCCAAAAGTTCATGTATTGAAACCTTGATCCAGAATTAATAAATTGATAGTAATTGAAAACCCTTGGGCAGTACTCAGGGTTAGACGAGGCCATAAGAGTTAAGTCACCAGGAATTTATATCTTTAAATAACAAGTACCTAGGGTCTGAGCTCACATGCTCCCTACATGTTTTTCACTAATTTCCCCATCCTAATATTATAAAGAACTACAAAGATCAGGTATTCACACCATGCTCTTACACTTCCAGACTCCAGAATTGTGATCCAGAATCTTCTCTTGTTCATAATTTAGGAAGCCTGTGATACCCTATTATAGTGTCATAAAACAGGCTAGCACATAATCACTGGAATTTGGGGAAAGTGAGATCTGATTATATATGCATTGAACTTAACAGCCTAGATAAATAAAATTTCAATCAAATGTATTACATGCATATTAATAAATGTGGTGATATATTATTTATGGTTTATTAAAGCTTGTCTGAGGATTCAGAAAGCAAAGTCAGCCATTTTAAAGGGAGGGTTGTTGGTGTCTTTGAAAGATTAACAGCTGTTTTGTCCTGTTCTTGTACTACCTGAATGGTTGGAGATTGTTCTTTATAATACCTTCCTATAAATTTTTCAGAATCATATGTTAGTTTATGTTTTGTTTATAATTTGGGGGGAATGTTTATCTGAGTATTTCATCACTGTAATAAATCACATTCCCACAAATTCATTGAAATATTAGTAACATATGGTTACTAATTAGCAACTGTTCTTCTGGTCCTACACATTTGAGCCATTAAAGCTGTCCTTGAGCCTGGCTAGCTCAGTCAGTAGAACATGAGGCTCTTAATCCCAGAGTCATGGGTTCATGCCTCATATTGGGCACAAATTGTTGCATGAAAAATAAATGGCCCAGAGACTGATATTGGGGTTCAAGGTCAAGCTGAAGATCAGAAAAGCAAAGTAGTTGGTCACTCTTACTCTACCTCAAACTGAAAGGCAATCCTGGCTCCACCAAACCTCAGACTGTAACCTCTCCTCAGCATGGCTGGAGAATCCTGAGACTTCGATGTCTTCCTATCCTCAATGTATCTAGAGAATGAATCCTGATACTGAGAACTTGCTCCTGTCTTATATATCTCTCCTGGGATTAAAGGTGTGTGCCATCACCTTCTGACCTCTATAAGCTTGTGGCTGACTTTGCTTTCTGAAACTTCAGGCAAGTTTTTATAAGTCATAAATAATATATCACCTCAAATAAATACATAATATGTACATAATAAAACAAAATAAATGTATTTTGTGTTCTGTATATGCTTATTTTGGATGTGTTATGCTTATTCATCATTAGACACGATTGCATACTCTTCCTATAAATGATTATAATAAGTATGCATTGTCTGGTCAGAACATTTGATTATTTCACCAAACATCTTAGTTCTCTCTTGTTATCAGTCATTATAGTTGACAGTTTTCCAAAGGACTTGGGATAAGTATCAATGCCTCTGCCATATATAGACTCTGAAAGAGTGGTTAAGTGTTTATGTGGTTCAGAAATGTGTATGGACTTTGGATTTGTCAGTTGCTAATTATGACATTTTGACAGTTTCTTCATCTTCTGGAAAAAGGATACTAAGAAGTTGTAATGTTTATAGAATCATGATGAGCATAATGCCCATGTCAACTTATGAATATCTCTTGTATTACTGTTGTGTGACTTCCTGGAGAAATATGAACACACATCTATTCACCCCACATCATCAAAAAAAGAACAAAAGAACAAAGTAACAATTCATGTATGTCAGGCTTTAAAACCCAAGTTTATTGAGCTTATTTATAGATCATGGGAGAAGAGTTACCTACAGGCACATGGTTGGCTCAAGGGCAGATTTGTCATCAAGAAGTAAGGACTCCCATCAGTTGCATCCCTAAAGCTTCTAACAACTTATAAGCAGCTGAGCTGGTGTAAAGTGTCTTCTTCCCAGAAGTTTTCACTGCTTACACAACTTCCAAAAGGGCATCTGGTGAATCTTGTGAGTTTCAAGCTTTCTAGAGACTTCCAAGTTGCTTATATCCCAAACCTTCTAAGTTTTGTTTACTTTCTGAGTCTTAACAAGCCTCATCCAGGAATGGAGTGTTTCAATGAGGAGTAAACAGCTATATAACAGTTACTATATATGAGATGAGATGTATTACATATTTCTGTGGTATGTCCTACCTACTTTCTGGCCAAATCCCAGTAGGCAGGTTCAGCCGGTGCTTCTCCAAGCCATCTGTGATCCTGAAGCAGCTGCTTTTCAGTGATATGAGAACTGTTTGGGGGGGTATACAATATACTTAAACTGTTTATTTACTATAGATTTAAACTTTATGAATTGAGGACAGACTCTGAACAACACTCCAACCTGTGCCCTGGAAGCCAAGGCCAAGGAAAACTGTGAAGATGCTTGTGTTTGGATTTGATTTTCCGAGCTTATAAAAGCTACATCCCCAGATCATTTTTTAAGGATTAGCTTTACCTTAGGCCCAACTCTCAGCTCTCCACTGTGTGATATTTCAGCTGATCCCTAGGCTGTGCCAAGAGAATGTCACTCATGTTCATGTTTCTGTGAAGCCTCCAGATACATGGAGGATGACAAAAAATTCACAGAGCTGAAGAGGCTCCTAGATCTAGTGTAAACTGCATTAAATGAAAATTACAGACAGATTTGTTGGGGTTTTAGTGTAACCGAGGATTTAGTGCTAATCCTTTCCTAACCAGAGGTTAGTGTGCTCCTGAGGATGATGAGGATCTTTCCCCCCTTCGGTGCTTACTGAGTTAGATCAAAACTAATAGTTTTCCTTTGAAAACATTTTTTTTTTTTGCATTTATCTATTTGTTGTGAGGGAAGTGAGAGGATAACTTGCCAGAGTGAGTTCTTTATCTCCACCATGTCGATTCACTGGAGAGCAAATGAAGATTATCAGGCTTGGCAAGCAAGCATGTTTACCTTGTGAGCCATCTTGCCAGCGGATACCTTTCTAAAGATGCATGAAGGCATTTAAAGCTTGATAGAACCCTGGGCATTATCCATATGTCTGGAAACAGAAACCATGGATATATCCAATCAGTAGTTTTTAAGTACTTGTATGAAAGGCACTGATATGGTATAGAGAAAATGGAAACTGAACAAAGTATATAAGTTGATTCTCAAGGACTTTAAAGTAGCAAGAGAGAGATATATCTGAACAATTAACTATAAAGCAGGTCAAAATGTTTTAAGTACACATGTTATATACCTTAAAAGGAATAGCTAATTTTGAAAAATAAACCAAGAAATGTTTGAAATGACTAGGACTGTGTGAACTGTGTGGATTCTGTAAGATCTTGGTCAGCTGCAAATGAGGTTGGAAAGACTTTTTAAGACAGAAGGATCATTGGAAAGCAAGCCTTAGAAAATCCAAAGACTATGGCCAGGCACTATGAAGACCAGAGTGTAGGAAATTCATAAAGACTATTGTGAGAGAAAAGATGGAGCTGGAAACCTGTTTTGGAAAGAAGTTAAGACCATCTGAACTCATTTCTTTAGACAGTGGAGAACCAGCTATGTCCACAAATCTGAACATGCTTATGCTAATTTATGTCAGTATGTTTTAATAATATATGTAGGCATAGATTTTGTAAGGTTGTATTTTTGTATTGATTTCATCAATTCATAATCATATATCTGATACTTTAAGAATCTACATGGTTCCTTAAAGAAAGATTATATGAATAACTACAGTTGTTAAGGTCTAGCATTGAGATCTCAAGAGTCTTAAAGAAAAACAACCCTTACTAGGGGAGATTGTGCCTGGCCTTGGGATGTAAATAAAAGAAGTCTCAGTTGCAACTACACTTTTCTTCATGGCATGAGGTTGGTTCTGTAGCTCTAGAAAATGATTCTCCATGTGTTTTAGCTCCTTTTCTCCTTACGATGACAAAATCCCCGACAAAAGCAGCTTAAGAAGGTTATTTTGATTCATAATTCAAGAATACAGTGCACAATGGTGGGGGAGTCATGGTGACATGTGCTTGAGGCCACAGTTGAACACTGTAGCAACAGTCATGGAGCAGAGGGGCATGAATGCTACCTCCCCCTTTTATGCAAACTGGGATCCAACACTGTCAGGATTTAGTAGGGGATCTTTCCAATTAGATAACTTATCTAGAACACCTTGAGAAGATATTTTTCTTCAAGATTATTCTAGATCCTCTCAAGTTGGCAGCATAAACATTCACTCCAAAGGGTTGAAGGTGACAGGAAAAAAATTATGTGTAGAGCACATGTAGAAAATAGAATGTGATTAGCATTGAAGAGTGCTGAAGACTCTTGTAAGTGGAGATTTCTTGTTCTGACCGCCAAGTCCCAAATAGCTGACTCAGAGGCTGAATATGAGTTACAAATGCTTGGCTGTTAGCTCAGGCTTGTTACTAGCTAACTCTTACACTTAACTCATATTTCTATTTATACTTTGTCACATGGCAGTACCTTTATTGGCATGGCATGTTCATCCCCTGCTCCCTCTGTGTGTCTGGCTACTCCTCTGATTCTGCCCTTCTTTCCATCATCCTTAGTTGGTTGGCCTGCCTGGCTACTGGATGACCAGGATTTTATTATTCCAATTGAAGTGACAAATCTTTGCAGTATACAAGAGGATTGTTCCACAACAGGATCTGGCTGAGAAATCTAAGTATCAATCACAAGCCTTAAACTTGAATGTTAAGCATGCATAGCTACTCTGTTCCTGCTACATGGAGAAGTCAATGGGCCACATAGGCTCTCTTACAGCAGTCAGGCATTGTGTGATGCAACCCCTTTGTTAAACATACCTTATGTTTAACATAACATCATGCCTACTGTCCTGATGCTGCCCTTTGCATTTGCCATTCCTCAGATCTCATACTGAGTCCAATTCATTTAGGAATTCAAATGACATTTAATTTGTTTAGAAACTGGCTCAAAATTTACGCAAGATTATAACTGGAAAAGATTTAATTATTGCTTTCTGAGCTCAATAATATACTTGGTCATATTGTATGAATTTTGATTCATTGTTTGCAAAACTTTCTTCTACCACAACTTTCTTTCTTCAGTTTGACTGGACTTTGTCCATACTCAAGTTTAGACACAGCAACGTTGATTTTTTTGAATGGTTGTTCTTTTTAAAAGATTTATTTACTTTTATTTTACATGTATGGGTGCTTTGCCTGCATGTATGTCTGGGCCCCACATCTTTACAATGCCCGTGGAGGCCAGAAGGCAACATTGGAACCACAGGTCCTCTGGGAATGGTGATCTGCCATGTGGATGCTGGGATCCAACCAGGTCCTCTGCAAGAGTAGCAGATGATCTTAACTACTGAGCCTTCTCTCCAGCCTCACCTCATTTAAATCACTTTTTGTTAGATTCTCTTACTCATGCAAGGCACTCAGCAAACATTATTTCAGATTGCCCCCTTCAGTGGCATACTCCTGCCTAATTAGTTATAAAAGAGAAAGGATGACACCTCAGAAATTCCTGATTTTTCTGGCAGACACAATGTACTTTGAAATTAATTCACCCAAAAATTTACAAATGTCTGTACATGTTTGTATACACATACACATGGGTGTCTAAGATTAATTCAAGGACCTTCTAATTTTACTGCTACCTTTTTCCCACTTATCCCAATGGCCAATCTACCATGTTCCAGTTTACCTTGTTCTGAACAACCTAGTAAAATTAAATTGAAAAAAGGAGAGGAACATACATTAATTTAGATTCTAACTTTATTCATAGAGTCCCATATACAAGCTGATGCCATAACCCTGCCCAAGGCATCTTTGTCCTTCTGGAGTAATTGCTTATTCCTTTTCAAGCTTGATGTTATTACTTTACAAATATACTTAATCGAAAGGGCCACCCATCATGGCTTCTTGCTGTCATTTAAATTCCAGTTGTGTTTTCTCAGATTCTTTCCCCCAGTTTTAAAGTACCACATTGCTTTTCTAGTTGAAACCATCCTGATGATCATTCACCCTCAATATTTCGTAACATCAGAATCTTAAAATAGTTTTAGAGATTTATTCCTTTTTAGATATATGCATATGGGTGGTTTTTTTCTGCATGTATGTCTGTGTACCATGTGTGTATAGTGCCTGTGTTGGTCAGAAGAAGTCAATGAATCCCCTAGAACTAGAGGTATAGATGTTTCTGAGTTTTGATGTTCATACTAAGAACTAAACCCAGGTCCACTGCAAAATTTCAGTGCTTTTACCCACTAAGCTTTCTCTTTAGCCCCTTAACTTCAAAATCTTGCTATCATGTTACCTCTTCTTACAGTGTGACAAATGATAGTGTATTTTTATTTATCTTACAGGATTGGCTTATGATAGATATATACAGCCCACAATATAGTGCCAGCTTGCAGGAGATGCTGGCCAGTGCATAAAGAGATGGCTTTCATTGTATTTGTCTTTGGTCAGGCAGTGCCAAGAAGGTCTGCATCAGAATCCATGGAAATGGGGAAAATTGGGAGTAGGAAGGGAATAGCTGATGAATCACAAGGGCAGAAATTAAGCAAAGAGGAACAATTCAAGATGAAAAGATCAATTCTAACAGTCCTGCATAACAGTCTTCTTATGAAAGCCTGTGTCCTCCAGGCTCAGAACAGTTTCATGTAAAGCTGGACATTTTGTCCTCTGTCATACTCTACAGAGGTACCACTCCAGAAGATTAGCTCGTAAGTTACCTCAGTCTGTGATTCTTGATGACTTCTATCTCAGGCTACATATTTTTCTTTTAGAGAGGGTAATTAGTGTGGCTGGAGAGATAGCTCAGTGGTTAAGAGTGCTTGCTGCTTTTGCAGAGGACTGGAATTCAGTTCCTAGCTCCAATACCAGGTTGCTAGTAATCATCAGTAACCCGAGCTCCAGGGTATTTGATTATAGGCCTCTTGCAATATTCCACACAGGTCTGCAGGCATGCACATATATGCAGAAATAAAAACAAATTAATCTTTAAAATTAATTCTCATAATATTGAACTGTACTCTGTGTGCCAGGACACATGTTCTTTGTCCTATAATAACTAGAGTACATATAGTTATTATATAGTTATACATATAGTACATATATTATATAGTTATACATATAGTATATATAGTACTATAATAACTATTGTATTTATTCCCAGGATTTACACAAGATGACTAAAGAAGTGCTTCTTTTTGTTTTTCTCTTTCCTGTGTCCTCTTTTCTGAAGTCTCCTCAGAGACTCCTCACTGTAACACCTATTTTTACTTCTTACTTTTCCTCTCATCCTCCATGCCTCTTAAGCATGCACACTGATGTGCAGCCCATGGGCTTGCCACCAGAATAATCTATCCTGTACACCAACCCTCTCTGCCCTTTCTCTGCTGCAAAGGTCCCTCATGCAGCATCCCTTTATGGTGATATTGGTTGGATCCTATCAGTTCTTTTAAGGATGAATTTGAGTAGGACATTGGGAACTAAATGATACTATGTTCTAAGAGAGATTCACTTTAAAATTCAATCTTCAATCCTTTCACTCATATGACCAAGTTATAACTGGACTCACAGGCAGAGCATTCCTGAACAATCTAGGTTATCGCAGCGGTACGATTAACTACCCAGGGTCACCTCAGTGCTAATGTTATCAGGACTTTTCATCAGTGTAATGGGTTGAGTTGTACAGAATTTCATTTCTACTTTAAAGACAGCAGAATATTAATTTTTCACAGAACATTCTTCTTGAAAAGCTGACTTTGCTTGTGGAACATGGTCTTAGCTCTGCCATTAGTCCTGCAAATTTGTCCTATGGCTAATTCAAGTGTACAATGAATGCTCTTTTTGTTGTTGTTTTATTTTGCTTTTGAATTCTTTTTTTACTTAATTAAATTGTTTTCATTTATTTTACATCTAGATAGCTGTTTCCCCTCCCTCTTCTTGTGCTGTCCCACTCCCTGTAACCCTCTCTCCCTTCTCCCCTCCCCCTCCACTACTCTTCTTCTGTCTGCATTCAGAATGGGCCAAGGCCTCCCATGGAAATCAACAAAGTATAGCATATCAAGTTGAAGCATGACAAAGCTCTTCAACCAGCATCAAGGCTGGTCAAGGCAACCTAGCATGGGGAATGGGTTCCCAAAAGCTAGCTCAAGTGCCACGGACAGGTCCTGGTCCCACTGCTAGGAGCCCCTCAAACAGACCAAGCTATACAACTGTTACACACCCTCAGAGGTCCTAGATAGGTCTGAAGCAAGCTCCTTAGCTGTCAGTTCAGCATCTGTGAGTTCCCAGGAACTCAGGTCAACTGTCTCTGTGGTGAAGTTTTTGATTACCTGGCTCTTACAATCTCTCCCCCCTCTCTTCAACAGGACTCCCAGAGCTCAACCCAGTGCTTGGCTGTGGATCTCTGCATCTGCTTCCATCAGTTACTGGATGAAACCTCTCTGATGACAATTAGGGTAGTCACTAAGCTGATTATAGTAGATGGCCAGTTTTTAGGCACCCTTTCCATGGTTGCTGAGAGCCTTAGCTAGGGTCATCTTTGTAGATTCTTGGGAGTTTCCTTGGCACCAGGTTTCTCCCCAAACCTCAAATATCTCACCCATCAAAACACCTCTTTCATTAAACCCCTCCTCTGATCTTCCTGCCCCCAACAAGACTTAATGCCTTGTCATACAGGTTTTTCACTTGTTTGGTTATCCCAAGATATTTTATATTATTTGTGGCTATTGTAAAAGGTGTTGTTTTCCTGAGTTCTTTCTCGACCTGTTTATCATTTGTATATAAGTGAGCTACTGATTGTTTGCGTTAATCTTGTATCCAGTCATATCACTGAAAGTGTTTATCAGCTTCAGGAGTCAGTGAATGCTCTTCTATTGCAGTGGTCTATGCCTAATATCCGGGGAGCACAGTCCTCAAGAGACTTCCATTCTTCTTCTTTTTTTTATGCAGTTTTATGAGTGTATCTATTGTGAAATTTATTTTAAATGCTAGCTTTCAGAATGAAGCCTCTTCGTTCTCTTGTGTATTTTTTTTTTAATAATTAGAGTTAACTGCTTCTTTCTAGACTAATATGCTCTGGAGCTTTGGGGAGAATACTCTTTAAAAACTGACTTATCCTCCTTCATGTACTAACTTAAAAATATTCTTGATGCCTCAGCACTTTAGAATGTATCAACATAGTCAAGGTAGCAGAATGACCTGCACCTTATTTTCTTATAGCTGTTTAATTTGCTGATGTTCCTACAAGGTAGATCACTAGCTAATTCTACATTTTAGGGGTGAGTTTACTGAAGCATAGTCTGCTTTAATTAAGTAATTTGGGGCATCAAATTAGTTGTTTAACTAGAAATAGATTCTTAGTTTCTATGCTTTTTTTGATAATGACAATGTCGATAGTCATTTGCTATAGATATATTTGTATGTGTGTTTATGTGTATTTGTACACACACAATGTACACACACACATACATAAAGAAAAAGAAAGAACACAATATGTATGAGTGAAAATCATGCATTGGTGAAATTGGTTTTTCAAGTATGAAGCCTCCGTAAGGACATTTTCAGATAAAACAAATCCACAAAACTTGCAAGCAACAGTTCTCAAGTGCAGAATATCTTTCATAAGGAATAAAAGTGATCCCAGAAAGAAAGAGTTGAAAAGAGAGAAAAAGTGTTGCACATGTCGAGTCTCTCCTTTGATCCCAGCACTTGGTATCAAGAAGTTGATTTCTATGAGTTTGAGACTAGTCTGGTCTATGTAGTCATTTCCAGGCCAGTCATAGCTGCATAGTGAGACCCTGTCTCAAAAAAGACCAACAAACAAAAACAAAAATAAACAGACATAAGAAGAAATAAGAACTATCAGATGAAATTATAACAAGTCAATAGTATATGAAACAGTATAAAGAAGTATAGGTTGCAGGTGGAAAAATTAATGTACAAAATGTGGATAATAGTACATGTAAATAGTAAGAGGAAGAAGCATTTGAAGATAAAGAATTCATAAGCACATGTATTATTGAAGGAATGTAAAGATATTACTTTGGGAGTTTAAATTAAAGGTGCAAATCAAAACTTCTGGGGTAGCCAAGAAAGAAAGGATAAGAGGGAGAAGAAAAAAGGAGAGGCAAGAAAAGAGAACAGGAAGAAAGGTTGTATATCTTTGGAGAAAATAAAGGAGAAAAGTATACTAAAGTGAATTTCAATCAATCAAAAACCCCACAAAAAGAAGTAGGAAGTCAAACTGCATAATATCTAGACTATTAACAATACACTTACTGGACTTATATCTCAATTAAAGCCATGATTCTCAGAGTAAATGTATATGCAAATGAGATAAAACTTTGAGATAAACTGTTAGAAGTAAATGGGGACACTGCCTATTCTCTCTCTCCTGAGCAGTTTGCTAAACAGGAAGTTATGAAAGGTGTAATCATCACGTGCTGATACAGGATGAAAACAGTCCCTTTACAGTGCAAGTAGAGGACACTACTGTCATAACTCTGATCCAATCATTTGGCTTTGAAAAATGAATGGGTACAATGGTATTCCAATAATGTTTTATGGACAAATGGGAGCCAGCTAACCAATTTAATCAATAGACCCTGTTTTGCCAAACCACCACCCTAAAGACTGACATTGGGAAATGAGAAAAGTTGGAATAAACAGAATGAAAACCAGGATATTGCTTACATGGATTGAGTGGCTGTGGGAAATTTGTTGTGTTAGGTGGACACTTGATCCAAAATTCTAAAATCATTTATATAGAAGAAAATCTATCTGCATGATATATTAGTTTGCCAGGTCTTCTAATAATGAAACACTTCAAACTAGGGTGTGTGTGTGTGTGTGTGGGAGGGGGTAAATAGCAGAATTGTTCTTCGCACTGTTCCAGAGACTCTCTAAGATCATCCTCAAGGTCTCCCCTCAGGCCTGCATCCTTATCTTGATGTGACCATCTCATCACTGTGACATCATGTAGCCTTTTTTTCTGTGTACTCAACTCCTTCAACTCCTTAATGTCTCTCCTTTTTTTTTCCTATAATGCCACCAATCCCATTAGATCAAAGCTCCACCCTTAGGACCTTATTAAACCTTAATTATATCTTTTAAGGGCCCTGTCCCCAAATGTAACCATGTTGTCATTTAGAGTTTTATCAATCTTAGTGGTGGTGGTGGGTATATCATTCAGTCCATAACACAGAAATGCTAAACATGGCTTCATTACACACCAGAAGGATGATCCTAGGCAAGCAACTTGTTCTCTTCTCTTATATTCTTTACATGAATATGAAGTTCCAAGTATTAGAAGGATGACCATCTTACTTCACTGTTTGTTAGAACCATCCACTGTGTTGATTGGCACCTGTGCATTACTGAGCCTGTCCCCTGAGTGTCTGCTTCTCTGGACTGGGTGAGACTGCTTTTGAGAAGTTTCTAGGTGGTGGTGGCACTGCTGCCTGGAAAACCACACTTTGCAGAACCTTTGGAATAAAATGAACTGTAGAGGTTTTGCAGCATATTGTTCTGTGCTGTCTGTTGGTGGTAACATCCATTTTCTCATCTAGAGTTCCTCATCTGAACCACAGGTTTGACGATGACCTGAGAATCTGCCTTTAGGGTTCTTCCAAAGATGGTATATAACAGATACTATTGGATGCCTGGGTATGTGTGTGCCCATCCTCATCGAGGATAAGTTCAATACACGCAGTAGCTCATGTGGGAGCCACTATTGCAAAGGGCTGGTGTCAGAGTACCAGTTGCATTGAGAAGGCTCTAGCAGTGCTTATTTCCTTCCAATTTGCATCGACAACCTGCAGCAGAGCAAAACTCCTATCATAGTTCATTGCCTTCTGTACAAAAATGTGGAAAAGGTTAGACCACAAAGCAGTTGGAAGTCATTTCTAAACCAGAGTTAACATTTTTTTCAGTAAAGGAAACTGAGCTTCAAATATGACCTACTCAAAAGCCACACAGCAAATTCAAGGCAAGTCCATTTAAGCTGAGTGTTTGTCTGGCCAGTCCAGGTGCTCCAAGTCTACTTAATGTAATAAATGAACTATTCATCAGGGGAGTAAGAGAGCCATGTGGGAGACATGGTCAGCAGCCCCTCTTTGCAGCAGAAGCAGCAGGCCATACCTGGCAGCTGTGGTGGGGTGCGTTCATCGGCATTTAGGATGGCAGCATATGCCACATTAGGTGTGCCTGCTGAGAGGCTGCACTGACTTCTGTCCCCCACCATCTGCAAGTTTCCATAGCGCATTTAGAGAAACAGCAATTTGTTGCATTGCCTTAAGACTTGGTGAATTAAGAATAAAAATGTAAGATTATATAAATTATACTCAGAAAATTATACCTGTGAAAAAGTGAGATGTACCTGCTCCCAGATGAATAGAGATTTTGTGCTAGTGTCTCATACTGAGGAGCCATTGCTTGATGTCCTTTTTATTTACATACTGCTTGATAAGTGAGCCTCCATTTACTGATGTTCAGGATCATATTAATAAGTAGTTTCTAGAATCTCCCCATACTTAAAAAAATCACTCCTAAGGAAAGCAGATCTCTAGTTTCTTGTACACAACGCTACCTGGGGATCTTCCTTAATAATAAAAAAGTGTTGTCTGCTCCTGTCACTTTCCTCTTTTGGAATCTGTTCTCCCTTCAAATTCAAACACAGAACAAAGACACTTCTGTTTAAAATGTCATGATTTTGATTTTTAAAAAATGTGTTCCTGCTATGTGGATTGATGCTTCTGATTTCTAGCTCAGGCTGTTGAGGGGCTGCCTCAGAATTATCTGCAAAGGACAATACCATTTCTTATTTGTATGAATTCATCACCAGCTTTGCCTAAGGTTGGTCTCTTTGATCTTTCTTGGTGTTAAAGGAAAATCCATTGGTTGAACACGAATGGATTCTTGATGGGTAGAAATATTAGGCTTTGAAAGAAAACATTACAGTGTATTGCTTACAATGGTCTATCTCATTCCAGTTAAAGCAGAAATGAACATCTACAACCATGCTACTTTTAATCACAGAAATGAGAATTTGTATCCAGGATCAAATTCATACCTCCCATTATTAAAACTAGCTCACAATTAATCCAATACACAGAGCTCTGATTGCTGGAGTACAGTGTTTTACTGCATTGTTAAGGCATGTATGCATATGGAGAATCTGTGTTCTCTGAAGTACAGTTCTCTCAAAGGTCTGAGTCTCTATTAAGGAAAGAGGAGCCAGAAGCTCTTCACTTCCCCAATTTGCCCTTCAAAGTTAAAAAATGAAAAATAAAGCCTCATCTTCTATTCCCTCTCCATAGTCTAACACCTCCCTTTGTGTTTCTAGCTGAACCATCTTTTTGCCCCACCTCCTGTGGGATTACACAGGAGCATTTATTTTGGGCTGTTTTGTCACTATTTTATGCCTCTTCCATTGCCAGTTTGGCTTTTCTGATTCTGTCACTTCCCTACCTTTTAAATTTCCCTATCCCTTCCATTTTCAGGGTGCCTTTTGAGCATCCTCCTTAGTTTTCACTGTCTTATAACAGCACATTTTTGTTATCAGTGGGGGAAAAAAGTGTGTCCTCCCCTTTAGAGTTATTTTTTGTCTCATATCTCGGTATTTTCAAAATTGTTTGCCATTTATCATTCTATTTAATTCCCATTGTTTTGATTCAGTTTTTCAGATGTATTAAGAACAGGATGAGTCAGATGTTCTCAATAATGTGGCTACTGATAACTTTATCCAAGTTAGTTATGACCCCCATCCATACTCATGCAAACAGTCCTGATTATATTCAGTGGGTCACTATAAAAAAAGGACCAAATTATAAAATTTAACAAGAAAGTAGGGGAATACTTTAGGTAAAAAAAAAAAAAGGCTTCAGAAGGAATGTGAAGGCATGAAAGGCTAACGGGAAGTGGGTAAAATGATAAAGTATATTACACACATAGATGAAATTGTCAAAGTGTTATAATTTAAAAAGCCACCATAGAATAGAGTGGGAGATGTCTCATCTCCAGAATACAAGCAGATTTGTTACTGTATCTGCTCACTTGGCCCATTACAGATAGCTTTGCTGCTTTAGTGATTCAGAACGACCTCATATATTTGCATTTCCCCTATATAGTGATAATTCTTGTTGTCTTCTAGCTTTGGAGACGTGATTAGTGGAATTGAGAGAGGTTAGAAAGATCCTGAAAAATCCTGATATTGAGTCTACTCATTTCTTTTCCTTGCAAATTTAATATGAAATAGTCACTGATCTAGTTGCCAAAATTTATATTGAAAACTAAGATAAAAGAACAACAGAGCCAAGTGTAAGCAATCAGCTCATGCATTCAATAAATGTAGACTGGCCAGCATGTGCCAAGCACAGTACATGACACAGCATTAAAATGTCTCTATAGGGTGCCATTAGACACGTATTCTATGATTTAAAAAAGCCTTTGATTTTGAGTGGGAAGTTGGTTGAGAAAGGGTCTCCCTGTGTATCCCAGGCTGGGCCTCAAACTCATGAACTTCCCATCTAAGCCACCCAAGCATTGTGATTATAGGCATGAGCCTCCACAATTAAGTTTTTTCATATGAAAAGTTCCCTGAGAATGTGAGTACTGTCTTGTGAGGTGGTGTGCTTAGTTCCTAAGGCAGCTGCTTTACAATTATCAGGAAGATGGAGGCTTGTGTGAAATGGCCTCTAACATCTCCTGGAAAAGCCTTTTTGAATGTCTGTATGACAGAGTTTCAGGAGGTTGCATGTATTCTGAATCAACCATGGGTTCCCTTAGAGGTTCTTGGACATCATGGTGCATCATGCATGAGACCAACAGGGTTTGGAAAGGACTGGAAAGATAAGGGACCTAGCCACCACCTACTGCTTGTATTTTACTATACCATGTCACCCAAAACTCAAGAAGAAATCCAGACACTGTTTTAAATTTTGAATCTGTATTAAAGTACACATTTTTATGTTCTGTTTTTAAAAGTTCAAACATTATAGACATTCCCATATAAAAGCCTGTTATCTTTCAGCCTTCCCTATAAAGCAGTGTGGTGAGCATGCACCTGATATTTCCTCCTGATTGTATCAACATATGGCATTTCTTAATAAAAGTATAATTAGGTTATAGTTAGCAACTTTGTTTTTGTTTTTTAAATATAATTACCATAAATATACTCTTAGAAAAAAATTGATATGAGTATGTGGATCCAACTATTTGTGCATCCTTATTTTGGAGAGTTCAGAAAAATTGGAAAAAATATGCATAAGAAACAGGTAGCCTAGAAATATTGAGGGGGAAAAACACTAAGAAAAATTTAGGTGTGTTATGAATACAAAACATTTGTAGGCATAAAACAAATGCCTACAAGTAAAACAATGAAATAATATAAAGGTAAGATCTATCAATATATATATGCATATGGCATCCATTCACAGCTGAGGCAAATTTGAGTAAACATAACAATCCAATGTAAATTAATGTAGTGACACTGTGTTGCTGTGACCAGTCCTGGCCACCTTCTGTTGCTGTGGTGGTACTTGCAGTTGTGAGCTTCTTTGAAATGTTGAGACCC
Source organism: Cricetiscus sungorus (assembly GCA_030556225.1). Classification (NCBI taxonomy): domain Eukaryota; kingdom Metazoa; phylum Chordata; class Mammalia; order Rodentia; family Cricetidae; genus Cricetiscus; species Cricetiscus sungorus. The sequence goes on along the minus strand of JANBXA010000372.1, from coordinate 49,226,016 downwards.
TGATCGTGTCTGCACTTTCTTTCTGCAGTAAGGTGCAAAGAACAGTAAGAAATGAGCTCTGACTGTTTCCCTGTGGTTTTCACCACAAAGAATATATGAAGTATAGGATATGTGGTAATCAACTGTTCATGCTATTAATAAGGCCCCTGACCAACAGTGTCTGTGAGTACTTACATTAGGGGTGGGAGTTAAGAGTTCTATGTAGAGTTTTTATTCTGTGACATCAGCATGCCTGACCTTAGTGCTGTGTAGAACCCAGCTTTGTTTTTCTACATTACTGTATGTATTTGATTTTCTTACTAGGGATTGAACCTGGGGCTTCATGCACATTGTGCTTGAGATCCACCATACAGCTACAACTTCAGCTGAGCAGAATATGTTTTCAAATGTTATAGAGCATTTTGTTGAATGCATATATTTAATTTTAAACAACCATTTACATTTTTTTGTATTTTTAAAACAACAATGCTAAATCAACTTTTAAAGGTTGTAACATTTTTGTTTACAAGTTGGAGATGACATGATGTTTAGACACGAGGTGTGTGTGTGTGTGCGTGTGTGTGTGTGTGTGTGTGTGTGTGTGTGTGTGTGTGTGTTGGGGAGAGAACGACCTAGCTGAGAGGGCTTCTGATTGAGAAAGTAGCTCACACACAAGGATACTGTGATTTCTCCACAGAGAACATGGGACAGTTGGTCCCCACATGCTGACTTCAGGGCTTTATAGCTATACTATAGAAATTAATTGGGGTAAAATCCTTATTCTCTAATGATTTCCTTGACTCCTCAGAAGAAATTTGAATCACAAGTATGACAATAACCCACATTGCTACCACGGAGCATTTGGTAGTGGTGGGTGGGGAGACAGTATGCTTTTATTAATGCTTCACTTCCACTTCCCATTTGGGGGCACATATTGCAATTAGAAATTCTGCCAATATTTCTGCAGACTTGCCCACTGCTCTCCTTTCATAAATGTATAAGAAAGCATGTGGCTAGCATCATTCTGTTTGCTTGATTTGTGAACTTCTAAAAGCACACTGTAGCACAAGTTAATGTTGTTTTTTTGTTTGTTTGTTTATAGGCTTTATTCTGTGGAACAGTATGTTATTTACAAAAGGAGAATAAGCGAAAAATGTAGAGTTCCTGTATTATTCTCCTTCAGCACACAGATCCAAGTTATCAATATCTTATATTACTATGATGGATGTTTCAGTAATCAGTATTCAAATATAATTATCAACTACTGATCAAAGTTTATTTGGATTTGCTTAGCTTTTAATGAATGACCATTTTCTGTACTAGGATGTACTAAAGCTATCATATCACATTCAGCTTTTTTGATTTTTTGTTATATATTTATTTTATTGAAAATAAATTCTTCTTTCATACAATACATCTCATTGACAGTTTCTCCTCCCTTTACTCCTTCCAGCTTGTCCCCATGTCCCTTTGCTCCACATCTACTTCCTTGAGAAAGGATCAGGCCTCCAAGAAACAACAAGCAAACATGGCAAAACAAGATATAATAAGACAAGGCAAAACCCTCACCAAGGTTGGGCAAAGCTACCCAGGACAAATATTTCCCAGACTTTCTTTTCTCATTTGTTTGTTTGTTTTTTATTTATTTAGTCAAGTTAAGAAACATTTGTCAGGGATACTACAGGATGTCCTTGTACCAGAAGCATCATGCGTTTCTCATGAATAGACTGGTGTTTTAATTTCAGGACGGAGGAGCACACCACCAGCATTCTGTTGTTACAGTAGGTTCCTCCCCGCCGGCCTCCTGGACCTGCCGCCATGGTCCTGCAACCACGTGTGCCCCAAATAACACTCAGAGACTCTGTATTTGATACAATCCTGTTGGCCAATTACCATTATTGTTTAAGGACTAGCTCTGCCTTAATTATTAACCCATTTCTACTTATCTAAGTATTTCCACGTGGTCGTCTTATGGGGAGCTGCGCGGCAGGCGTCCTGCGTCTTCCCTGGGCTACTTATGACTCCTACTACTTCCTCTCTCCTCCTCCTGGTCTCCTAGCCCCGCCTATCTTGTTATCTCATTGGCCACAGTGCTTTATTAACAAGTATGAGAAACATATATACAGAATAACATCTCCCATCATTCTGTTTTTGCCTAGCAAGGGCACAAAGTATCAGCATGTTAAGGGCGGTTGTTGCTGACCTCAATCACCTGGCTGATGTAGAGTCTGCTAAGTTTCTTGAAGGAAAAGTTTCCACCCACTTCTACCGTGTCCCCTTTGGAAGCCACCACATGCAGAATGAAATCACAGGGAAGAGTTATGTTTTCTATGCCCCCAAGTGAGGGATAGCTGTACAAACCATTTGGGAATTTACTGAGTGAGAGAATCTCTCCTCTTCCTTTATTATTATTGATATCAGAATGCAATCAGATATTTAGTTTTTACTCTCAGTTATACTTTATTATACCCCCTCATCCCTCATGTCACTCTAGCTGAGGCATTGAGAACTATATCACTCTGCTTCTGTGACCTTTTGACAGCACCCCATTGATGATGTTCTTTGCCATTTCTGTTTATTCTGGCCATAGGAGATACTTAAATTCATCTTACATATGTGCTACCTCAGCCTCAGAAACAGTCACTTACCTAGGTATATCTAGATACTTTTATCAGAAAACGTTATTAGAAATTAAGGCCAAGACACTAGGTGATTTTATTATAGGCACTTTGGTTCTTTTAGACCTTTAAAAATTGTCAAAGAGGAAAGCTATGGTTTTGTGTTAACTCTAACATCTATATGTATCTATAAGCATGCATATCTGTAATAATCTCTACCCATATTCAATGAAACATTTCCCTATCTCCAACTCTAATACATCATTATATAGATCATTCTAGCCTTCCCTTGATTATTTGTGAATTCCACCCCACCATGAGAAAACTTCCCACCATCCATTATCCATTTATTTAATTGTTTAATTCCAGTGTCCGTAGATAGCAGCATTAGAATTGCTAACTCATACCCCTATGGGAAAGAATTTAATCAGCTAGAGTGCAGAGGCTTTCTGCTTTTCTGTTTGTCTTTAATCTTAGGGCCTTTGGTGCCCACATCATTTAACTAAACATCTCTTCCTTCTTCCACCAGTGGGATTGTTTCATACATTTGTAGTACAATTTGATTCTCTTGTTCCTGTCTTCCTTTTTCCTAAGATCTTTGACCACATGAGTGATTTGTCAAATTTGCATATGTTGAGGCTTACTGTTTGTGCTATTCAGCATGTTTTGAGAAATGTATAATATCACATAACTGCCATTACAATATATAGAATATTTCTATCAACTCCCAAGATTTTATCTTCTATCTCTTCTTTGCCTAGAACCCTATGAAACCACTGATGTTTTCACTGCTTTTTGTTTTGCCCTTTTCAAAAGGTCAGAGAGTTGGACTCAGCTAGCCAGTGATATTTTCAGACTGACTTCTTTTGCTTAGCAATGTATACTCAAGGTACTTTCACATCTTTTAACACATTTTTTTTCTCTAGATAAGGGTCAAGCACGTGGATATACCACACTTTATTTTTATCTATTTGCCCATCAAAAGACATTGTGTTTCTACTAGTTTTCACAAGTGTAACTAAAGCCATCTTAAACATTACAAACATTCTATTAACATACAATTTTATGTAGTCCTAAATTTCCAATTTAGTTGCTTAAATAACTATGAGCATGAATGCTGAATTGCATGGTAAGAATATGTTTAATTTTCTAGGAAACTGCCGAATTAACTGCCAGTTACCCATACCAGTTCCATAAAGGCAGGTGATGTTGAGTATCTGTGATATGCTTCTTAAAAGTTTTATATCTCCTTTACAGAAGTGATTTCAGATTTATTTATTTATATAAACTTGAAACAAGTTCCTTTATCATATCAATCTCAGTTCTCTCTCCCTTCCATCGTCCCCTGTCTCACTACAACCTCCATCCCATCCCCTTTCTGCTCCCCAGAGAGGGTAAGGCTTTCCATGGGAGATCTTCAACCTCTGTCATATCATTTGCAACAGGGCCTAGGCCCTCTCCCATGTATCCAGGCTGAGAGAGTATCCCTTTATGTGGAATGGGCTCCCAAACTTCATTTGTATACTGGGGATAAATACTGAGCCACTGCCATAGGCTCCATAGACTGCTCAGTCCTTCTAACTAGCACCCATCTTCAGGGTGTGTGGGCCTGTCCTATGCTTGTTTCCCAGCTATTAGACTGGGGTCCATGAGCTCCCCCTTGTTCAGAACAGCTGTTTCTGTGGGTTTCTCCAGCCTGGTCTTGAACCCTTTGCTCATCACTCCTTCCTATCTGCAATTGGATTCCAGGAGTTCAGCTCAGTGTCTAGCTGTGGGTGTCTGCTTCTGCTTCCATCAGCTACTGAATGAAGGCTCTAGGATGGTGTTTAAGGAAGTCATCAATCTCATTACCAGAGAAGGACATTTAAAGTAGCCTCTCCACTACTGCTCAGATTGTTAGTTGGGGCCATTCTTGTGGATCTCTAGATATTTCCCTAGTGCCAGATTTCTCTTTAAACCTACAATGGCACCCTCTATTATGGTATCTCTTTACTTGCCCTCCTTTATTTTTCACCCTGACTCAATCTTCCAACTCCCTCATGTCCTCCTTTCCCCTCCTCTTTTCCTCTTCTCTTTCTCCTAACTCCCTCTCATCTCTACCCATGATCCCAATTTGCTCAGGAGATATTGTCCCTTTCTCCTTCTCCAGGGGACCATGTATGTCTCTCTTAGGGTTCTCCTTGTTTCTGAGCTGTTATGGCAGCATGGATTGTTAGTTGGTAATCCTTTTGATCTATGTCTAAAGTCCATATATGAGTGAGTATATACCATGTTTGTCTTTTTGTGGCTGGCTTACCTCAGTCAGGATGGTTTCTTCTAGTTCCATCCATTTCCCTGCAAATTTCAAGATTCCATTGTTTTCTTTTGTCCCTGCCCCCCACCCCGCAGCTGAGTAACATTCCATTGTGTAAATGTACCTACCACATTTTCTCCATTTATTCTTCAGTTGAGAGCCATTTAGGATATTTCCAGGTTCTGGCAATTACAAATAATGCTTCTATGAACATAGTTGAACAGATGCCCTTATTGTATGAATGTGAATCTTTTGGACATATGCCTAAGAGTGGAATTACTGGACCTTGTGGTAGACTGATTCCCATTTTCCTGAGGAACCGCCATACTGATTTCTAAAGTGGCTGTACGAATTTGCACCCCCACCAGCAGTGAAGGAGTGTTCTACTTTCTTCACATCCTCTCCAGCATAAACTGTCTTTGGTGTTTTTGATTTTAGCCATTCTGACAGGAGTAAGATGGTATCTCAGAGTTGTTTTGATTTGCATTTCCCTGATGGGTAAGGATGTTGAGCATTTTTTAAAGGTCTTTCAGCATTTTGGATTTTTCTATTGAGAATTCTCTATTAAGTTCTGTACTCCACTTTTTAATTGGATCATTTGGTGTTTTGGTGACTAGTTTCTTGAGTTCTTTGTATATTTTGAAAATCAGCCCTTCAGATGTCAGATTCAGATGTGGGGTTGGTGAAGATCTTTTCCCATGCTGTGGCTGCTGTTTTGTCCTGTTGTCTGTGTCCTTTGCCTTAAAGAAGTTTCTCAGTTTGAAGACGTCTGATTTATTAATTGTTGATTTCAGTGTCTGTGCTACTGGTGTTATGTCCAGGAAGTGATCTCCTGTACAAATTTATTCAAGTGTACCTCCCACTTTCACTTCTAAGATGTTCAGTGTGGCTGGATTTATGTTGAGGTCTTTGATTCATTTGGACTTAAGTTTTGTGCATGATTATAAATATGAATCTATATGCAGTCTTTTACATGCTAGCATCCAGTTATGCCAGCACCATTTGTTGAAGATGCTTTCTTTTTTCCATTGTCAAAAATCAGGTGTTGGAAGGTGTGAGGGTTAATATCAGAGTTTTCAATTAAATTACATTGGTCTACCTGTCTATTTTTGCTCAAATTTTAAGCTGTTTTCAGGACTCTAGCTCCGTAGCAGAGCTTGAAGTCAGGGATGGTGGTGAGTCTGGAAGTTCCTTTATTGTACAGACTATCGTGGGTCCTTTGTTTTCCATATTAAGTTGAGTATTGTTCTGTCAAGGTCTGTGAAGAATTGTGTTGAGATTTTGATGGGGATTGCATTGAATCTGTAGATTGCTTTTGGCAAGATTGCCATTTTTATTATGTTGATCCTACCTATCCAAGAGCATGGGAAATCTTTCCATTTTCTGGTATCTTCTTTAATTTCTTTCTTTAAAGACACAAAGTTATTGCTATACAGGTCTTTCATTTTATTTGGTTAGTGTTACCCTAAGATATTTTATGTTGTTTGAGGCTATTGTAAAGGGTGATGTTTCTCTGATTTCTTTCTTAGCCCCTTTATCAAATTTATATAGTAGGGCTACTGATTTTTTTAGTTAATTTTTGTATCCTGCCACTTTGCTGAAGGTGTTTATCAGCTGTAGGATTTCCCTGGTAGTTTTTTGGGATATGATGTAAACTATCATATCTGCAAATAGTGCCAGATTTGCATCCCCTTCATCTCCTTTTGTTGTCTTATTGCTTTAGCTAGAACTTCAAGTACAATATTGAAGAGGTATGGAGGGAGTGGACAGCTTTGTTTTATTCCTGATTTTAAAGGAATCACATTGAGTTCCTCTCCATTTAGTTTGATGTTGGCTGTTGGTTTGCTGTATATTGCTTTTATTATGTTTCAGTATGTTCTTGTTATCCCTGATCTCTCCAAGACATTTCTCATGAAGGGGTGTTGGAGTTTGTCAAAGGCTTTTTCAGCATCTAGTGAGATGATCATGTTGTTTTTCTTTTTCAGTTTGTTTATATGGTGGATTGCATTCATGGATTTTTATATGTTGAGCCATCCCTGAGGTAAAGCCTACTTGATCATGGTGGAGGATTTCTCTGCTGTGTTCTTACTCAGTTTGCTAGTATTTTATTGAGTGTTTTTGCATAAATGTTCATGAGGGATATTGGTCTGTAATTTCCTTTCTTAATTGTGTCTTTGTGTGGCTTGGGTACTAAGGTAATTGTAGCCCCATAAAAAGAGTTTAGTAATGAACCTTCTGCTTCTACTGTGTGGAAAAATTTGAGGAGTATTGGTATTAGCTCTTCTTTGAATTTATGGTAGAATTCTGCACTGAAATTATCTGACCCTGGGCATTTTTGTTTGGGAGATTTTTGATGACTGCGTCTATTTCATTAGGGCTTATGGGTCTATTTAAATTGTTTTCTCCACCTTTGAGTTGGGTTTCTTCACCTTCTTCTATACCTATTATTCTTAGGTTTGTTCTTTTTCACAGTGTACCATATTTCCTGGATATTTTGTGTTAGGGATTTTTTGGACTTAAATTTTTCTTTGATTGACGAATCTATGTCTCCTAGTGTATCTTCAATGCCTGAGATCCTCTCTTCCTTCTCTTGTATTCTGTTGGTTATGCTTTCAGAAATACTTCCTGATCGCTTACATATCTTTTTGTTTCTAACATTCCCTCATACTGGTTTTTTTTTTGTTTTGTTTTGTTTTTTTTTTTTTTGGTCTGCATTTCAGCTTTCAAACTTTGCACTATTTGGTTTCTTGCAATTTTTTGTTTGTTTTTTCTTCCATTTCTTTAAGAGGTTTTCTCATTACCTCTTTGAGGGTCTCTATCATCATCATAAAGTTGGTTTTAGGGTCATTCTTCTGCTTCACCTGTGTTGGGATGTTCAATTCTTGCTGGTGTGGAGTCCCTAGACTCTGGGGGTGTCATATTGATCTTTTTGTTGTTGTCTGTGTTCTTATACTGTTGTCTACCCATCCCTTCTTCCAGTGCATACTGGTGGGCTCTCTCCATCTCCTTGTGTGTACGGGACCAAGGTTCTCTTCTGGTGGGTGCAAGCAGGTCCAGTACTCTCCTCTTCCAGTGGGTGGAGGTGGGACTAGGATGTTGGTAGACTCTGGATGATCTGGTATGCTGGGACGGGCTACCGTGTGTGCAATTCCCAGTCTTCAAGCAGGCTCTGAGCAGGGCTCAGGAAGGTGGTTCAGAAACAGACCTAAGCTTATCTCTTCCCATGGGTAGAAGTGGGACACTGGCAGACTCTGGATGGGCTGGTCTGCTGGGATGGGCTCCCCTATATATGTGCACTCCCCAGGCCTCAGGAAGCTCTGAGCAAGGTACTGGAAAGCCATGATTTCAGATGTTATCATTCAGTCTTTTTATGTTTCAGTCCCATGTCAGATTCTATATGGAGGCCCTTACTATCAGATCCTTTATTAGACATATGTCTCACAAGTATTTTCCCACATTGTATGATTTGTCTCTTCAACCACTCAACAGTGTCTTTTGTGGTTGTTAATTTTTATTGTTGGTAGATAACACAAAGGCTTGAAGCAGCTGGCATAGCTAAGATCAGTCCTTTTAATTCAAGCTGTACTTTCTTCCTCTCTTTCTATATTAGTACCTACTGGTCTAGATTCTTACTTCTGGACTCAGATTTTCCAGAATTAGATGTCTCCCTTGTTGGCTTAACTTGAGGGAAGCACAGTGAGTGGGAGGGAGGTGCTTAGATGCCTGGGGACCTGACTGTCTCTTGTCACTACTAGCAGCATGGCCTTAAATGATAGTGCTGTACTCTTCCTTTACTTACTGTGCATGTGAAGCTCTATGAGATAATAATGTACAGGAATTTACAAGTGAAAGTTTACTGCCAAAATATTTGATGACTCTCAGAGCTTCAGAGTTGGCTGCTAAAGTAGGTTTTCCAGCAAAAGCTTAATCCTTCCTTTGTATACTCATGGTAGCCTCCTGAAGAGTCTCTGTTAAAACTACAACTGGACCATGTTTAGAAAATAGGATCACACAAATCTGAAGGCTTCATTTGACACTTGACTTATGGATCTATTTGTTGGATGTTATATTTATATTAGGATTGGGTGTTGCATCTCGGGAGTGTTGCCTGCAAAGTCTTCTGGCATCTATTAGATCAAGTAAAACAGATTAGAGCAGCAAACCCAGTGTTTCAGCTTTATCCCTCTTTTCTAAGTCATACGCATATACATATACTTAAAACTACTCAACTTGAATTTCAATGAGAACAGTCATATCTGTGTGGAAAATAGTAAAATATAGTCATGTCTGGTTTTTTTTTTTTTTTTTGCCTTGGAAAGGTATTGCTATATTATTCTGTTTGCTAGGGGAAATAATTGGAGGGGTTTTAAGGAGAAATCACGTTATTTGATCTTTTATTGAAGCAACTATCCTTTGGTGTATAGGGGTATGGGGAGAGAATTTCAGGAGACAAAAACAGAATCAGCGAAACCTAGTAGGGAGTGGTAGAGAAGCTTTCAGATAGATTGGGCCAGCTGAGGGTAATGAAACTGGAAAGAAAGCTACAGTTTAGACAGAGCTGACTACACTTTCTTATGGATTGAGCCTAAGTGAAAGATAGGACAATATTGTCATCACAGTTTACACAAGACTATCCCTATTTGTGTACTGAAAATCCTACATCCTAGAAATCCAGGGTGGGGATACATGATCATGTTGTTGATGGAATACCCACTCTTAAAACTCAGCTGTTGAGATCACAAAGCATCAGGTCCCTCCTTCCTTATTGTTGGAATTCTGGAGACCCTACTAAAGAGCATTCTCACTCCAACTAAGAGACGACCTAATAATGGTGATCTTGGCATATTTTCTGGGAGAGCTGTGACAAATGTTTCAGAGAAAATAACCCTTTGTAATAATGATACATCCTTTCTGATAATGACTGTGTGAAAGAAATCTCCTAACTTATAGGAAAATTTTAATTTCTCTAAAAGAGAAAATAGTTCCAGAAGCAGAAAGCCATGGCTTCTCTCATTGGAAAGGTCTCCAGTGAACACATCAAATGCAGGTTTCCAGAATCTAAGGATCTCCTAACCTTGTTTTGATGAGTCCTTGAGCAATACAGTTTGAGCTCTTCCCAAGTGTGATGAGCATTTATTTTCACCAACATGAATGTTCAACATTCCTTTTCTCAGATGCAGGTGGCTTCATAAGAATGCCTTAGAGATGCACTTAGGCTTGCGGCCATTCAATTTGGCCTCTATAGTGTCAGCCCAACCACCCATAGAGAAACTACATGCTAAGATGGTGTTCAGCATTTGGGAGTATTTCTTTTCCCTTGGTTCTGTTTCTTAGAATCCAGTCTTCCTCTCCTGGGCATTGTCTCCTATTTGCTTTTTCTCTGTGCTTGCTTCACACAGCAGTGAAAACATTTTGACTGATGCCATATATGAAGCTTTGAACCTACCCATGGGGAAATGTTAAGAGTCTTTTCAAATCCCTTTTAAGATTGTGTAAATGAATGCATCTTTACAAAAGAGAAAACTGCGAAGTGTCAAGTATCACTTCAGAGTGTGGCACTTGACTTTCGTTATCCACAAAGCTAGGCCTTTTATCTATTTTTTGCAAACCCGTTTTAGAATTGATTGAATCAGCTCTCTATGTGTGGTGAAAAACTGTGGTATGGGAGGGGCTGGGAACAGGCTTCCACTAATTCCCACATATAGTCCTTGTGAAATCAGGATGTCTTTCTATCGAGGAATGGGTTTTCCTGGATGTTCTTGGAGGTTACCATGCTTTATTTTTGCCAATTCCATAGCAAATAACAAGTGAAGTAGTTGGCTTTATTTGGCCTGTCTTTGACAAAACCAGTTTAAAATCACCATTCAGTGGTCATTCATCATGAATCATGAACACACCATTAGCTGCTTTGGCAGGCTTGTCATCCTGTACTTTCCAAATAAGCACAGAATTATGGGGGATTGACTTTTCATTACTTAAATTAGAGAATTTGAATTTGAAGTAATCGTTTGAAGGCAAATAGGAATTATGCTTATGACATTAATGAATATTATTTACCACCATGTAATGTATCACTGAATATCCTGTCCATAGGCCCTGAAAAATAGATCATTTCTCCCAGAGAATAAATAGGGAAACTGAATCTGGGAAGCTGAGGCATTTGTTTCAAGGTTTTTTACAAGCTCACATTGATAGTCAACACTAGACACAGGTCTGCAAATACTGTGCATATTGCAAACAGAAGCATGTTTTTGAGGTAATCTCATAGAGTATTTTATTATAGCTATGAGATAACCAGTATGCTTGTGTTCCTACTTCATTTAGTTTCTTGTAGGCCTGTTGTCAATTAGCATACCAGAGAGAAACAGCTGTCTCTCTTCTCTGATCCTTGGGAACCACTGCTCAGTGACACTCACTGCAGGCAGAAAGGAGGAAGCCTGGCATTCTTTTGATCTCTGTGCTTCTCAGGTCTCTGAAGTAACTCTATGGACTTTCTACATTTGAATACATCATTTATACATTAAAACTTTAAGTGCCTGCTTTAGGTAAGAATCTATAGTAGAGCCTATGTGAAAACCAAAAGAAGAAAACCTTTAACCTTTAATCAGGACATTCAGATGGACATGCCCAGTATGTGGATGTCAGAGTTACCATTGGATGTGAGAGATAGAAGGATATGAATGAATTTAGATTTATAAGCCATGCATATAATGAAGTTTTATGAGTCTTTGTGAAACAGCATGGCTTATTGGAAGGATACCAGAATTAGGAGTGATCTCTGTGATAGTCTTATTTTTGCCTCTTACTCGATATTTCTGGCAATCTATATAACCTCTGTAAACCCCTGATCCCTTCTCTCATAGCAGAATAATTATCATTATTACCACAGCATTATCACAGAACAGCAATAAAGTATGATGAGTCACTTAGAATGTTCTATCAGCACTTCCTTTGGTGTTATTATCATTACCATTATAAGTAAATGTAAAGAAGGCTAGGACAGTCAGTGCAAGTATACTCACCCTAGAGTGACAGTGTGTCATTGTAGATGCAGTCTTAGAAGTTCAAATTTGAGCTGTGAATTTTTCTCCCTGGACAGATGCAGTATCATAGATAGAAGAACTAATGATAATTAACCACATGTCAAAACTGTATGTAGAAAAAGATTAAGTTGCTAAATCTCTCTGAATCTTGGTTTCTTCCTCAGTAAAGTGGAGATAATTATATACACATTGCATGCTTATTCTAAGAACTAAATGAGGTAATTTTGAGGATTAAATGAGACAAAGCTCCAAGAATAGACTCTGGCACATGTTAATGGTTTGGAAAGTTGGCTCAATCACTGTGGAGAAGCTATTCAGTACCATGGTTAGCTATCCCCATGACTTGCTTTGACCAGTAGTTAAATTTTCTACCCCTGTTCTCTCATTTGTATTTGATTCATTACAATGCTTAGCATCTAATACATGATAGGAATTATTAACAGTGAGTTTATATCAAATTGGTAGGTAGAGAGGAAATCCATGGAAGTTCACTATTTATACAGATGGGACTAAATGGAAAATTGTCTATCTGTTCTTTTCTCAAGTCAGGATCCACTGTCTAGATGGATAGGGTATCCCACAGAGTAAAATACAGGGGACTCACATAAGACCAGTAGACCTGGAATTGCCACAGTGAGTTATGTAGAAAAAAAGATGGAATACATAAGTAAAAGCAAAATTCAGCTGTTTACTTCCACAAAGTCCCAAAAGTAGATATTCTTGAATTTCACTCATTTGTAAGACTATAATCAAATGAAACATTAAATTTATAGTCTTGGGGATTCATTATCTTCAGTAAGTGTTATAGCTACACTGTCAAGTAGCAAACACTGTTCATCTAAAACAATAACTAGAGTGATGGATGGCTACAGTAAGTCATAGTTCAACATTAACTTATAATAGCTGCTGTTAGTCATATAAGAAGTATTAATTTCTTCATTTGGGGGGACCTTCCTGTTAGCTGGTTTGAGGATTTTTTTGCTTGTTAAAAATTGATAACTGTGATTTCTGAAATTTAAGATGGGAAAATAAACGTTAGGAATTGAACTGAGTAACTGGTGAATGTATCGATACTATGAACCTAATCTGTTTTGTTTTGTTTTTGTGGGGATGAACAGGGTATTGTTTATTGTGTGCAGTTTAAACATAGGCATTACATATTTCCAGAATTTTCTATATACTATTCTATTTTTTCCATTTTTTTATTTTTTGATTTCATTTTATATTGCAGCCACAGTTCTCCCTCTCCTCCTCCCAACCCTCACCTCTTCCCACCTCCCTCATCTTCCCCTTATCCCACCCCTAGTCCACTCCTCTTCATAGGTATAGTTGTGAAGTTTGGACTATCAGAAGGGCCATTGTCAGTAGGACCATGATACAAACCTGGTACATGAGCTAGCTTGTTGGAGCCCATTTCTTAGAGTGGGATGTCCTGCTCAGTGGCAGTATGATCATTATATATTCCCAGCACATGAGTTAGCTTGATGGAGCCCATTCCCTATGGTGGGCTCAGTCTAAATACATGGGAGAGGGGCTGGGCCATGCCTCAACCTATTATACCAGGCTATGTTGACTCCTAATCTGTTTTTAAAGGTGTCATTTTAGACTAGGTTATCTAGGTCAGCCTTGACATAAAGGATATTTACATTTAAAAAACATAAATATTCATAGGAGCTCATGCTTTTTTGTGATGATAAATGTCAACATCTGTGATTCTATGCTCCCAGAATTAGGTGAACAAGGTCAGGTGCCCTGAGCTGACTGATATTGATGAGGTAGGGTGGGTACAGCTTATGGATCAGAATCATAGGTGGGTCCTAAAAGTAAAAATCCACAGCCAGGCATCCCCTCTGAAAAGGCACCTAAGAGAAGATCAGAATGAGTGCTAGGACAGAGGTTCAGGTCCAGAGAGTGCAGTCCTACATAGGTAATGGAGGAGCAGGAGATCATCTGCGTCATCTAGTATTATGCTTATCTTTGGTAATACCTGGAAACCTGCACTGAAGGTAACATTGTAAAGGCAAATTTATTTTCTAGTTTCTAGTGAGGTTGTTCTCCAGGTTCCATGTTTCAATTAACATTCCTCTAATTGGGTATACAGTGAGATTCAGTAAGTCAGAGACAGTGATTGTCATAATACCAAAAGAACAGATTTAGGAGTCAGGGTCAAGTGAAGTGAGGTGCTCCAGCTTGATACTGTCTTGAGAAGGAGAGTTCCCTGTGACTGGTGACTAAAAATCTGAGACCCGGGTGTCATTCCCAGCTCTCTCTTTTACTTCATATAATTCTCTGGGATTTCATACTATGTAATTTGATCATATCCACGCCACTCCCACCACTAAGTCCTTCCAAATCAACCCTTCCCATCTCTTAATCCCTTCCTAACTTCACGAATACAGGGCAATCCACTGGAATATGGTTGACCTACCAGGGACCACACTCTCAAAGGGAAGTGACTCTCTCGCCCTAAGAATCTACCAACTGTCAATGTCTCCTCAGTTAAGGGAGAGGACTTTTATGACATTTATTTCCTTCTGGCTTCTTCTTGTGCATGTTTTGTGGAAACGAGTTGCTGTGAGTTCAGGAGTGCAGCATTCCTTCCTTATCTAGAAGACATTGTTTCAATACTGTCCACCTCAACCTCTGGCTATTACCATCTTTCTGTCCCTTCTTCTGTGATAATCCCTTAGCCTTGGTGTGTGTGTGTGTGTGTGTGTGTGTGTGTGGTGTGGTGTGTGTGGTGTGGTGTGTGTGGTGTGGTGTGTGTGGTGTGGTGTGTGTGTGTGTGTGTGTGTGTTATGGATGTTCTATTTGTGTCTGTGAACAATAGTTACTTATTCTCTGTACTTTGATCAGCAGTGAATGGCTAGTCCACAACATCCTCATCAACTATGAAGTTCTTACATTTTAAAATGTCTCTGGTTAAAAGTCTTCATGCTTGTGGACATTTTTTCCAGTATTACTAGGTAAGCCTGCTAGCCTGGAGCTCACTATGTAAACCCTGCTAGCCTGGAACTCACTATGTAGACCAAGCTGACTCACACCCCACAGAGATCCACTTGCCTCTGCCTCCCAAGTGAAAGCCTTAATGTTTTAAAGTCAAATATCTAGTTGTACTAGGATCAACACAGGTTTTCTAATTCCATTTAATCTTGTGTGATATTTTATAATGGACATTTTAAAATTACATTAAAAGTCTATAAATATACTATAACATTTAAACAAATTTATGTATATCTTAATTATACTGTTCTAACCATAATTCTTTTTAAAGAAATTGTAATTCATCTCTCCTTTTACTCAGCATACAAAGAGCTATTGAGACATTTTTGTACATATACATCAATATGCTTTGTTCTCATTTGTCACCCTACTGCCCTCCATGACTCTGTATTCCTTTGGATATACATAACAGGGTGGCAGACACAAGTCTTCCAATAGTGCTATTTAGACTTTTCAACTGCTGGCAATAGAAGTTGACATTCCAACCAACAGTGTATAAAATTCTTGTCTCTACCTTCTTGCTATCATTTGTGGTTTGTTTTCTTAATCCTAGCCATTCTGATTGGGGTGAAAGGGAACCTCAGTGTAGTTTTCATTTGTATTTCTCTGAGAGCTAAAATTTTCTTTCATTAATTAGTGATAGTGCTGACGTTTGCCTGTAACCCCAGCAACTTGGGAGGTGGAAGCAGGTGAATCAGAAGGGTCAAGGCCATGCTAGACTATGTATTCAGTCTGAGACTACTCTGGCTACTTGAGGCCCTGCCTTAAAGAGAGAGAGAGGGAAGGAGAGAGAAAGAGAGAGAGAGAGACAGACAGACAGACAAATAGACAGAAAGAAAACCATACAGGGCAACTTGCCATGTCCCTAGAAATCACCAGTGAATCTAATAATGTTTAAAATTTTATTTTTCTTGTCCTGAGGATTGAACCTAGGGGCTTGTGCATACTAAGCAAGTGCTCTGCCATTGAGCTACATTCCTATATAAGCTCTCCTGGGTGAGAACTATTTGCATGAATGGAATTAGACCAGAAAGGTGAGTTTCTATGTTAGAGACCTTTGTACACAAAAATAGTCTGTAAAGGACATTTGAAATTGCTGATATGAAGACAACCTAACTGACTTTACAGACTGTTTCAGGGCCCTCCCTTCAGCTCTAATTAATGCTTTCCTTGCTGTAATAATTGAGATTATTGAGCAGCAGTATGAGGTCAAACGTGTAGATATATGCTATGAGCCTTGATTTTCTCCTTGGTGAAATAATTTAACAAAATGTCAGTATCACAGATCACAGGCTTCTAGGTCCCCTAAAGGCACCTGGTAGAATGTAGATTTAGGTCTTGTGTTGCTTACTCTCCCTATTGGGTTACTGCTGTTTACCTGTGATCCCAAAATCCAGCAGCAAGAAAGCAACGGAGCATCTTCCATTGCTAAATTCTCACAGCCTCTGTTGGGTTTGCTTGGAGCTTGTTTGATAGTACCTAGCTACCCCATAAAGTCAGAGATTTAGACAAGACAGAATGCACCAAATTCATCCCTGTTTCCAAATATATAACACTTTGTTGTGCTGCTGTGAAGAGTGCTACAGAAACACTAATTCTATATGCTTCAGTCCTACCCTCCATGGAGCATAGGTACCTATTGCCTAGCCTGGAGTTTAATAATCCTTAAGTTACTTAGCATCCTTTAACAGCTGTTGAAATAAGAATAACAGTGATATGAAAAAAAATCAGGAATTGTTTTAATTTGTTCCAACTTCATCTCCATTCTTTGTTAATTTATACAATTTTATTTTATATGTATGGAATTTATACAATTTTATTTTATATGTATTTTATATGTCTGTCTGTCTGTCTGTCTGTCCAACACACATGTTTGCATGTTTGTAAACCATTTGAATGCCCAAAGAGACTAGAAGAGGGCATCAAATCCTCTGGAACTGGAGGTACAGATGGTTAGAAACTGTCATGTGGGTACTGGGAATATAGTCTGGGTCCTCTGGAAGAGCAGCCAGCACTCCAGCCCTCTTTGTTACTTTTTCTTCTCACACAGTTACTTTTAGCAGCAGTTGGACTTGTAAATATGAAGTGTACTCAAATGTGGAACTCACCCATACCTCTCAAATGTGAAGTCTTCCAATACCCCCAAATATGAAGTCCACTCATGACTCCCAAATAGAAAGCAGCAAACATTTTCCTTTTCTTGAGATGAAGGCTCTAGTATCAGAGAGGAGTGAAATGGGGCCGGAGTCTAACTGCATATGCCGTACACACACTTCTATCTTCTTTCCCCTCTTCCCCCTTCTTTCTTGCCATCCCCCACTTTCTTTGAGACAGGGTCTCATAAAGCCAGTCAGGCCCCAAATCACTCTTCAGCCATGACTGACCCTCCTCGCTTCCCCTCCCGAGTTCCAAGATTTTAGGAATATGCCAGGTGCCCAGCTTATTCTGTTTTCTTCCCGCTAGTCTAGGAACTTTTCTAAGTACTGTTTCAGCTGCTGACTCTATTCTAAACATGATTCAGCCAGATGAGTTCCAGCAAATGTAGAGATCCGTGTGACTGATGTTACCATCAAGATGTAGAGTGATTTCCCACCTCCCCTTTACACTTCGTACTTAGGTGCCATAACTCTCCACACCGGGCACTTGCTGTTCTGCTTTCTGACACTTTGGACCGATGTGTCTTGTGTCTGGCTTATTTTGTTCAACATATTTTGGAATCTTCTGTAAAGACTTACTGCATGTGCCACTGATTTGTTCTGTTTAACTACCGAGTATCATTGCACTGCATAAGACTACCATCATCCCTGCGGATGGTTACTTGGGTTGTCCTAATTTTGTTTTATGATGAATAAAGTAATTATAAGCATTTATGCACAAGTCTTTTGGGGAAAGGCATATGTATTAGTTCATGCATTAGTTCCTTTTTAGTTAATGTCTAGGAGTGCCTATGCATGAATCAACTTTCCAGTGGGGACTTAACAAGAATATAAAGCCCGGAAGTGGTAGGACTGTGGTTTATATATGGGTATGACTCCAAATGCCTGCATTTAATTTTGTTTCTATAGCTCTAAGTGGTCAATAAGTTTTTTGAGGGACATCCACCTCAGAGTGGCCTACCCTCTGTTCTTGGAGATAGACCAATAGTCTGTGGTCTCAGCAAATGTCACATACCCACTTGCCCTTGATTCCAATATTTCCCTCTAAGCCCTTAGCAGTAGCTGCCTTAAGGGGCATGCTGCTGCTGCAACTGTTCACATGGCATTTTACTCATAGCTATAATATCTTTAACGTGCACACAATGGGGCAACATTGTTCCTCTTGGATGCATGTTATCAGCTTGATTATGAGTGCTCTGCTACTTCACTTTCCATGGATATGGTCAGAAAGGAACACTAGATTCCATATTCTCCTTGATGCAGGCATTCTCTTCTTTCTTGCCTAGGCTTGGATGCTTAGTCAATATGTGAAACAGGATGGTTACAAAGGGTATGTCCTCAGCAAACTATAGAACAACTGGAATGGTAACGTACTAGTACATTAATGGAATGAAGATGGCCCAGTGTAGTTTCGTTTCTTAATATTCTAGTTAAACCCGTGCATGGTTTCTCCATTCTTTCAAGGTAGCTGTTACATGGAAACTGAAAGTACTTCAGATTCCCTGGCCTCCAGCAATATTATAAATGTAAGATTTGATCCAAACAAGCAGCATTGAGGGCTTGTTTCCTGGTGACAATCAGCCCAGCTCCCCTCACCCCTCCAAGAGCCCTTTGTTTTGCATTGTTCCCTTCTGGAGTAGAAACAGCTTGGCTAGTGTATGAAGTGGCTGTGCCAAACCACTGTGTGAGGAATAACTTTGTGGCATTTTAAAAACAGATTTCCAAGCGCTATTCACAGTGATGTAGAGCTGACTGGTCTGGGCTATAGTCGAGACAGCTGCATGTTCGGTCTCCTCAGGTCTGATACAGGTTACCAGGGAACTAAACTTTGGAAGGAACAATGGAAGCCTGCCATTCTTTCTTTTAACAGAGCCCACTAGCAGCCCATGAAGGTAGCTGAAAAGAAGTTAGCTGAAGTTGCTTGGATTCTGGGGTTGAGCCTCCTGGCTGGCAGCCATCTCTCCATAGCCACACCTGGCTTTCTTCAGAATGATCTTCACAGTATCCCACAGGAGGTGAATGTGACAGGTTAATGTGTTATTTATAACACATCAGTCTTGCCTCCTGCAGCTCGTCATTCCTTATATTCTTGTACCAAATACTCTGTAGCTCTTATAAATAAGAACTCCCTATTGGATTGTGTTATTACCTTTATTGTCTGGTGCTTTTGTCTTTTATTCTCTTTCCTGGATTCCAAAGTGAACAGCCAGTTGATTTCCCATCTTTCTGACTGCACAGGCTTATTCTGGGGACTAAATAAACAAACATGTGCTATAGTATTTAGAAGAGAGCCTGGCATACAGTAATCACTCAGTAAATTTTAGTCATCATTGATATTTCTATCATCATCATCTTCATCAGCATAAGAATAATCTCACAAATATGAACCTGCACTTTTTATAAATATGCACATGTTTAGTCTTCTGTCCAAATGCCGTACGTGGCTCCCCACATCCTATGTAATAAAATCTGAACCATATCTTAATGTCATAGCAGCCCTAGACTTCCTTGTCCACTTGAGTTTTCTTTTCCCCATAGTATATGAATTGAGCTGAAGTGTTCACTGTTCCTTCCTAGTCTCCTCCATGGTTTTCCTTACACTAAGCTTCATAGTGAGATAACTCTCAAGTACCATTATCATCCTTCAGTACTAAGCACAATCAATGTGAGCATTTTCCTTCTGTGAAATGGGGTTGTCTGTGTAATTCATTCACACTTCTCTTATGGTTTCTACCATGTTCTCCCTTGTGATAAAAATCAGACATGCTGAAGACTTTTCTTCCACGTCAGAGAATACACATAGTGCTTGAACATACATGATTGTGAATTACTTCCTTCTTTGTATGCTCACCCTGTTCTAACTATTCCTTCTTTAGTACAATGACATGCCTATGAGACTATCTCTGTATACACCGACTAATGCATTAATAAAAGTATAATGGACACTATAAGAGTCATGTATGCTAGTCAGCCTAGGTAACGGAACCTACAGGGTCAGAGCCCTCTCTTGTCATATCTCTTCATTTTTGTCCAAGTCTGTGAACTTTCCATCTTAGCTCCTTTTTCATCCATTAAAAATACCTTGGCTCACTGTTGAATTGTTGACTTGCTAACATTAAATGGCTAATTTTGTGAGTATGCTAAAAGTTGGTAATACTTTCAGAACCTCCTTTCCCATTTCTAACAGTAATGGTCTTAAATTCTCTTTGCTAGTAGATTTGAACATGAACAATAGAAATCCTGGGATATTGCAGTAGTTGTAGATGTTAAAATTCATGTGTGTGTTAGGAAGTATGTTCACAATAGTGTGCTGAAGGTTCAAATCATGTGATGCTGATGGCTAACACTAAAAGCATTTTGTTTCAACTGCAGAAAATAGTGGCAGGAAAGGGCATTTGGACAGTTTCCTCCTTGGGTCCATGTCTATCTTTTATCTGAGATTGAGAGAGTGAATACTAGTTAGAAACAGGGGATCAAAAGCTCATATTTCTGGGTGCAGATGAATTTTATCTCATGAAACCAAGAGGCAGTCATAAACATCACCAGGTTTAGGATAAAATCTTAAAGAGGTAGAAAGGGGAAAGGTACTTCTGACAAAGGAGGGTGGAATGAAGGAAGATGGAAGGCATGTGGGCTTTGATGATTAAAAATTAAAGAAATTTTGGATTTCTTTATTTTGGATTGTGAAGACTTTCAAAAAGTGAGTTCTTCAGCACTTTCAGGCAAGACTGCAGTATAGCTTATGAATATAGTAGTGTGAACACTAACAAAACATTGGGAAAGCTGGGATTCTGTTAAAGTTTAGCAAAAATTAAATCAGTGAAACTTTCCTGTCATCAGAAAACATCAACCATATAATTGCCTAAACAATACCAAAAAAGATGATGACACCAAGTGACGTGCCAAGATAGATGGGGGAATTCTCATGGGGCTTCATTCCTATAAAAGCTACAGTCAATTGATGATGATGATGATGATGATGATGATGATGGTGATGATGATGATGATGATGATGATGATGATGTGTGTGTGTGTGTGTGTGAGTGTATGACAATAATTAAAGACCAAGAAGGCATGAATTTGAGAATGAGTAAGAGGAACACAGAAGGAACCTGAGTTGAGGAAGGAGAGAAATAGAGAATGATATACATATAGTACTCATATATGAACTATAAGAAAAACTGAATTAAAAAAACAAAAGCAAAACAAAACATCAAAAGCAGTCATTTAACCTATTGCTTCACATAGTAACCATAGCTAATAATGGTATATTTTGTATTTAAAAATGTTTAAAAGCTGTATCTTATGTTTAATAATCTTACTATAAGATGAATTAATAATGATTAATAGTAAGTAGTAATAAAGGAGACAGAAGGAAATTTTGAATATGTCTATGGCCTTAAGTGGTGAGTAGTTTTATTGCTATGTAATTCACTCAAACATTTAATATGTTAAGATTTTTATTTGCCAGCTATCACTCAAAGAAAAAAAAAAGGTTTTAAAAATGGTATTTCAGAACAGATGTGTTGGGAGTATTTGATCACACTGTCAGCCCTGAGTCTGCATTTGCATTGAGTAAATAAAATTAACCTTGGGTCAGGAGGCTGCATTGGCAGCTAGTTTACAGGAAGTAATCATTGAGCACCAGAGGGCATCTGTGAGAGATAGAGAGACACACAGGAAGAAGTAGGGTGGGGTTTGGAGTGGTGCAGCTTTTTCTAGTTTGGTGAAGCCAAAGCACCGGTCTCCCGTGGATGCCAGCAAGGAGAGAGGTTTAGCTAGATGCTAGTCAGCCTCTCTGAGCTCACTGGCTTTCACCCCAGCCTTTGAATCTTTAGTCTTATTCATAATTAGAATGGTAGAGATTTACTGAAAGGTACATTTAGCAGCAGTGACAGGGCCAGAGTCTGTGGGAGCAGAATTCTTGCCAGGCTGCAGCCTGAGTGGTCAGGCTACTGCTAGAAAAGCAGGCAGGTTAGTAACTGCTGAATTGCAATTGCTGACTGAGATAGCCGCAGATTAAGGTGTAATTGCTGTGCCAAAGTTAAGACAATGCAGTTGGTTTTTATTTATTTGCAAGCTTTATTTAACTGGAATACTGGAACAGTGTTTTGCATATGTACCTGCAGGTCAAAGGACAATTCAACTTTGTCCTGAAAGCATTATGAACCAAATTTTAAAATGTGAACCGAATGATCTCAGAACTGTGCCCAGTAACCAATGTCCACAATTAAGACACTAACTCCTTATTAACAAGCACACAAGCTGCATGGGCAGAGATTTAGTCAGCTTCCCATAATTTCTGCATTGTGCTCAAGCTTCATTCATAGTAGGTGATTTCCAGATGAGGCCATGGATTAGTTCCTTAGACAATTGTCTGTCAGTTTTCTACTGTTTGAGATTGTAGACAGCCCACTTTGTGGTCATGTGTTATCTGTTGGAGAATTCATATGAACTTAAGCTGCAATGTGATATAAACACATTGGAGAAGGAACCTACTATAGAAGTGACTTAGGAAAGTAAGAAGACTTGATAGCATGTACCAAGTGGAACCATAAGACTCATGGGAATGTGGAATCTGGAGAGTTGATAGATGACTTTAACTATTCAAAATACAAATGAATTTTGTTACAGATAAGAATCTTGCTGTACATGACCCAGATGTGGAACTATGAAACCAATCAATATAAGTGAATGAAATGGATTTGAACTCAACTATTGAAGCACTTTCTAAAAATATAAGATGAAATGGATTATTACAAAGGAAATAACTTCCCATTTCTGCAGGGCTGCAAGGATGGTTCAGTGACACTGAGTATGTCTGTTACCACTGTAGCTAGTCTAGCACTGAGTCTAACATTGTATCAGTTTACTTATTTAATGCCACTAAAGGCACAACTGATGATTTAAGAACTATAAAAACTGAATGACAAAATACTGTCTTAATTTCTGATAGTAAATTACTCTCAGTAGCCAGAGGCTGTGATAATGCCTGGTAGCTGTGTTGTTAAGTCAGAAACCATGAAGTTTATTACCAGATGTTAAATGCCATCACATTATGTTTCTGAAAAATATGTTCAATAGCTGTGAAGGAAATAAACAACCTCCCCAATACTTGTAAAGATCTCATCTCCATCTCTTACATTATTCCTCTTCTTTTTCTTTTCCTCTCCACTCTTTCCTTTTTATGCCTAGATAAGAGAAGGACTCATTGAATCATCATCATCATCATCATCATCATCATCATCATCATCATCATCATCATCACTTACTATTTGATCAAGTTCTCACTGTGTAACTTGTATTGCCTAGAATTCACTATGTAGACCATGCTGGCCTTGAACTTACAGAGATCCACCTGCCTCTACCTCCCTAGTATGGACATGCAGCACCATATCTGACAGTTTCCTGGATATTTTCTAATGTTTTTTAAGTTGGTTGGGTGTAAATGTGGGTAACCTAGACTGAATTAATGAAAGGATCATCAAGGACACATATACACAGACCAACTTCACAGTGGACAAAAGATAGAACCCAAGCAAGAATCTTGTACAGGCTTTGTCTGGGTGAGGACAATTTATAAACAACACTCTTAGTGCCTGGACATTAGGTTTCCTTAACAGGAATTATTTGGAAATTATACCCTGATTTTAAAATCTGGGAAAAGACTAATGTTGTGTCTAATATATAAATATAACAACAGAGGTGACACATTCTGAGCGCTACTTTCCTCTCTCTGGACAAGTCTCAGTGGAAGTGCTGGCTGAGGTGGTGACATCACATTCTTCCCAGTTCACAGATTCTCTGTATTACAAGGGACCCCCCAGGTTTGCAGTCCAGCCTTGTTCCTTAAATAGTCTAATCGCCACCACCCTTTAGAAAATCAGCCTAGCTACCAATTCACAGAAAAAACATAAGGAATGAAGAACAGGCAAACCCCTATTGAGCTTGAATTGCCTTAACTTGTCTAAATATGTGACACTAGACTTGATTCTGAATCCTATCTGAGTTTTTCAGTTTGAGAGTGTTTTGTTTCCCTCTTTAGAGTATTCCCCTGTCTTGGGGCCCATCTCACTACTTCTCTTAGTATCTGCAGGCTTGTTGGCTTGTTGAAAACTCGGGGTTCAGCCTTCAGTCCTCCCACACTGACTTACATGACCCACGTATAATGTTGAATTTTCTTTGGGGAATCTTTATGAAAGCACAGGAAAGTGGTGAGATGAATTAATAGACCAAATTGTTTCTCATGGGCAAAATACAATTCGGTGGTGATGTTCAACACAAAGTGAGGGGCTGGGAAGACAGCTCAGACAGTAAAGCACTTGCATCAGGAGCATGAGAGCCTCAGTTTGACCACAAAATCCAAGTTTAAAAAGGAAACAAAAACTCAGGTATGATGGTGTGCATTTAAAATTCTAGCTTTGGGGAAGCATATATATGGGTCTTACTATAGAGCTTACTATCAACCTATCCTGGGATGCTGTTTGGTGAGTTCTAAGGCAGTGAGAGACAATGTATCAAAAGCAACACATGGAATAAACAACACCCAAGGTTACCCTCTATCTTTTACACACACACACACACACACACACACACACACACACACACACACACACACACACACAGAGAGAGACAGACAGACAGACAAAGAGACGAGAGACAGAGAGAGAGAGAGAGAGAGAGAGAGAAGAGAGAGAGAGAGAGAAAGAGAGAGAGAGAGAGAAAGAGAGAGAGAGAGCACTATGTTGGATAAGATAGATTGTTTCAGGATTCCAGTGAGCACTGTCCTTCTGGTGAACTTTTGGGAACCTCCTTATCTCCTGTGTCCTACAGCCTCCTCTACCTCTGTTCACAGAGCCAAACATGGAAGAAGCTTCTTCCCTGGTGTGGGTTATAGTGCTCTGAAGTTTGCAAAACAAGCCTCCCCCCCCCCATAGTAAATTCTGGAACATGAGAAGTTGGTGGATCTACCTCAGAACTCCAGGGTATTTTGTCATCCTGAGACACTACTCAAGATGTGGGAGAAACCCTGGACTCTAATACATATATTACCAGAAGAGCTTAATTACAACACGGACTGCTGAAAAACAGATAGAACTTAACATGTTTGAACTATATAATTCCACTTGATATTGGCAATGCCTCCATAACTCTTCTGTTTTCAGAAAAGGAAACTGAATCAGCAGAGTATTCAATCATTTGCTGAGTCACACACCTAGAAGCCAGACAGGCTGACTTGAGGGCCAGGTCTTGACCACTGTGCTCCGTTGTCCCTTGCTGGCTTCTTCAAGCACTTGTATTTGTTGCTCTGTGTATTTGTTCACTTTCCAGTCCTCTGGTGGTCTTGGTCCTCTATTTATTCCTTAGGAATGTTCCTTAAGAATCCACAGCTGATTTCTCATGCTGCCTCCATCATGAAGCTCATCTTTCTTCTTCCATTCAGGATAATCTTTCTACCCCCCATGCTCCAGGAGTATTTTTATGAAAGGACCCTGTGGAGCTCATTCTCTTCCCCTCTTTCCCTCTCGCCCTCTGTCATATTTGTGTATCATTTATAATAACTTACCCTTCCAATTTATTATCTGTTGCTCAAGTCCTCCCATTCTCAAGTCTTTCCCTGCCTTATTTATTTTTCTTAGCTCTGAATCCACAACACAACACCTCTAACACAGCTTGAATTGAACTATTTTTGAATGTATAAATAAATAAATGAATAGATGTTTGTTTGTACCCTTCCTTCAGTAGCTGTCATATCATGCCTTATGTTTGACTTCTTTGCAAAACGTTTCTCTGAGACTTGGTTATAAACCTTGTGGAACCTAAGATTTATAACATAAACAGCATTTTATTCATCATAGAATATCTCCTTTGATTAATATAGCATGCTTGTTACTTAGAGAGTATGCCCCATTGTGTGCTTGGTCTCTGGAATTGAAGGGGCCTCATGAACTTTAAGCCATCACACTGCCACTTATTTGAATGTTACTGTGTTGTTAACAAGTATTTGAAAATTATTCTCTTTCCTCCTGTAGGAGTCTTGATACCATGGCAACCACATTAGTTTGATTTTGGAAGCATATCTCAGAACTGAAGGTTTTTCCTTCTACCTGCTGCTATAACAACCAAGAGCTTGGATAGCCCTCTCCCCTTAGAAAATGCCATTGTTTCCATCTGAACAGATTTAAGGAGGTATAGCCCCCCATCCCGATGTTCTCTAACATGGTTTCTACCTTCACTACATACACTCCACCTCACCCAGTTCTTGATGGTTATTTTGAGGTATGAAATCATGATGTCATTGACTCAGCTGCAATCACTCCTTTGTTACTCCCTCCTATGGGTTCAGATGTCTGAAGTACAGAATGCATGGAGCAGATATGCTGACTAGAGGTTGTAGCAAGTTGTGCTGTTCACATAGACAGCATCTTATTCTGGCCATGGTTGGTCACTAAAATGCTGACCCTGTGCTTGCTATGGGTCTCATCCTTCATGCAAGTGATCACTGTCCTTGGTAAAATGAATCTATTGGGCATGGAATGTGTTCCCTGGTTTTCATTTTATAGTTAGGCATTTTATAGGAAATGTCATGCCATAATGCTGGCAGCTCTGGTGCAAGAAGAACAAGGCTGAGAGCTAAGCCAGATAACATGAAACAAGGCATCCAAAGAAGTAAAACAGGATGAAAGCCAGCATCAAAGCTGAG
The DNA here is from genome assembly GCA_030556225.1 of Cricetiscus sungorus. Classification (NCBI taxonomy): domain Eukaryota; kingdom Metazoa; phylum Chordata; class Mammalia; order Rodentia; family Cricetidae; genus Cricetiscus; species Cricetiscus sungorus. The sequence continues at coordinate 49,199,221 of JANBXA010000372.1, read as the reverse complement.
ATGGGTTCACGGCAACATTAAGGAAACAAGGAAGACAGATATAAGACATTGGAAATGAAGACAACTCATAGATACAGCGGGTACAATTAAGATGGGGACTTCGCCATAGAATCTAATTTTGCAGTGATAAAGATCCTCCAACATGAATGCTGTTAGTCAATAATTTTGGCCACTTTGTTTCCTGATGGATCCCTCAGGTTCCAAAAGAATTATTGGATTATAGATGGCAGGCAGCAAATACTCAGTGAATGAATAGGTGCATAAAAGAGTTTTGTAATTTAATATTTGTTTGGTAGCATATTTAGCAAAAGCATTCACAGCAGCACCTAGCAGGGGAATCCTGTCTTTTCCTGGGAACCAACCAATTGATTTTTCCACCTGGATAACACAAGGCTGGAAGGACTACAGCTTCCAAGCTCTTGCTCACAAGGAGCCGCTCCTGGATTCTAGACTGTTGCTGACTCTAGTGCCTCCTGTCAGATACACTTTTGGAGGGAGAATGAGCTGAGCCAGCAATGATGTCTAGCTCTGCAGGAACTCTCGAGTATTATCCAGTTTAACAATCGGCTAGGATCCCAAGGCCCAAAGGGCTTCATTCTAAGCTGCTTACTCCAGCTAACTGGGCATTTGCTTTCAGGAAGCTGGTCTGTAAATGATGCCTATGGGACTTTAAACTTCGTGGTGCTCACTGTGCATGTGCCAGGCACTGTACTAGGTGCTCTGTGTGAGTCAATCAGTCATTGCTGCAGTACAGTGAAAGAGATATTATCAATTTTCCCAACTTAAAGATGAAACTGTGGCTTTGGTTGAATCACTGCTTGGCCCATGAAACTTTGATTCTTCATGTCTAATCTCTATGCCTGCTTCAAAGCCATTAGAATTTTAATGCATAACAGTAGACATCCTGGTGCTGCTTACTGGTTCATGTTTTCCTGGGTACCTTATTGTGGTTTGTGGACTGAATACCTTCCCAGGCTCCTTGGTGCCCTATTTACATTTCTGACATCAGTGTACTCAGTGAGTGTTCAATTCATTTCCAGTTACTTACCTGGTAATCATGAACATGGCTTTCTTCTTTGTTATTGAACTTGGTTCAATAACTTTATTCATCAAATCAACTGTGCCTGCTTGCTTATATGGGATCTGTGGATGGGATCTGTGGGAATATTGGTATTCTCTCACAGAAGAATGGAAAGGGGGTAGTAGTTGTAGCCTCACCTGAGTATCCAGTCATTCCTCCCAGCCATTTGTATGCAGTTTTTCCCTAATTACCCACATGACCTCATGTTTGGGGAGGAGGACAGAGTATATAGACTGATATAATCTAACAGAAAGGGGTCTCGTGTGCAGAAAGAGAAATCCATCATTTGTACTGGGTGTAGACTTTGTGGTGCCATGTTGTTATGAGTAGGTTTTTTTTTTCCTGACAATCTGGTCCCAGAGCTACACCAGCCCCAAATAACATACAGAGAGACGCTGTGTTAGATACAATTCTGTTGGCCTATTACTAGCATTTCTTATTGGCTATCTCTGTCTTATATATGAACCCATTTCTATTAATCTAAATATTTCCACGTGGTCTTATCTTACCAGAGAGAGGGCCTGGACCTCTGTTCTCTTCAGTCTCTACATCTTGACTCCTTCTTACTTCTTCCTCTCTCCTCCTAGTCTCTTAGTCCTGCCATCTCGCTCTCCTACTGGCCAACAGTGCTTTATTCATTAATCAATACAAGAAACATATTTACAGAATGACATCTCCCATCAGCGGTGCCTTTCAGTTTTCCCATGCTCTTGCCAGTAACTTCTTACCTGTGCCTGTGAAAGCCTAACAAATTCTTTGGTGTCCCATGGTAAACGTTGGCGGAATAGAACTTAAGAGAACTTGGTTGGTTATTGGGATCTTATGAAGAGGAGGTAATGTTGTTTATGCCTCCCCAGTGCTTTCCCTTAGTGCCTTCCCCCATCCAAGGGATTCTCACAACATCCTACTTTTCACTTGAATTCACCAATAAGAATCTGTATGTGCCTAACATTGCCCAGTGAATCTTAGCATCTGCCTCTCTTTAAGACTCTATCTCCATGTGTGACTTTTAGAGTTTTTCCTTATTGCTACTTTTCTTTAAAAAAAAAAAAGAAGCATGACTATATAATATACACAAGGGGGAAAATGATAATATGATAGGTTTGCTTCTAGGTCACCTATCAAATCCTGCAATACTGTAATCCAGATCTCTCTTTTTGTAAAATGGGGTAAACCCTACTTCAAAGGGTCATTGCAAGGTTTAAATGAAATATTATATGTAAAAGGTCTGACATGGTAAATGATAAACCCATGTTTAAGAAAAATCAGGAGTGGTAGGTGATAGCCCCATGCATTCTTATGTATTTCTAGACATTTCCCAATATTGTAACAATATCTATTTTGGTTTTGGGGTTATTTTTTGTTTGTTTGTTTGTTTGTTTGTCTGCCTATAGCAATTTTCCAAGAGATGACTTGCCTTTCACATTTTGGTATCTTTCAAACTACATACAATATCAGAAAAAGGCATCATAATACTTTGCTTACTCCAGTTCAACAGCAGTCAAATTTGGATTCCTTCAAATTGCCCCACAGTGATTGACTTGAGGGTAATGGGAGGAAGCAGCTGAGAATGGGAAGGTGGAGCTCTGTCTCACTTGTCTTGGTTACTGTACTAACATAGAATTGCAGTTGGCTCCATGGAGAGTAAGGCAGGCAGAGCTGGGCTCTTGACTGCTTCAAAACAGTATGGCTCATCACTGTGATCTCTGGGCAGTATGTTAGCAGTGATAGGCCCACTTTTTTAGAGCAGCCTAATAGACTAGTTTATAAGCAGCTTTAATGGCATATGAGGCTGAAAACACATCATTTCTTTAAACAATAGCCAAGAGTTCTGACATTACAACCTTCCAAATACAATCCATGTCTCAGGGGATAAGCCAACAACCATTTAACACCAAGGAATGTGATCTTATGGTGTCTGCTTCCAAGTTGGAGAACAGAGTGTGTAAGACCTGACTCATGCCTTTCCCCAGCGGCTGCCAACATTTATAGAGTTTTGTAAAAAAACATGATGAACAAAATGGGAAGTTATGTGTCATGGTAAGAATAGATAGTAAGATTCAAAGAACCACAATAAGTAGTTGAGATGCATAGGTTTTAGTGAATTGTTGGGACTATGGAAAAGTTGCAATGTTTCTCTAAGACCCAGTTTCTGTCCTATAAAATGGGGGCATACCTACAGTAAGGGACTGCACTAAAATTTTAAGTATAGACCATTGCTTTTGGTGTAAGGTTAAAAATTACATGGTAATTACTGGTATTGCTGTTGATAAGTTTTCAGTAGTTGGGGAGATGAGAGGCAGTGAATTTTCTAGTGAGGATGGTCATCTGGCAAAGGTTCACCCTATGAGATAGTAAGAGATTGAAGAAAGCCTTGAAACTGCTAAAGAGAAATCAGCCAGATAAGCATGCACAAGAGTACATGCACGCACCGACCCACCCATACACTCACACATCACATCATGTCACATCACATCACATCACATCACATCACATCACATCATATATTTTGAATGTATAACATTTCTGTCAATATGGAGAAGTCCTTTCTGTCCCCTTCCTGTCCTGGAGAAAGTTCATTCTGGTTACCAACAGCACAGTTTTATCTGGTTGTGTACTTTATACAAATGGCCATACCTTGTAGACTTCTGTGCATCTAAATTCTTTTATTCAGGTTTTTAAATCTTTTAATTATTTTATGGGTATAGGTATATGACGCATGTGTGTGGTTCTCAAAGGACAACTTGCAGGTGTCTGTTCTCTCCTTTCACAATGTGGGCTCCAAGTTGTCAGGCTTGACAGCAAAGTCCTTTACCTGCTGAGCCATCTCACCAGCCCTAGACACCTGCTCATAAGATCATCCATAACATTGGATGTGTTAATTGTTTCTACGGTGGACTGCTATTTTTATATGGTATTTATCTGTTCTCCTCTGATGGACTTTTGGGTTTCCAGTTTGTGGCTGTCATGAATAGGGATACTCTAGACATTCATGTGTCTTTGTGGGAGAAGGCCTTTGTATCTATAATTTGACTAGTTACTAAATGTGATTCGTCTTGGATAAAGCAGATGTCCTTTGAGGAGAGAAATGTCTGGAGACAGAGTCTCAGAGGTGGGACACTGCAGCCACTACCTGCAGATGGGGTAATACGGGTCTCATTCTAAAGCAGACCTCATGGAACATCACAGAGACTACTGTAACCATCTAATACCATTCTTCCAGATCATGCTTTTGCCCATGTTCTTATTCATGTCTGTGTTCTATCTCAGATTCATTGTTTTGCCTAAAGTGAGTTAGCTACGGAAGTTCATTTTCTGCATAAAAATCCTCAGTTGCAGCAGTAGCAGTTGTTAAAAGACTTGCTTTTCCCTATTGAATTTTTGGGAACTTCTGTTGAAAATCAATTTGCCACATATGTGTGGGCCTATTTTTGGCTCTATTTTGTTCCATTGATCTATTTATCCTAACGTGAAGCAGTTTTGACAAAATCTGGCAGAAACAACATAACCCTTTGTGGTAGGGAAGGTGATTTTCCAGCTTCAGGAATAGAGGAAAATAGCACATAGCTAGCTTGTTGTTAATTTTAGAGGCATACAATAATGGCACCTAATATTTAAAGCCTGAGGTAAATTAGATGGCATACGCTCAGAATTAGTAAGGGAATGTGATGGGAGATGTTATTCTGTAAATATGTTTCTCATACTGGTTAATTAATAAAGCCTGTGGCCAATAGGAAACAAGATAGGTGGGGCTAGGAGATCAGGAGGAGGAAAGAGGAAGTGGTAAGGAGGAGTCAAGATGTAGAGCATGAGGAAGGAAGACACCGGGGTGGCTCCCAGATATGATGACCATGTGGAAATACTTAGATAAGTAGAAATGGGTTAATCATTAAGGCAGAGCTAGCCCATAAACAATAATGGTAACTGGCCAACAGGATTGTATCAAATACAGAGTCTCTGAATGTTATTTGGGGCCGGCCCACCAGACCGTGGCGGCAGGACCGGCGGTAGCCGGCGGGAAAAACCTTCCCGTAACAGCTATGCTTACAAACCAACCCTGAAATCTCAGTGGTTTACCCAAATAGACGTTTACTATGTATTTACAATATGCTTAATGTGATGTATTCTCTAAGCAATGACTCAGATAACATGGCTGGCTCTATCTTACATGTGTGCCATATAGATATGAGCAAGAGAAAGAAGCTTAAATACATGTTCAAGTGTCTGCCCAGGACATGCCCATATTAATGTCCCTTCCCTGTGCATTGTCCCATCACAATCCATAGGGCTGGGAAATAGTCTCTGACAAATCTAAGTGTTGTCCCTGCCACAGCTGAGCTCGGGAAGACTCCAAACAGGAGCAGTCAGCATTTTTGTTCTCTAACATGGAAGCATTGAAGCCCAGTGTTAGGTGTGTGGGCTCCAGAGCTAGATTGCTGCAGGCGCAACCATTTCTCCCTCTTCCCACAGGGGTGACCTTGAGCATGCACATCTTTATCTGTTATATGCGAAGGAGAATACTGTTTATCTTAAGTAGTTCTTATGATAGCTGAATTGGGGGAAAATGTAGCCTTTAGGATAATGCCATAGAATAAACAACTAATGTTTCTGCTACTCATGGAGAAGCCTATAGGCACTGATGTGTGGGAGTCAGTCCAGCCAGACTTCCCTTTACTCTAGTTAGTACCTTCTTCCTAGCCCCTTGGAGTACTAGGAAGGGAACAGAACATCAGAAATAAAATGGCTCATTCTCTTTGCTGCCTGTCTCTGAGCTCACACTGTTTTAAACTCTGCTGTGTTTTCCAGGAGAAGTACTGATAGGTGATCAGAGTCCTTACACTGCAGAAATAGTTCCTCGTGCCTTAGCACTTAGGGTTGGAGGAATTCTGGGTGTTTTCGAACTTCTTTGACAGTGGCTAATATGATTAGCGATAAGCTGCCTTCCAAGAACATAAAACAAGATATGGGTTAGTTAAACAAGAAAATAAGAGCAGTGGGAATGTTTCCCTATGGGATGAGCCAAAAAGGTGCCTGGGTGTTTCACTCATTATTAATAGGCCCAGAAAGGAGATGACATTATGTTCTAATATTACTTAATCCAAGTGCAAGCCTATAAAAGTTACTAAAAAGTTATCTTTTTCTTATTATAAGTTACTGGAAAGAAACTATTTCACATCTCTGGTGTCTACCTATCTACACAGAAAAAGTGTGTCAAGAGGTATTTCTCAGAAACAAACATCTAAGATACTGTTTTGTAATCACAGACATCGGAAAACTCTGTTTTCAAGAACTTGAGAGGTTGCACATGTAATATTTAGGCGCAAGTCTTGAAGTGACCCATGGTTCTTAGTGACTAGTTATATGGATGTTCTTTATCATACTCCAAGGGGCGGCTGAGTGTCTGTGTTGGGGACGGGGAGAGAATGTGACTGCAAATCAGAGTGTTTAATGTTGTGATTTAACATATCAGGAAAAGAAGCTTTTTGTCATTGTTGTCTTAGCAGAGTCCCCACATTAACTCCAGATATCCCCACACATGGATCTCATCTTAGTTTGCTGTTTACCCCACTGGAAGCCAATAACGGGATTCACAGATCAAGAAAAATTGAAGTGAAGCTGAGTCAGTAAACTGCTCTGAGTCCATGAAGACCTTCTGTAAATGGACTCCCAGTGCCCGGGCTTACAAAGAAGACTGACTGCAGACCTGTTCTTAGAGGCAGGAAGTAGGATTGGGGAAGGGAACGGTTAAGTAAATACTTATTACTCACTCCAGAGAAACCCTTACAACATTCTATTTTAAGGCATTTTCTGGCAGGGGACATTTATCTTTGAGTGACTTCTAAAGTTCTCTTAGCCATAGGAAGGCTGAACTGGAGATGGCTGAGTGATTAGCTACTAGGGTGCTAAGCACTGTAAAATTTTTGAGGGAGAAGGCTAAATATAGAAAATTCCACAAGCAGTACTTATTGTCAGAATGCCATAAGATATGGCTCACATTACTTGGGATTCATTTACCTTCTAATTATAGTTAGTCGTATTTACCCCTATTGCCAAGCCGTACCCTAGGTGATGTCTTTCAGTTGGTAGGGGCTGTATGGCGTTACTCTGGCATGTGGGGCATTCTTTTGAAGCCCGTGAAACAGCACACATATACTTAAGCCTAGTCATACACAAAGTTCCAGAAAATGTGTCTAATTTTGAAATGTCCTTAGTTCCAATAGTCTTGGTCACTATCATGACAAGAAAGCTGTTGTGGCCCAATATTTAGCAAGACACTACTTACTACTGTTGTTGGGAGTTCCACAAAAACACCAAGCTACACAACCATAAGGTACATGCCGATGACCTAGCTCAGACCCACATAGGCTCTGGGATTATTGATTCAGTCTCCTTGAACCTCCATGAGCCCTGGTTAGTTGATTCTGTGGCATATGTTCTTATGGTGTCCTTGACCCATCTGGCTCCTACAAGCCTTCCTCTCCCTCTTCTGCAGGGTTCCCCTGCCTATGCCTAGTGTTTGACTGTGGGTCTTTGATCCTACTCCCATCAGTTTCTGGGTGACACCCCGTTGATGACAATTGGGCTAGGCACTGACCTGAGAATATGGTGGAGTATCATTAGGGATTATTACATTGATTTTTTTCCTTTTCTTTTTCATTATTTTTATTTTGTTTTATCATGGGTTTCTGGGCTGTCTTTCCTCTGGTTTCTGCCCATCAATGCAATGACAGGTGTGGGCTCCCTTATGTGATGTGGTCCACAAGTTGGATCAGTCATAGTTTGGCTACTCCCACAAAATTTGTGCCAACATTGGCCTAGCATGTCTTGCAGGCAGGACAAATTATAGGTCAAAGTTTTGTAGCTGGCTTGATATCCCAGTCCCACTGCTAGGAGACTTGCCTTGTTATAGAAGATGATAACTTTGGGCTCTGTATCCCCCATTACTAGGAGACTTCACTAGGGTCACTATCTTAAATTCTAGGGAGTTTTCACTGCACTAGGTTTCCACATTGCCCTCCAAATGTCTCCCAGTTCTAGTCGTTACTCCCAGTACTGATCCCTCTTATTCTCATCCTCTACCTGTACCCAATGTAAAATATATTCTATTTCCCCTTGCTAGTGAGATTAATGGGCTTCCCCTCCAACCTTGAGCCTCCTTGCTTACTTAGCCTCTCTTGGTCTATGGATTATGGCCTGATTGGTTTTTTTGTTCACTACTTAACAGCTAATGCCCACTGATAAGTGAGTACATACCATGTTTGTCTTTCTGGGTCTGGCTTACCTCACTCAGGATGATCTTTTCCAGTTCCATCCATTTGTCTACAATTTCATGATGTCATCATTTTTAACAGATGAATAATACTTAATTGTGTGAATGTACCACATTTTTAAAATCTATTCTTCAGTTAAGTGACATATAGATTGTTTTCAGTTTCTGGCTGTTATGAATAAAGCTGCTATGAACATTGCTGAGCAAGTGTCCTCCTGGCAGTATGAAGCATCCTTTGGGTATATGCCCAAGAGTGGTATAGCTGAATCTTGAGATAGATTGATTCCAAACTTTCTGAGGAACCACCATATTGATTTCTATAGTAGTTTGCACTCCCACCATTAATGCAAGAGTGTTTCCCTTTCCCCACATCCTTGCCAGAACTAGCTTTCTTTTTGTTCTTACACATCATGACATGTGTAAGAAGGAATTTCAAGGTAGTTTTGACTTGCATTTCCTGATGGCTAAGGATTTTGAACATTTATTTAAGTTTTTCACAGCTATTTGAGATTCCGCTGTTGGCAATTCTCTGTTTAGATCTGTACCCCATTTTAAAATTAGATTATTTAGTTTGTTGGTGTCTAGTTTCTTGAGTTCTTTACATATTTTAGATATTAGCCCTCTGTCAGATTTGGGTTGGTGAAAGTTTTCCCATTCTGTAGGCTGCCATTTTGTCCTATTAACAGTGTCCTTTGCCTTACAGAAGCTTCTCAGATTCACGAGGTCCCATTTAGTATTTGTGCAATCAGTGTTCTGTTCAGGAAGTTGTCTCCTTTGCCAATATGTTCAAGGCTATTTTCCCTTTTTTTCTTCTATTGGGCTCAGTATATCTGGTTTTATGTTGAGGTCTTTGATATCTATGACCCTGTACAAAACTCAGTTATGGTTTTGATTCATAGTGTGAGTATCTATGCCCTCATCATTTTGTAAGGATCAAAGATTACCAAAGTGTCCATATTTATGTCTTTCATTTAGTAGAATATCTTCTCATATCTGTACCCTGCAAACATTCCCAGTAAAAGCTCAACAGGGGCTTTCAATACCTGAAGTTCCTCCTCCCTTTGCTTGTTGTCATCTCAGCCCAATTTTCTAACCTCTTCCTAATAATCTTAAGATGTTGGAAAGAAAGACCATTCTGAAAGTACCCAGTACATGTGTATTACAGCTAAAGATGCAGACCCAGATCAAGAATGTGGTCTCTCCAGGGCTATACTAGGAATCCACTCCAGAGGCCCTGGAATGAAAAACTCTTGTGAACTCAGGAACTTCAAAGTACTGCTGTGTCATCAGAGTCCTGGACAGTGAGTGCTCAAAACACATTTACTGAACTAGTTCCTATTTTTTGGTTTACATAATTACATCATTTTTCCCTACCAATCTTCCCACTTACTCCTCTTTGCTTTCTTTCAAATTAATTTGGCCCCATATTTTTCCATTAATTGTTATTTCATATATATATATATTGTTATATGCATATAACAATATATATGAAATAACATATATATATGAAATAACTATATATGTATATACATATATATATATATATATATATATATATATATATATATACAGATATATTCAGTCTGTCAAATGTAAGTCATATGTATGTTTTCAGGGATGACCATTTGATATTGGGTAACTAATTGGTGTTCTTGCTCCTATTTCAACCCTCTTACAACTTCTGCAAGCCTCCTTTCCTTCACAAGCCTCTAATGCTCCAACATGAGGGCTGACATTATGCCCCCAGGCATTTGCTAAAGGCTTCTTCTATTTTGACCATTCTACTCAGTTTAATCCTTTGAGACTCAGTTCAGTACTGCCTTCCATTGAAATCATTCCCGATGGCCCCAGGTTGTAGCAAACCCTTTTCTTTCGACCTGTCTGAAGCATAAATGACTAACTTAACACATACTGCCTTTAACTGTGATTTCCTTCCCTGAGCGTGTTCTGCTGGCCACCCACTTCACCTTCTGCCTTGTGGGTGTTCTGCTCCTTGGTGGCAAGTCCCGCTTTTCTTCCCTGAGTGTCTCCATAATACATGTTAGGTATATTCTTGTCCTCTCATCCATCTCCTGTCTTAAATGCTAGGGCAATATTATTCATAATTATTTCCAGAGCTGGTGGGAACAGTATAACACAGAAATCAAGGAGATTCAATAGAGGGACTTCAAAAATAGAATTCAAATGCTTTTAAAAGCTGAGTAAGAAATATCCAAAGAATAACATAGGGCATTGCAAGTAGATGTAAATTAGACAGAATGTGTTTTGGGAAGATTGTGGCAATAAAGTAAATGGAGGAGGCAACAGCCAGATCATAATGACTTACCGAACTTTATTACTTTATCATGATTCTATATGCATCGAAGTTTTGTTTCAGAGAGAAGAAAGTAACATAAATCTCAACAAGAATGCTAACTGAATGTTTGTTATGTTACATTTGAATATGATGCCAATGAACAAACTAGATAGGATAGGATGTCCTCTTCATAAATTAGGTAAAAAATATGTTGATAAAGAATATATTCATGAACTATTGTGATGTTTTCATTCCTGGCGGTCTGGGATGAAGGAAAATGTAGGCTTAGTGTAAATAATTATTCTATTTCAGTGATGGGACTCATTATGTCTTTTGTTATTATTTAAACCTTTAAACTTGTCTCTATATTGCCTTGACTTTAAAAATGTCTCACTGATACTTAGCCCTAAAGAAGACATCTTTAACAATCCCTCTGCACCTCCTCTCTGCTCAAGGCTTAGAAAGGGAAGAGAAATAATGTTAAGAGATAGGAAGATGGGGAGGACCACTGTGGAATGCTATCTTCTAGTCATGGCATGGCTATTGCTCTCATGAACTTACAACATCAAGTCAGTCAAAATTCTAACATGCCTATGAGGGTGGTTATGGAGCCCCACCCCTGCAGAAGAAACTATTGGCAGTTGATGGTGACTGGAGACAGGAGAATCATTTTGTTTGTGGCTCTCATCACTCAAATTTTTCACATTATCTTGTGAATGGCCATGTATGTTGTCATCGTTGATTAGATTCTATGGGTTTATAAGAGAGGTGAGTTGAAGGCCAAGAGGAGTGGATAAGATACATACACATTTTATCAATGTACAACATAATATTTAAAAATTGCTTTAAAATGACATGAGGTAGGGAGGGACTAGTTGGGAGAAGGAAGAAGTCAGGAAGAGTGGAAGGAGTATGGGAGAGGGTAATAGAGGATATGATCATGATATGTTACATACAAGTAGGAAACTGTAAACACAAGTAAAAATAAGAGTTCTTTGTAACTAGTATAACTTGGCACCCCCGAAAAGATTTAAGTAAGAAAATAATAATAGTCTCAGCAAAAAAAACATTATTGGCTAGCAATGAAGAAAAAGAGATAAATGTGCCTCATGGAGTCAGAAGGTTCAGGTGGTTGCCAGATACTGCCTAGGACTCTGAGGAAGAGGGTAAGGGGTTAAATCATGAGAATCAGCATCAATTCAGAATGGAGAAATGGAGTGCAAGTGTGTCATAATTTGAGGACACAAACATGAGAAAGTGATGGGCTGGTGCGTGGCTGCCACGTTTGCATTTGTGTGCCAACTAGCTGTGAGATGTGGCTGTCCACAGTGGGAAAATGCAGTTTGGGAGCTAGATGGAAGATTGGTGCTAGGTCATATTTGTGTAATTAATATTTTTAAAGAGGACTTCTGAGTCTTTTCTTCCAAGAATAGTCTCCTGGATTTCACACTCTATAATATGTGTTAATGCCCAGCATTTTTGTGGGATCAACAGCATAAATGCTTCGACTCTAAGCCTCCCTTTCAAACTACAGAGTTCCAAATTAGAGCCTAATGTGATCATGGGGGGAGATAAATGAAAGCCTGAGTTTTGTACATTCTGCCTGAATTTGATAGAGGAAAGTTTTCATTCTCTTGATCAAGAATTACTTGGAGATTTTTGTCACAGTAAATGTCTAATGTACAGTTTGGGGACCCAGTGGAAATATACCTAAACTTCATATTGTCTTTATCTAGGCTTCAGAGAGCAACTGATCTGGCTTGAAGTGAAGGAAAGAGCAATTAGTTTAGTGAATAATGCCAGTCAGGGGAATCAGGATTTTGCTTGAATATATTGGGATAATTTCTGAGATTTTCTGGAAGTAATTTTATTTTGTAAAAAAAATTAAGTACTACATACCTATTTGTATTGTTTTTTTTTAACTTTTAGTGGGTAAATGAAGTTATGTGTACAAAATGACATTTTCCTATAGATTATGAGATCACTAAATATACCTACACAACATGCTTTATTTATCTTATTTTTACCTTCATGATATGAGAACATTAAAGACCCATTATTTTTAAATCATTTTCACTAATATGGTGCATGGTTATTAGCCACAATAGCTATGTTGTACAGTAGAGCCCTAAACTTAGTGCTTTGGCTATCATTCCCCTAGACTACATATCTGCTGACCTTGCCTATGCTTGGTTACACTAATAGTTTCCCAAAGGTTGACATCACTTGGTGTAGAATTTCCAAGGCTGCGTCATAAGCACTTAAGAGCACATGAGAAATATGCTTTAAAGTAAAAATATAACTGGGGAAAGAGATTAAAATAAGACTGAGAAACCAGGGGCCTTAGATGGTCCCAACAAAATACCGAAGAAGAAAATTAAACATGGTCCCAGGAAACTTGGTGTAGAACCAGTCACTCAGTTCAGTTCCTCTTATTCCCTACCTTTTCATCTATATTAAGGGTCATTTATTTTTCTCAGCTTGTACAGTACTTGCCATTCCATTCTCCAGAAGACTGCTCATCACTGGCTAATAAATGCTTATTGATTACTTCTGGGCCTCTTGGCAGAATGAATTAGAGCCAGGTGCTATCCTTCCATACTCTGATTATTCTTTGCCGTTTCTTGGGGAAAAAAAAAGTAGAGAAATATATCCTCTTTACTACCAGCAGTGACAGCGGCATAATGTCATTCATGCTAGAGCATACTCGAGTTCTACTGATTGTTTTCATATGGGTGATGAGAAGTATGATTCAAGCTTCTTTTGCTGTAGCTGCCTTTGTTATTATATAGCAAAGGAACCTGTTTTTGTCATTTGTTGTTTGAGACAGGGTCTCACATGTCACAGGCTTACCCACTATATAGCTCAGAATGACCTTGAATTTCTGATTGTCTGGCTTCCTCCTCCTAAGTGCTGGTATATAGACATGTGCTACCAAACATTCCTGATTTAGGAACTATGAAGTTTAAGAACTGAATTCTTTCTTTCAGTATTAAAGTAATGAAAAGCTCCAGAGTGAAATGATTTGATTACCATGGCCAGGAATGTCTTACTTCTACAACAAGGATTCTCATGGAGTTTTCAAAACAGTAACTTCTTTTTCTGCATTGCATAACAATGCAAACAATACCTCTTCAAGAAAATAGAGCACTCCTTTAATCCCAGTACATGGGACACTGAGGGAGTCCTGTCTCTGTGAATTTGAAGCCTTCCTGGTCTACATGACCAGTTCAGGCCTCATAGTAAGATCCTATCTCAAAGGAAATATAATTTGTTGATTTAAAGTGCTAGAATTACTTTTAGAAATATTTTTTATGTTCTATGTGAATTTGTCTTAAGTTGATAGCATTTTATTCATAGGACCTGGAATTCTTCCTGCCAAGGCTATATTTCTTGCTATCTTTTATATTTTCCAAGAATATTTGGATTAAGAAGAACGGCTGTCTGAGCAGTTTCTGTGATCCCTTGTATGTTTCACTTGTTGTCATAATTCAGACCATTTACAAATTTAAAACAATTTGTAAGATGTCAGTGAGTTCTTACCTTGATTAAAATATTTATGTATTAATCTGTTGTGATGATATGGTAATATTATAATATTACAATAAATTTAAAAAAAACAATTAAAAAAAAAACACTAACATGACCTGGCTCGCTCCGATCAACTTGGACCATGGCAATGGTGGAATCCCAGTGCTGTTCCTCCAGATCCTGGACCAGTTCCTCTCTTTCTTCATTGTTCTAGGTATACAGCCAGATTTTAACTACAATCACAGTGTTGTGCAACCTGCCTCATTTTGCAAATCCCCAGCTTATTAAACAGCAGTCCCTGTTTCTGTCTCCCCTTATCCATTCATAACTTTCATTTAGTTTTCTGTTTCTATAAATTGGATGGAGATGTGTCATTCAAGTGGATCATATGGTATTCTTCTTGTTACTAACTCTCTACCTTTCCTGTTTATGATTTCCCAAGGTTCATTCATGTTCTAGCATATGTCAACATTTTTTTCTTTGAGGTACATAGACTGTTTGGTTCATCGATCCATTTCTGGCCCCTTGTGTTGCTTTTGGCTGTGGATGATGTTTCTATGAACTTGAGCATACAGAAGTATACAGATATCCACTCAGACCCTGCTTTCAATTCTTTGTGCTTATATAAGAAGTGGAATAGTTAGAACATAATAGTAGTATTGTTTTCATCTTTCAAAGAACCCCAATCTTTTACACAGAAGCACTATTTCCCCTTCTCACCCAGAATGTATGTCTCTTGCAGTTCCCAACGCTACCATAAATATCAGGTGGATTGTGTTGTTGTTCATAGTAGCCATTTTTTTCTTATTTTACATATCGATTCCAGTTCCCTCTCCCTCTCTCCCTTCCTCCCTCTCTCCCTCTCATGCCCCTCTCTCCCTCCCATGCTCCCCTACCACCCTCCCCTCCCATCCCATCCATCTCCCCCCACTCCACAGGGAGGGTGATGCCTTCCAGGAGGGATCAACCAAATCTGTCAAGAAAGTAAACAGTTCAAGACTTTTTTCTTTTTGGATACAGGGTTTCTCAGTGTAGCTTTGGAGCCTGTCCTGGAACTAGATCGTGTAGGCCATGCTGGTATCAAACTCACAGAGATCTGCCTGCCTCTGCTTCACAAGTGCTGGGATTAAAGGCATGCACCACCACCCGGCTCATAGTAGCTATCTTAGTAAGTATGAGTGCCCTCTCGGATTTGTATTGCTTGATTCTTAAACATTCATTATTGAAGACTGTCATGTACTTTTAGAAAATGTTAGATTAATCAGCCCCATAGAAAGTAGAAATAAATCAAGAAAAGGGGTCTAGTTTCTTCTTTTTCTCTTAAGGTTCCTAGAAAAAAATAGATATTCAAGATAAAAAACAGCATACTTTATAAAAGGAACAAAGAATAAATGCTTACATATGACCTGCACTGAGGATGTGCTCAGCAGTGCTGCTCAAATGTAGTGTATACAACTCTGACTTTGATCCACAGTATCACAAGATACAATAAAGTAAAATTAAAAATACTGTTGGAATCTTTAAAAGGATGAGAGAGTAGAAAATAATGCTGAGGCACTCTCCTGCAAATCCAGAATAGGCGCATAACAGTGACAGAATGATCCCAGCGGATCAGGGAAAACAGAAGAAGACAAACATTTTGAGATAGCTTTAGAAAACTGAAAAATAAGATTGAAGATCTACTGCCTAGTACAAATAAGACACACTGTACACATTACACAAACAGTTGTTTGGATGCACTACAGTATAGCATTGTACTTCACAGAATTGTTATTATATAAATCCATTAAAATGACATATCTGAAAGAGCATTTTGATTCTAAAAGTTCCAAATGGAGAGCATTATGAGTTTGTTAAAGAACAAACCAACAAAACTAACCAAACAAACATTAAAAACAGGCTGACCAGAAAGGAACACTAATCATAGCAATAGGGGTGCAACATATTAATCAAGTAAATGGGAAGTTTTTACATGAATATGGCTTCCATGTTTAGATTTCTCTGATCAGCAAAACTATCAAAGTTGTATAAGAATATATAAAATATCAGCTATATTCTAACAGGAATGAAAAAGGGAAAGGGGAGATTGGAATTTCAGAAATAATACTTTCAAATGCAAAGAGAAATGTGTGAAAATCTTAGGGTGACAGCCAGAGCATACTAATAATTAATCATGACCAAGACAGAATGCCTTGGAAGAGTTATGAAGGAATAAAAGCAGGTGGGAGCAAGACATTATACAGATACATCTCTATTTATTTATGAATCTTTAAATAGTATTGGGAGGCAAGAATTCACATTTAAAAGTAAAACAAAGGCCACTAGAAATTTTAGGAAAAGTAAAATCTATACAGTAAGGAAATAAGAGTACACATCACTATCTGGCTCTAAGAGTGAACTGAACACTAGCTATAGATGCATAGTTATGTACATGTCTATCTGTTTATGTATCTTCTGTAATTAACCTTTTAAAAATTAAAGACAGAATAACATGTAGATAATATCAGTCTTCACATTATAAAGTATAATTGTGAACACTAGAGTTAAAATCAAGGAGAACATTCATAAGCCCTCATCCTCACATAGTGAACACTTACAAAAGATCCCATCTGTAGGAAAGGGAAGAAGTAAAATGTAAATTACAAAGAAGATGAAAACAAAACAAAGTATTAACAGGTAAAATCTACAATCGAGAAATTTCAGTTTAAGGATGTTACTAACTGAAATAGAATCAGTAGAGAATTTACAAGACATTTAAGTAGGTGCTACTAAAGGGCAATGGCTGTGCTCCTACAGCCAGAGACTGCCACTTTCCATTATGTTATGTCTTAATCATTTGAGTTTTAGCAATAGGTATAAGTAATTTTGGCTAAAAATTAAGACTCAGTAGGTACAAACTCAGATTTAAACTGCATTCTGTATACCAAATAATGCAATACAGTGATAATTTATGACATTTGTGGAGAAGTAGATAGGATAGCTGTGTTTAGTCTGTGAATCTTGATGTACAATGTTGTTATAAGTTTTAATGTGAAAAGAGACTGAGATAAGATGAAGCTAATATAGAATTTGGTGTGAATTTGTGACTGATTATTTCTGCAAATCTTAATGTTTTCTATATCACTTTCTTGAGAATACAGTTAGTATTATTGGTTATTATTAAATGTGGCTTTTTATCTTTTAAGATATTTATGAAAATGAAACGTGGCAGTGAATGACATGAGCAAATGGCATCTGATAAACATTCCATGTTGGCACTAATAAAGGTTACTCTTGCTGTAACAAAGACACAATGAAGAGGCTCGGCTGATAAGTTTCCAAGTTCTCTCATTCCACATATATAAGTTATTTGCTGAAAACATGCTGTATGTGTATGGAAAAGATTTTTTTTTTATATTATTGGATGAATTGGCTTCATTGCTCAAAAACTGAACAAAGTTTTGCTGTGAAGAGATGAAAGAGATGAATTTTCAGTTTTTAATCTGCTTTTCAAATGGAAGTAACCAATAATGTCACATTTGTATTATCCATCTGAAACATAAAATAGCCATTTGGGTTGGCCTAGTTCTTGAGCCAGCCCCAAACAGGCTTTCATATCTGTATGCTTGTGGTTGTCTAAAATACTTGAGTCATTTAACAATGGTGTTTCTCAACCATCCAGGACTACATCAAGGTAAGAATAAGACCAAATGTTAAGTTGCTTATCTTTGTCTGTCAATCATACGATGCTGAAAATAGCAGAGAGTTTGGCCCACTCAGTCACAATTTGTCATTCATGGAGTGGTCACTGTGTATGAAAGAACAAGATTCACAGTTGCTATTGTTATTTATTTTAGCATTTTAATCACATTCTTTTTATTGAAAATATTTTTTCATAAAATATATTTGATCAGTTTCCTCTCCTTCATTTACTCCCAGATCCTCACTCTTTCCCCACTCATCCAACTCCCCACCTTCTTTCTCGCTCTTTAGAAAACAAATAGGCAAATAACTTTTAAAGAGTCTGCTTGCAATGTTGGACACTGGCTGGCATCTGATTCTTTGCAATTGAACCAGTTTCTAACAGACACAGATAGTCCAACGTGTCTCACATTGTACAAACTGATTTATACTGAACCCATACATGCTTCTGAAGATCTGAATGATTTTCTAGGTAGAAAGGGCTGTGTGAGCATACCCCCAGTAGAGACTTCAGATACTGAGACAACCATGAGGTCTTTTGGCAGGAAAACCTGAACACAATATTGTGTTTCTGATTGCTGGAGAAAAAAGGTGTTCTCAAGTGTGCACTGCATAGACAGCTAAGAGTATGGGAGCCCAGTACTTATTCCTCTGCCTGATTCTTGCCCCTTATCATCCAGCTACATATATATATATGTATATATATATATATATATATATATATATATATGTGTGTGTGTGTGTGTGTGTGTGTGTGTGTGTGTGTGTGTGTGGTTACAAGTCTATAACTTCTATTCCTGAAGTACAACTATGAGTCTAGGAAGTCTCCTAAGGTGATGGTGCTTTCAGGATTCTAAGACTAGGTAGGAAGTAGGTAAGTCAGGCCTCCACACATTCTTCCATCTCCACTCTGGCAATATCAAAGTTCTCAGAGTAATTCTCAAAAGTAGAAGCATGGATGAGTAAAACAGTAGAAGTGTTGACTTTTTCTTTAACTCTCCACTGAAACAACATAGTCCTTTCAGTTTCAGCTTCCTTAGAGTCCTTTGACCAGTTTGATCATGTGTAAAGAATGGAAGACTTGTAGTGCTCTTGCATAATTATCAAGTCAATTATTTTTTGGCCTATACAATGGAACCTTGAAGCTTCAGGGCTCTTATATACTCTGTTTCTACTGCCTGTGATGATATCCTGTCTCTTCTCTTACTTACTGCCCCCCAACTATTGCCTGGTATATGGCCAGACAGATGGTGAGCCCATGATAAACCTTTGTTGAATGAAATAGTGACAAAATTGTGTCTTGGTGTAATTGTGTACCTTTTGCATCTTACAGCGTATGTAATGGCTATAAGTTTGACTGACCTATGCCTTGACATAAGGATGGGTGGTGATCCAGCAAGCATTTAGATGGGATATGGAGAAGTGAAACAGAGAAGTGAAGGAACCCAGCCTTTGAGAATGAATAGTAGGATGTAGGCAACAAAACTAAGTCCTGCTCAGGGCCTCTGGGGACTGTGTGGTACATACTTCAGAGCTATTCTAACTGATGGGTAAAGTATTGGTTATTTATTTACTGATTCCTTTCCAGTTTGTTTGAAGCTACTGGATAGGCCATTAGTTCCCTAAGACTTACAGTCTGTTCCACTTGAGAACTAAGCATGTTCCTATGATGAGAGGAGCCCCATGAAGGGAGGGAACTTATGACACAAGGACTCTAGCTTCTACTGAAATGGTGGTGAAGGGATCTGAGTGGGCACTTTAGTAATGCTATGTTCAGAAATCCAACTAAATGCAGCTGAAGCCAGGAGTAATTATTATCATGTGCTGAAAAGAAAGGAAGCAAACACATCTTGGTAGGTGTTGGTGCAGCTCAAGTATATTTTAGGAAGTGTGCAAAGATGCTAAATTACATAAGAAGTTACTATATTACAAATTTATAGTTATGACAATATGAAATAACATATCAATTATGGTATTGAAGCTTTGAAAAATGCCTCCTCTGTGGGCCTAAGAAATAGTTGGTGTCATCTCCCCTTTGGTGGGTATATGGAGCCATTTCTGTTAGGAAGGCTACTATCCACAGAACCTTTTTGGTGGGTGTTTTGTAATGGCATATGTTTTCATGAAATAATTCTGTTGTATGGATACTAACAGACAGGGCCTCTGTAACAACAAGGAGAAGTTAAACAAGGGATAGACATATCCCATGGCTGAGAGAAACCTGCTGAGTGCTTTCCAAGTACTGCTTCTTGTTATTAGAACATCTGCAAAATTCCTAGCCCTTCTTGAGGCTGTGGTTATACTTCTATAGCAATGTTGTTGTGAAGACCACAAGAACTAGACAGAATGTGAATGTATGTATGTATGTATGTATGTATGTATGTATGTATGTATGTATTATACATCACAAGAATACAGCATTCTTGACATTATTTCTAGGGAGAAGAGGAGAAATATGCACAGTAAAAATAAGAGGAGGAAATTTTAGAAGTTTGCCATTTGTAGTAAGATAAATCCATTCAAGATGAACACATGCAGTTGAGGATGAAGGCAAGGAGAATTCAGCAATCTTGAATGTTTGTTTGGCAGAGACCAGGATTGGGAACTCTCAATTACGGATTTTAGGCTTGGCACTTAGCCAATTTGGCAAGTTTTCAGAGCCTCTGTTGGATGCAGATATAAAGTGGCACACATGAACATGAAGGCAAGCAAACTTGCAATCCTGGATGCTTGGATCCAATATGGCTTTTCCTGTTGGCTTTTCCAACCCATTTCCAAGGAAAGAAAACAGCTACAGACCAGAATTGTGTGAGTTGATCCACAACATGATGCCTCTGTTAATATATACAACAGCCTTGTAGATAATTATCTTAGTTCTTTTCCCAGATAAGGATGTGCAGGCACAAACTAATGAGAAAATTCTCTCAGTTCACCCATCTAGTAAAACAGAGCCAAAATCAACATATTTGGTTCCAAAGTTTATATTCTTTCTACTAACCTGAATGGTACAAGTTACCTATCCATTCTCTTGGTACTTTAGGAAGCCAACTGAAGTATTATTAGCCTTGTTTTCCATACTGGGAAATGTGGAAGACAACATAATTAACACAACACTGAAGAATTGCCTGTCCAGAGTAAAGCTTGTGTTGGTATGCTGCCAACTCTACAACAGGTTATGACATTGGGGAAAAAAGGAAGTAACTACAAAGTAAAAAGCCTTTCATAAACTTCAACATCATTTAAAACATTTTTTTTCATAAAGCCCAAAAGAGGGGTGAAGAGTTAGAAAAGTAGGGAACATAGTATGAAGTTCTCCAGGTTCAGCAATGGAGAAGGGGAAGGAGGGAGGAAAGAGAGAGGGGAAGGAACACATTTACATTCCAACCTTTCATGTGGTTTTAGGTTGCCCAAATTACAATAACTTTAATTTTTTTTCACTTGTGGGGGTAGGTAAGAGGCACCCTATTATTCCATCATCTTTAGTCACAAGATGTCACTTTGGCTGTCAAGCTGGTTTTCTTGGTGCCTCTTAGGGTGTTACCTTGAGAAAAGAACTGTAATTTCTGTGGAAGAATTCTTTTTCTATGTTTTGTGAGACTCTTGTCTGATACCACAAACTTATTTGCTTCTGAAATGATGCAACACAGCCCATCTCATCTTTGAATCTCTAGGAACTTGATGGACCAAACATGCATCACTTCTGTTTCTTATGAGTCAAGATAATTTCTCAATAATGCAGCAGCCTCTCAGGGCAGTAACAGAAGGGAAAGAATCTGGTTTTAAGATCTAATTCTGAAAAATGAATGGAAAACAATTGAAATTTGAAGAAGAGATTCATAGTGCAAGTCACCAGGTATTTCTATATACACCAGTATCAGGAATTGTTACCCAATTCCAGAGGTTCTAGATAAAAGGGGTAATGTGTTATGGGACATAGCATTAGCACAGAGATTCTGTAATCTCTCCACTGGACTAGGAAATAACATGCTATCCAAAGAATTATAATAGTCCAATAAATATCAAATAATTATAATCGATGATTGTGATATGCAGTGGTGGTCTGTTGACCCCAATTAAGAATCTAAGCAATAGTGGAGAGGCTGCCTTAAATGCCCTTCCCCTATAATGAGATTGATAACTACCTTATATGCCATCCTAGAGCCTTCATCCAGTAGCTGATGGAAGAGGAAACAGAGACTCACAGCTAAGGACTGAGATGAACTCCTGGAATCTAGTTATAGAGAGGGAAGAGTGAAGAGTAAAAGGGCCAAGACCAAGCTGTGGAAACCCACAGAAACAGCTGACCTGAACAAGGGGAATTCATGGTCCCCAGACTGACAGCTGGGAAAGAACCAGGCTCCCTGAACAAGGGTGTCAGTTAGGAGGCCTGGACAGTCTATGGGGCCTTTGGTAGTGGAACCAGTATTTATCCCTAATGTATGAATGGACTTTTGAAGCACATACCTCATAGAGGGATACTGTCTCATCCTAGACATCTGGGGGAGGACCTAGTCCCTGCCCCAAATGATGTGACAGATTGATGATCCTCCATGGAAGTCCTCACTCTCCCTGGGGAGCAGAAGGGGGATGGGATGGGGGTGGTGTGGTTGATGGGAAGGAGAGGGTACTGGGGTTGATATGTAAAATAAGATTGTTATTTAAATAAAAAAACTTACCTCCCCCACCACCACCAAAAAATCAAACTGTGAGAAATTAGTTCCCATGCAGTAGACAGACTCTGGGAAGATACTGTGATGTCTTTATTTTTCACCTGTTGCTCCCACCCCAGGGCACTGCTAGTTATGGTAGGGTTTTTTTTTTTTTGTTGGTTTTTTTGTTTTGTTTTGTTTTTTGGGGTTTTTTCTTTTTGGCTTTTTTGTTTGTTTGTTTGTTTTTGTTTTTGTTTTTTCAATCTGAGACTCAATAATGGAGTCATTTCGGCCTCTTTAACTCCACTATCTACTTCATAACACATTGTACAGAAGTAATTCAACACTGGGCATTTCTGAATGTCAGGCTGGCCTCTATGATGGACAGGTAAACCAGAGAGGCAGGCAGACCATACATTTTGAACTGGTGATAGAATCTAGCCAGACATCCTGACTGACAGTCCTTTAGAGACATAGGCAGGCACATTGTTAAGTCTTTCCACTAGAGTCTCCCTTTTGTCAGACAGACTAGAAATCATATCTGGTTGCTCTGTAAAGTGACAAATTCAACTGGTTCACTCTGAGAATCCTGTCTCTTAAATCTTCTCTGATTAGCTAGGTGATTTATCTGGGGGACCACTTTGCCTGGAAAGCAAGTTGTAGTCTGGTCTACCATGCCTGCCCCCAGCATTTATGAGTGGATATGAGACTCCATTCACCAGCTGACATTCAACCACAAAAACACTGCGGATTTATGTCAGTGGCTTTCCTATAGTCACATAGAGATGAGGCTGTCATATGACACTACCTCCTGCTCTCTTTCTGGTTCCTTCCATAACTGTGAGAGCTGGGCTCTAGCAAAGAGCAACACAGATCACTGAAGGATACCTACACAGGCTTCATTAGGACAGCATCAATTTGCATTGAGAACCACACAAGTATATCCAGTGTATCAGTGAGGAGTGGAACATATCCAAAATCCTTCAGCATTTTGTGGCTGATACTCTGACTGGCACCTCCCACCCATGCCAAGAGAGTCAGTCTATGGCTTCTCCATAACTGTTCTCTAGCCTCTGCCCACCTACACAAAAGTCACTTCGCCTGCTCTTCTGTGAAGCCTCAGAACTCCATCACAGGTTCTCCAGCCCCTAATCTTTTTTGCTCTTATTAGACACTTCCATCCCAAGTAATCGCATGGTGTGACAGATAACACATGGATGGGTAAAGCAGGCCAGTGTATGACTCAGTGGGAGGATGGAGGACTGTGGCAAACTAGAGAACAGGTGGCCATCTGTAGAGAACACCTGCTACTCAGCTGAGTCAGTTGTTGCCAAGAAGGAACTGAGAGCAGGGAGTTCCAGAGAAACTATAAATATGGTTTATTACATGAAACCTCATCTTAAATGCTGACAGCAGATCTCATGTTATTAAAGCCATTGAAGGCAGACAAAATGTTCTGTGGGTCAGATAGGGCCTGGGGGTGCCAGTCCTGATCCTTTCTTATAAGCAATCTTTCTCTATGCCCCACCTCTCATCCCCACCTCTACTTAAAATGCTGTATGAGGGATCTGTTACTGATTTAAGGCACAGTCAGTGGCCTAACAAAGGATGAGGTATAGGAATCTGGGGATATTTTTCTACCTCATTCACTAAGACAGTGTTCTCTAGCTCACAAGAATGGTTTAAGAGGCTGTTTCCTCCTTCAACCCCCATTACAGGCTTTGGATCCTGGAAGACTGATGCCCAATATATGACAATAACCTCTTGGTTCCCTGCCTTAGGAAAGAAGCCAGATGTTTTGTGTTAATACTACTAGGCAAGTAATGCTTTATGTAAAAAGTGGATCCCTTATGTATCAGAGAAGGAGGCTTAACACATTTGATTTTTATTGTCAGTCAAAATTATGAGATATAAAATATAAGATATATACAACATAATAAAATAATGTTTTTAACACATTTTCCTACAGTCCCATTGATAAACTTTTCCATTGGGAGTCCTTATAAGAATGATACTGGTCAGCTTTTGTGGCTCATACTTGTAACTGAGGAGGCAGAGGCAGGAGAATGTCTCCAAGTCTGAGGCTAGTCTGTACATAAGGAGTTTCAGGCTAGCCTGGGCTGCAAAAGCAAAATTCTGTATAAATTTAAAATAATTTAAAAAGGACCTATGCTCTGTTAATAGAAGCTGTTGATGAACTGCCCTTTTAGACAACTTTTTCAGAGTTACATTTGCTCATGTCACGTCAGTGGTCAAAGTAATGTGTCTTCGTTGTTAACCTTGTATATTTAGGCATATTAGAGTAATGAAATGGATTCTTAGCTTATACAGCATCTTTATTTCCATGAATTTTAAAGTATTGGAAAGGAAAGGAAAAAGTAATTGTCTTGTGGTGACCTTATAATAATAAATTAGAGTGTATAGTTGGGGACAGTGGCATTCACCTGGGATCTCAGCAGGATAGGCTGAATGGGAAGAAATTACATGTTCAAAGCCAGCCTGCACTACTCAGTGAGTAAAGGCCAGCTTGGATTATAGCTCAATTAAAAATAAAAATGGCATATCTGAGTCAAAGGGATTAGCAGCTCACTGAAAATGTTGGTATTATTAAAAATGAAAAGCAAGTCTATAATAGTTTCAGTATGCATAGAACATTCTATTGGTGGATTTTTTTTAGTTCAGAAAGAGATTCCTATCCCACCCTATCTATGCTCCTCTCTCCCAGGTAGATGGGCTTTGGTTGCTCACATCAGAGTAGGGTTGTGTGGTCAGATACAAGTGGTATTTTAGAACAAGGAAGCTCCAGGAATTGAGAACATGACAGGTAGAAAAAATTAAAGAGACAAAGCTGAGCCACATCTCTCTAGGTACACTTGTTCAAGCAGGAGGATGTGTGTATCCCACAGCCCGGGTACCTGGGTGCTGACAGGGACTGCAAGCTGGCATCTCACACAGTATGCTAAGAATGCCTCCTGGAATATGCTGACACGTCCTGTTTCTTCAGGCTTAGTTCCCCTGTGCTGTCACATTTCATGTGAATCCACAATCCCAGCTTTGCACAGGAGCTGGGATTTCAGAGATCTCAGCTCCCTAACAGCAATGCAGGCTTAGATCACAAACAGATTTAGGAACTCATCACAGTTGGGTCCAAGTCCTGGCATTACAGTGGTGAGGCTGACTCAACAGCGTTTGTTTTTGCCTGCTAACCAGTTTTAAGGGCAACAATTACAGTGTTCTTACATCCTGCATTGCTACATTCTGTAAGCAAGTTGATCCAGATCCAAGCCCTTTCCAGTTAAATGAGAAGATGAATCCTCCTCAGTTGTTCATGGACCACAGCTGAGTTGTCTATGCTTTCCAATTCCACATGCAGGGAGGAGAATGACAGTAACTGATGCTGAAACAAGCCTAACCCTATCTACAATTACAGATGTAACTATAAATAAAGACAAGGATATGCATGTGTGTGTATATGTCAATCAAATCCTAAATCTTCCTTTTTAATAACATCAAAAATTAAAGACAAATACAAGCATATATACCATAATAGCATATATTAGAGCACCAGAACCCCCTTCCCACTCCTCTCCTTCCCTTCTCTCCATCTCCTTCTGTCCTGACACTTCTTACCCTGGATAAACTGTGCATACAATGACATTTATTAAATGAGGGTTATGTAGAGATTCTTTTGCATCTGGTTTCTTTCACTCAGCCTTCTGTTTGTGAGCATCAAACCCATGAATTGATGACCTCATACTAAGGTGACTATATGGAAATGAGGTCTGTCCTGGTTATCACACTGTCCTGACTTGGAGAAACAATGGAGAGATCCATCCTCCTACCACCAAGGAAAAGAGTTCCTCTCATCCCCTATGCCCAGAGGGTTTCTCTTTCATGTTTCCCTTTCCTTTCAAGCCCACTCCTTCTGACAGAGGTAGCTGACTCCATCTGACTCTCCCTACATTTGAGTACTGTAGACAGACAAGCTAGGAAGTCTTTGACTGCCCTCATTAAAAATCCGTAACAGCTGCAGAGGCCGGTGTTTATCACTAATTTGAACTCCCTTCATGGAGACCTTCCTCCTTCGGGGTAAGCTGGGTGGAGCAAGGTAATAGAGAATTTTGGGGAGAAAGAGGATGAAGGATGCTTGTGTAAAGAAAAAGTGGCTTCCCTAGTACAGAGTTTAAGTTGCCTCCACGGGACATAACATTGCAAATGTATCATCACAGCTTTCCTTCCCTCCCATTAAGGCCATGCCCTGAATCAAAAAAAAAAAAAAAGAAAAGAAAAGAAAAAAAAAGAAACCATTTCTAAACCTTTAAAAATGTATTTATGTATTTTATTGTCTTTTACCACCTCTGGTCTTTGAGTCACTGTTTCTATGGATCGTAACTACCTAAAGTCAAGGCAGCTTATTCAGTCAAATTTGAAGTCTGTTATTCTCAAGGCCAGAAGCCTGCCTGAGCCAGCCCCTGGGATTTGATCACTCTGAAACAAGTGTAGTTTCCATAACAGGTATTTTCTGGTTACTAGGACACATTAAGGCATTAACAACCCTGGGCCAGTTGTGACCTGATGCCCTTCTCTGAACTATGTGATATGATGTGATATGGGCCCCTTGAGAGTCTCATTTGGCACCATCCCCTGCTTGCTACAAGGAAGCAGTAAAAATAGTACTTCATTGTTGGGGCAATATCCTGTAGGACTGCAGGGTCAAGAAATCCTTCCACACCTCCTTCACAGGATGGAAGAGCTCTCTGCTACACTCATAGGGCATAATACACTCATACTCAAAGTTCATTCAAATATTCATACATTTTTCTATTCAGCCTCCTGCAGGAGAGATGGTGCCTTTCTTATCTCTAGCATCTGCTACAAGTACATTTTATATTGCATGTATTTAACCACCTGGTAAAATCCTACAATAGCTCTTTCTATATGGTCAGCATTATCTCCTCCCCCCCAGAGGAACACCACCACATGGCTTTTAAAATAAGGATATTAAGGGCCAGGTGCAGTGGTGTACACCTTTAGTCCCAGGGCTTGGAAGGCAGGCACAGGCAGATCTGAATTTGACGCAAGCCTGGTCTACACAGAGAGTTCCAGGCCAGTGAGGGCTGTGAATTCAAACTCTGCCTCAAAAACATTCTTTTTAAATACTATTAATATTGCAAAATTTCTGGCCCAGGGAGTATCTTTTGAAAGACTTTTTTTTTAATTCTTTGGTAATTTTGTGAAAGTGGGCACCCATTGAGTATATTTCTTTTTTAATTAATTTTTTATTTTTAAAATATTTATAAGCTACCATCTCCACTGTTGTTTAGATTCTTAGCTGGGACAGGCAGGGGGTGAGGACTGGGATTGGTATGTAAAATAAGATTGTTTTAAAAATAAAAAATAATAAACTATTTTCATTTTATATTCCAATCCCAGTTCTCCCTCCCTTCCCTTCTCCCACCTCCCTGCTTCCCGTCCTTTGCACACCCCATCTACTCCTCAGAGGGGGTAAGGCCTTCCTTGGGGAGTCAACAAAGTCTGCAAGACTAAGTTGAGTCAGGACCAAGCCCCTTCCCCTTGTATCAAGGCTGAGCAAAGTATCCCACCATAGGAAGTGGGCTCCCAAATGCCAGTTCATGTCCCTGGGATAGGTTCTGGTGCCACTTCCAGGGGTGCCCCCAACGGATAAAGTCACATAACCATCACCCATATTCAGAGACTCTAGTTAGGTCCCACATTGGTTCCCCAGCTGTCAGGCCATAATCTGTGAGTTTCCATATTAGGAGGGATCATTTCTATATTTCTAACTAGAAAAAAAAATTCATACCCTTCTTACTTGAAGAAATAAGCTATAAAACCTGACTGAGATGCTGTTTGGAAAGGATTGCTCATATTTCCTTAATACGAAAAGAACTTTTCCTTATTACTTCACAATGTGGATTTTGTGATTTAGAAAAAAATATTATATATGAAGACATCTAAATTCAACTGTTTTTCACTTTCCCAATATGTTCTAAATAAATGAAAGGGATCAGCCAAAATATTAACAATGATTATGTCTTTGTGGAAACTATGGGAGATCCAATATTTTCTCTTTTTTTCTCCTTTATATTTTCCTAGAAAATGCACATGAACTTGGTAATATATTTTTAATTTTTACTTTACTGATTTCCTTTTGCAGTGCTGGGATTAACCTAGGGCTTGGCACAGCTAGGCAAGTGCTCTCCACTGAAATGCATAGTCCCTGTGTTTTGTCTGTAATTTTTTTTTAATTTTTAAAAACCTTTTTGTTATCAGGTTCAAATCTTCCTAAATTGCCTAGACTTGGATTTTATGTGCAATCTTCCTGCCTCAGTGTCTATGTAGCTGGTATTACAGGCTTCTTCAGCCAGATTCACTTGATAATGTTTTTATTTTTTTGGGTTTATTTTTTTTTTTGTTTTTGTTTTTTGTTTTTGTTTTTTTTGTTTTGTTTTGTTTTGTTTTAATGGGATAACTGCCATACCAGGCCCTCAATCAGAACGAAATACACTAAAGAAAAAGAGGTTTCTTTTTATTGTAAAAAACAAACAAAACAAACAAACAAAAACAGATGCCAAAGCAAAGAATTCAAGAGCCGTTTCAGAAGCTGCTAGAAAGCATTGAAAGCCTTCCGTATTGCAGAAAAGGGAAAAGAACTTGGTTTAGATGTACTTTAAAAACAGTTTCTTGGTCATAGATATTTCTGAACCCAGTAAGAATATCAGATAAAAAAAGAAATTGTAAGTTATTATAAATTCATACTTGAGTCTGTGTTTGATTCATTCAAACAACAATTTCTGATATAATAGGGAGATCAACCATCTTACAGGCAGGAAACCCAATAGCTAGCATAGCTGAAACACATGTTTAGAGAGTGACAATGGAATTGAAATCTATCCATTTGATTTGTATAGCTGAAATATTTAAAACACAGAGGAGACTCTCAAGAAACAATTATGTCTTGGAAAAGGGTTGGAAACATGCTTGCTGGTCCTTTCCCCATTGCCAGGGTTCTTACCAACTTGGCTTCATTCACCAGTATAATCTACTTATTATCTGGTTTACTATGGAATAGAAACAGGGTATCGCCATCATATATTAATACTAGTTTGAACTTTACCTACGATCTGTTTTGCTGGGTCTGAGAACCAGCCTTGAAGATTGTCAGCATACGTCCTGCAGAGCCTAAAATCATGTCAGTGAGACCTGGGCTTGGGCAACGGGGTCTCAGAGACTTGCCCATAAGTCTTGAACACTTGCTACCTGGAAACCAAGTTTGTATTCATCAAGTTTTGGTAGCATTAATGCTACTTGTTGTCATGAAACCATATATGCCTGATGGGTCCGGGACTAATTGGGTTGATTGTGGGATCAGTTGAAGAAATGTGGGCAGCAGAGATCAAACCACAGATGGGTGTGTCTCGGGGGTTCCAGCCTTGTTGCCTCCGCCGTGAGCCACACTGGGTCCACTGTTAAATGACTAGAGAAGTGATAACAGAAGTGATGACTTCGCATTGTTCTTTGGTATTGTACTTTGCAGCATCATGATGAGCCTGTATAAAAGTGAGTGTGTGGCTTGTATAGTTACATAGACATGAAGAACCTTAAGGATTTTATCACTAAACCAGGACTTTACAAATAGGTCAGTAACTAATGAACAAACTTCAGCATGTTGTGTTGTGGCTGTTTACTTTTAAACCAGGTATAGGGAGCAAATTAAACCAGTACATAGTGGAGCTTTTCCTTT
The DNA here is from genome assembly GCA_030556225.1 of Cricetiscus sungorus. Classification (NCBI taxonomy): domain Eukaryota; kingdom Metazoa; phylum Chordata; class Mammalia; order Rodentia; family Cricetidae; genus Cricetiscus; species Cricetiscus sungorus. The sequence goes on along the minus strand of JANBXA010000372.1, from coordinate 49,168,948 downwards.
CTAAGGCCCGGGTCTCTATCTTTAGTTGACAACTATTTTCTCATCTTGTTTCCTCCGTGTCTGGCTGGTGACTGTATTTCTGCCTTTCCTCTTCCCAGAATTCTCCTAGTCTGGTCACCCCACCTATACTTCTTGCTAGTATTTTATTAAACCAATATAAGTGACAAGTCTTCACACTGTACAAAAGCATTATCCCACACATCAGCACATACTTAGGTTTTTATATTTGTGAGCATCACTTTCGTCATCGAGATGGAATACTTTTAAAGCATCAACTACATTTCCCTCTAATTTATCTGTCTGTATGTACTACATACTATAGATAGATACACTCAGTATGGGAATATATTAGAATCTTTGGTATTGGTCAAGTTGTGAGTTTTAGTACAGAATCATTCTGTGCCAAAACTCCCTATGAATATCTACAATACATTCTTCTTAATGAGTGTAATGTTATAAAACGTGTCATGATACTTTTTTTCCTGTAATGTAAGTGACTATTGTTTTGTCTCCCATTTGTTCTACTAGCCTTTGTGTTCAAGTATTTATATGTGTTCCCATAATCATTGCTCTTACACAGTCTGTAAGAATGCATGTAGTCAAATACACCAATTTCTTCAATTCCTTCAAAATATCTTTATTCCTAGCTAGGCTTGGCCAAGCTTGTGCTTTAAATAAATCTTGGATGGCTTCCAGATTAAAGTCAGAGGAGAGGTTCTTAGCTATCTGTAATTTCAGAGGAGCTGTTTAAAAAATAAGTGTTATTGGCAAAACCATATGGAATGGCTTGTCAACTCAGACACAAACAGTTGTTTCTTATGGCCATTTCTTATAATAGCAAGCCACATGTTACTGTGCTTTCATAGTTTTATTTTTTGTTTGTGCCTATCAAGGTGTCTGTGGTAGTAAAATAATGGTGAACTTGCATCTGGAATCATGCCTTTTATTAGCAGAAATGATGACAGGAAATAAAAATCAAAATATTGCTTGTGCTACATTTTTTTTTCACTTGCACCTGTGACTATAAAGGATGGAGCATATTGGTACTCTCTAGAGGGAAAGTAATTCGTGTTTATTGAACATTTACATATTCATACACTCATTTGATCTTTACAATGGTCCTAAGAGGTAAATATTGTTTCCTCCTTAACTATTAAAATTGGCCCTTGAGTTGTTAAAAAGATTAGCTAAGGTCACGCCAACACCCGGGTGGCTATGACCTGAAACAGAGTTTACCTCCCCAAATGAAGACTGTCCAGTCAGTCTTTACTGCTCTTTTGCCAGATGATTGTTCCTGACACAAATACTATCACTGACAAAACCAGTGTAGTTAGCACAAATCAGGAAAAGGGACCTACTTTATAACTCATTGGAGAATGACTAATTACTAATGTGGTTTGTTACTCTACCTTTTAGAATTGGAAGACATTAGTCATAAGTCTCTGTGAAAGTGTAAAAACTCCAGAAAATACACAAAAAAACCATTTTTGTGTGTAGATGAAAGAACGTGTGTGTGTGTGTGTGTGTGTGTGTGTGTGTGCGCGCGCGCGCACGCGCAATGTCCTATATATGCCTTCCTTTGGAGCCACCTCCTGAGTCTTTTTGTTTAGTCTTGTTTTTAAGAAGCTGGAACCTGTGGCTCAATAATTTGGTTTGAGTGGCTATCCAGTAAACCCCTATATCTGACTGTCTCTGCTTACTGAATAAAGAACTGCATATTCAGCTTTTAAAAAAATGTAGCATTGTTTTTCTTTGAGAATTTCATACTTGCTAATAATATATTTTGATTGTATTTACTCCTTATTTCTCTCTTTAACTTCTCCCAGATCCATCCTCAACCTCTTCCCGTCTTCCCAACTGATATTTTACTGATATTTTAAATAACACACTGGGTACAATTTGTGTTGTCCACATACTCAGTTACATATGGCACACCCAGATTCCTACACAGGTTCTAAGGCTCACTGTGATAAAATCTTGATGAGCATGAAATATAGATTAAGTCTTTGGTGAAGCTATTAACAGGACTGAAAATAATTTGGTATTTGAAAACTGTTGACAAGAATACATATATTTACTCTTTATATTCAACCTTTATTTCTAAATTCTGGATTTTACTGTTGTTGTTGTTGTTGTTGTGGTGGTGGTGGTTGTAACAGTGGCGGTATTTTTTGTTTTGTTTTGTTTTAACTTTTGATGTGAGATGCCAAGTGACTTATAAATTAATATATTGGGGAGACTTGGGAATACACTGAGTGTGGCTTTGAGTCCTCAGACTAAATAACCCTAGGTTACCTCCTGGTTCTGCTGTTTGCTCATTGTATGATATTACACAAATAGTAATTTTGGAAAGCTATTATTGTTTTATATCAAAACAGGAACAACACTTTTGACTTGCTATAAAGCCCACCTTTTGTTTATAGAAATACTGGAAATACATGATATTCTTGAATCACAAGCGATAATAGTTTTTGTCAAATATATGAACAAATTTTGATACTCTTAGGTGTAAGCAAAGCTAGGGCAAGAAGTGTTTTGTGTACTAAGCTAGCAGTTATAAATAGTTTCATTCTTGGAGGCTACAGTTTTGGCAACCAGAACTCTAAATCATCTCACTGAGATGCTTCATTAAGTATGTGGCTTGGAGTTTAACTGGGTAAAATTTGACCTGACAAACTGTCTTGTGTTTACTCTTCAGGGATTCTTTCTAAGACTTTCCATGAAATTATTTGGCCAAAACTCTAGGTGGCTAAGTAAGATTCTGGGACTGTGAAAAGTTTTGTCTTGGCTTCCATATCAGAAAGAATTAGTTTTAAACATCTAGAAAACTGTGTATGTAGATGTATTCTAACCTACAGATAGCCTGTGATCAATTAATACTGTTTCTGGTAGAAGGCAAAGCATTTGACTCACCTGGTAGACTGATGATGCGCCGAACTTTAAAGAAACAAGGATTCGCATCAGTTAAAACATCATTAGTTGAGACAAATCTAGTGGCAGCATTAGAAACCCAACTCAAAAAAACTTGTGAAGAAGAAATCCCATTTGCTCATGGTCTAAGCAATGATCCTGGCCTCTGACCCTGGTTAATCTGAGGACTGGTAAAATGTCATCAGGACTCTGTTCTGCTTTCTTTGTTTAGCTTTGCTGCCTTCCACTCCATTGGCATGTAGGTTGAGTGAAGAGGACTACTGTGGCTCCAGACCCAACGAAATCTCCCAAGTAATTGTCAGAAAGTATATGTCCCTTCTCCTCTAGCATCTATATTAATTCATAAAAGGAATTCTCAATGCCTCTGCCTCTTTTATGTGCCAACTCTTGAACTAAGTGGTATTTCCCAAAGGGTGTGTTATTTGGAGAGTCTAGCATGAGCTACCAGATCATGTCTGTAGCTAGAAAGAGCAACAGAGAGATGGGATTTAAAGGATGCTACAGTTTTCAGTCAAGTCCTTTATGTACTCTCTCATGTATACATGGGAAAAGTAATCCCACTAGATGCCAAGGATTGCTTTCTTGTTACTGTTAGGACTAAATAGGTGGTAATGGAGGAAGATGTCTGAAGAAGCACATTCATGATGACAGATGGCTTGCTTCCCCTGGCCAAATAGCTGATCTTCTCAACGTTCTAATTCTCAACTCAATCTGTTGCCGATATTCTATCTACTTCTGACTTCAGCCTATTCCCATGATGATTCTATCTATAATCCATCCCCATCAATGAACTTGTGGGCCTATTAGGTTTCATTCCTTACAAGCACATTTGTAAGCACATTTGTTCTGAGGAAGGTAACATTTTCAAGATAATAAAGAGTTACTATGAGACAGTAATGAGAAACTCTGTATCTGGTGCTGGGGTATCTCCACCCAGATACTTGCCATATCCTGTAGTTCACAGGCTTCATTATTTTGAGGGAATGACACCTCTAGCTATGTGGTCTTTTAGACACAACTGCTAGCAAGCAATCAGAGAAGGACTTGCTTATTCAGAGTGAAGAACTATCTTAACCTAGATCACTTCAACAAGTATTTACTGAATTCCAAATATTATCTAGGATAGATCCTTGGATCTGATATTATACTAATGGATAAAAATATCCCTATCCTGCATGCTTACTCTGGTATCTGAAAGAAATGTCTTAGTCCTGTTGTTCTGCTATAACAAATACCAAAAATTTGATGATGAATAAACAATAGTTGCCTTTCTCTGCATGATTTTGGAGGCTAGGAATTCCAGGATCAAATTACTTTTAGAAAGGGTGTTTGTGAGGACTTGTGTTCTGCTTTGACTATGGTGCCTTAGCACTACCCCTTTAAAGGAAAGTGGGGGCATTGCATCTGCATATGTTAGAATGGGAGGGCAAAATGAGTTAAAGCTAGTCCCCTTAGGTCTCTTAAAGGTGCAATCCTGCCATAATCTAATCAACCCCTGATTAGATATTATAATACAACCTCCTGAATGTGTGCCATCCAATTTTTATTTGGCAAATGTTGCAAAGAAGATATTTTTTGTACGTTTTCTGGTCTGCACCTCAAAGATCACCCTAAAGAATGGAAAATAGATCTTTAAGATATATGCTCATCTACTCAGAACAGTGACTACAAAAGTGCACCTCACAGATCTTTCTGAGGTGAAGCCCATGGAATAGTCTTTGCCCATGTATATTTCAATGAGAAAAACATATGAAAATCCTAAACAAGGCTGATGATTCTGATTCTGATTGTTAATCAATATTCTTTCTGTCAGAGAGCACTAACAGGTAGGTAAATTTGCACAAATGGCTGCTACCTAGTTGATTGTCCAATGGCTTAGGTGACTTCCACTTTCTTAGAAACATAGATAGGACTTTCTTGTTCTAGGAAAAAACATCTAGATTCCAGCCTTTACTGTTCTATATCCCATCATGTCTTACCTGCAAAGACACACCCCATTTGCCCAGACACTCACCTGCCTCATGAGTTTATCCTGTACCACCTGGCTATATCCATTGCATGTGGCACAGTCTAAACCCTGGGGCTCAGAGCTGATTCAGTGGCTTGCTCTCTTGTTCGCAGCCATTGTCCAGTGACCTCGAGACTACTGTTTGGTAGACAGTGCTATATCTAGTTGTTTTAGTTAGAGTAGATCTAGCATTTGTGCCATGTTGGTCAGAGACACGTGTAAATATCCTAGCACTTATCTTAAGAGTAAGTTTCTTGTGGAGCTCTAGCTGTCTTTGACAATAGCTCAATTAAGATCTTTTCTCAGAGGAAACCAAAAACTCACCTTTTAGACCAAAATAAAATACATGGTTGTAAAAAAAAAAACTTAAGAAACTTCTACTTCCCATTCTTTTCTTCCTCATGCCTGGACTGGGAGAGTGTCACGTAAGATACTTCTGAAGGAACCTGGGTCTGTGATCCCATGATCTTGGTATTGCTTTTCCTAACTTGAAGCCATTCAATGTAGGCATAAATCCTCCACAACAAAGACATCACTTGAAACAAGCTTTGTTCCTGTTAGAATTTGAACATAGAAAAGGCTTATATTCCATTGCTTATACACAATCTGTGGCTCTGTGTGTGGTGATAAATAACAATAGGATAAGAATGTATTTAGCCCCTCAATGTACACCCCCCCCACCCTGGGCAATACACTGGCAGTGCTAATTTAGCAGATTATCAGGACCTGATCTGCCAGCTCATCTGAGTCAGGGAATTATTGCAGCACATGTATTTTTAAGGAACTGATTATACTTCACTTGACAACCCAGGGCTCCCTGATCTGGAATCATCTAAGATGGACTGGAATATTTAGACAAGTGGTCACCATAGTGGAAGCAAATGATGTACTACGTGTGGGTGTGCTGAAGAAGATTTGTGGTGAGTGAAGGTGGGTCCATCAATGGTGCACTCAAGAAGAAAAGAGAGTCAGGTGAAGGAAGCAGACTTCTCAGAGAGGAACGAGCAGCCTGTTTGGATTTTATCGCCTTACTTTAATCAAATTCTGTGGGAGAGTTGAAATGGAGGCAGAAATATCAGTGCTACATGGTTTGTTACTGTGCGCTTTCCGAGGGCCCTATAAGGAAACAACAATGGACCTGCAATCTACAACTCTTTCAATCCCTGGCTTAGAAGCTAGTTTCTCACTGGCGCCCCAGTTTTTAGCCTTTCAGCCTGGGCTTGCCGTCCAGTGACTGTTTGAAAAGTGCATTCTTCTCAGGTATAAGTTGTCTTGCTAAGATCCTGGAAAAGTTGCCAGGCACGTCATATTTTAATAACATTTTTCTTGAAGCTCAATATCATGCAGCAATCATTTTGGCATCTTTAAGTTAATAATAAATTAACAGGCAAGTTTGCTTCATGTCTTATTTACATGACAGAGGTGTGTAATTCTGAGTATTCAAGTGAATGAATCTATATGTGCTCTTCAAATTTACACAGAGGAATTTCTGTGGCTGCTTGTAGACATGAGGAAGAATTAGGAGAGATGACGTGTAATGGGTCACCTTTTCCCCATGCATGCTGTCTTCAAAGTAAATAAACTCTTTGCTTTCTCTGGACATTGACGTCTTAGTTATTTACTTTCTTGTTATTATTTAATAATCTGTCAGATCATCCAAAATATAACTTGCAAGCTTGCCACATCATACCAAATGATATTTTCTTCTTCTACTAATCCGATGAAAAATTGTTAGGAAATGAGAGATTCCAAACCTTCTGAGAAGTTGTGCCTTCATTAGCAAATGATGTTTCTACCCAGGTCACTCCTGTTTGACAGCCCAGTGATAGCTTCTTGGGATAATAAGTCTCAAGACAGAAGAAAACTGACATGCCAGATCCTCTGTGGGTGTTTGGCCTATGTTTTCTGTCTTTTTTTTTTATGTTTTCAGTGGTAATCAGTTCCACGGAGACATTTTAGATCCAAACTAAGTCCCAAGAAAGAATTTGTCACAGTTGTCTGCTGAGAGGCCTCATGTTACCATGAATGCAGTGTCTTCTCCAGATTTCTTGTGTGTCAGCTGCACCTGTTGCTGTCGGTTATGCGTTTATTTGGTGAGCGGTTTCTTAGTGACTTATTTGAGTGAGTAAGGGCATAATAAAATATGATGAATTAAATGAAGCATATGTGGGCCCTCATCTCAGATACAGAGCTGGGCTTGTGGGTTCACTGGTTTGTGATGAAAGAGTGGAGCTTTCCCATTAAACAACCTCCTTGGCACAAAACCAGACTAGCTATGGATCGTCGTCGGCACTGACTTGATGGTGACCTCTCCATAGTGCCAGAGGTATGCTCCCAAGATGGATTTGAGCTTTGATGCCATGACCCACATGGAGCAAACTGATAGCAGAAAACCCTGGCTCTATTTCAGGCCTTGGAAGAGGCAGCAGGTGGTGCCTCTTCCATCAAGTAATTTGGTTGTCACCAACGGGCTTGCTTTCCAGCCACCCTGGCCATGCTTGTCGGCAGCAGACTCTGATCTCTGGGGACAGGAGACAGAAGCACCATAGCTTCCCTTCAGAGCCTTGTGTTTGTTACTGGATCTCGGAAGGATCAGAGTTCAGCTTGTCCTGAAATCCAGAGCTAGACTGGCTTGGCAAGTATCCTCAATCAGCACCACTGTTGCCTTTACAGAACTGTCCTCCAGTTCACCACTTCCACACCCTCCTACTTCTGCAGCTTCCTGTTTGCAAACAGATTTGCATTTTAAATGGAAGAACTAACTTGGTATGCATTTATGTCAGGGAATGGAGGAGGAAAGCCAGTCTTCTGCACAGCAGAAGGCAGCTGGGATTGAGTGTTGATGATAAGAAAGAGAGTTGCTTGGAGAAAATCTCACATCCCTATCCCACTCTTCTTGGTTTGAGGATGGGTCTACCATGTGTGAGCCTGCAAGACAAATGCAGCAATCCTGATCATTACTGTTATGTCCTTTCAAATATATTATTTCATAAATAAGAATTAATCCCTTTTTAAAGGGGAAAATTGAATATTACTTGGGACCTCTGGAATCTTAGCACTTATCCTCCTAAGGGGGACTTGTCATACCCTAGGAGAAAAGAGAGATCAATTTGTATGTAGGAACCATGAGTAAAAGCACATTTGTGTGGTCCAAGACCTCTTCTCACTGGCTCACAGGACTCTATAATGATCCCTCTCTTGGGCCAGAATTTATTGTATTATAAGACACTTCTCAAAGAAGAAATATTAGAAAGAGAAGTGAAACAAGTATGATTTCCAAAAGGATGTAAAGGACTCTGAATCCAAAGCAGAAAGAACAGTCCAACTTCCAGCAGGAGAGTCATGAGAGGGCAGGTGGGAGAGCAGGGGAGAAAGCTCCAAGGCACTGTGCTCCCCGGATTGGGAATGTGTCACTGTCCGGTATGACTGGGAAGGGTATAGTTGGTGGGGGATTTCATGTGAGTAAAAAGCAAGATGGCTATCAGACCTCTGATGTAGAACAGGCCAGTCTGTGGAGAACCATCTACACCCAAACTGTATTGAAAATATCTCTGCACTGAGTGTTCTTCCCTGGGGAAGGCTGGTACTCCTATACTGTACAACAACTGTGACTTCTTGCCCCTGCTGACCCCAAACCATCCTGGATGCTTCCTTGACTCCTTCTCCACAAGAGCATCCCTGATCTGTTCCCTATCTATGAGCAACTGGCTCTTCTCCTAACTTGATACTGTTATTGATAATGGTCTTAATACCATAAGAGATTGTGATATTCATATTTGAAAAGGTTCTTCATGACTATTCTAGAGTAAAAGGGAGATCTCTATGTATTATGTAAAGCCACCAGGGAGGAGTTTTGGAAATAGTATCATTTAAAAAGTCTTCAAAATGCATTTAATGTGGCCATAACCATATAATATATAATTGGAATATCTTTTAAAATGCTTAATGAACTTTTTCATCTCTATGTGTTATGCTTGCCATACCTTCAGGAATCCCAGACTCCTCTTAACCTAACTAAACTGTAATTAATCACACTATAAAATATAATAAATTTTATTAATTTAAAATCACTCTGTGACAAAATGGGGAAAAAGTCATAGTAAAGAGAAAATGTATGTTAAGAAAGTTACCAAGAACTGAGACTTGTAGAAGTGACTTTGAATGGAGAGTCTCTCAAATCATCTGAAGCGTAATACAGCAAGCTAGAGGTAGAGATGTCTTACCAACAAAAGAAGAAAAAGAAGACTTTGTCTACTTAAAGTTTTTAAGGTCTCAGGGTCTCCATGAATATGTTTCTTAACTTTTTGAAAAAAAAAAAAAAAGATTGAAGTCATCTAGTCCCAAGAATAAGGAACACACATGTCTTTAACATCTTGACTAGAACAGACAATGGGTGGTGTGTGAGATCCAGTTCAGAAGTAGTGACAGGAGATACCATTGCTTAAATGGAACCTAGAAGGTGTTATAACCCTTTTTGTGTGGTCTACCAATAATCCACTAATTGTATCTGTGTCTATATAACTTATGGTTAATGTGAAGGTATCATGTCACATATATGCATTTAGAATAATAGTAACCATTATCCAGCCACACCTGCCTATTCTGCATCTGGAATTTGACTCTCCCAAATCAATATGTTTTATATATATCACACCAGACTTTTGAAAAAGAGCATAAAAACGAATGTGAAGTTATCTCAAGAATTACTTGCTTTACTTAATAATTATTCCCATTTATTTCTTATTATTGTTAATAATATTGAAAATTAAAGTTATAGTTGTGTTTGCAAGTATATTTCTTTTTTAACTTCATAGATCGCTAATCATTTTTTATTAACAGACTTTTTTATTGAGTCTTAGGGAATTTCACGTCATATACCCTAATCCTGATTTATTTCCTAGTCACTCCATGTCTGCCCTGTATCCCAGTAGTCTCCATCCAAAACAATAATATAAAACAAAACACTTTACTCTCTGTCTTTCCTACCTCTCCACCACATTACATACACATTTTTAGTAGTGGCCTTGAGAGCTGTGGTATGGCATGCAGTAGACCCTTTTACCCAAACTGCTTTACTTGCAAATGTTCATTACAATGAGTTGTTGGTCTGGTTCAAGGCCTCTGGGTTCTGGTACACCTTCAATATTGGACCCTTACTGAAACTCCTCTTGAGTATCCTGCCACTGCCCTGAGTCATGGAGATCCTGAGGCTATGGTCTGCAGGACCAGTTCCTTCTTGCTCTCCAGCAGATCATAGATGGGGACAATGTTGGGGTGGGCCAACTCAAAGCCTGGGTGTGGGTCTGGGTGGTTGGTAGCTGAGTTGGTAAGTCTGGAACCCCACCTGGACTGCCCCCTCAGACTTGGGTCGGGGCCAGCTCTCCCACACCCACGCCATCCTAGCCAGCACTCCTACACCTGGCAAGGAGTAGGTCCAGCTCTCCTACATTTGGAGCCAGTGCTGGCAAGGTGGTGGGGGGCAGTTCTTCCAAAGCCATCCAGTTCTCTCGAAACCTCACCACTAGAGCCAATTCTCCCAGTGAGCCTGTTAGGGGCAAGACCAGCTCTATGGCGCCCAGGCTACCAGGTTCAGCTTTCCTATGGCCCCTAATGGTAACACAAGCAATGAACATCAACACAAATGACCTGCTCTACAAAGACCCAGACATGACCTTCAGCTGCAGCTTGGGCCTGGACAGCACCTTGGCGCTGGATGTCAGTGTAGGCCACTCAGACTAGTATGGCCCTGGCAGCAGCATGTCCACTGGGCACCAACATGGTGTCAGATGGCAGCTCAGACCAGGGGCATCTGAATGGCCTTCAGTGGCAACATGGGCTATAGACATCGACAGACACCCCAGCTGCAGTACAGCCACAAAGGCAAACATGACCCTTGTGAGCAGCACAGGCCTGGAAATCACATAGCCCCCAGTGGCAGCACAGATCACTCACCCACATCATCCTGTCTCCACTTACTTCACAGTGCCCAAACCACTCTTCTCCTCCTCCTTCTTTCCCTTTTCTCCACCACACATCTGTACACAGTAATGGTACCCACCCTCTTGGGCACTAGTCTAGTCTGAGGCTGAACGTATATTTCAAATTCAGACAGCACTCATTGAGATGTGCATGTGAGTATGCATCTATAAAAGCTTCCAAATGTTCCATTGTTTATCTTTGTTTATGAAAAACCTTACATTGCAAAGAGGAATAAAGATTCAATACACTTTCAATACCTGTCAGTTAAACATTTGATGAATAAGATACATTTCTCCTTTTATTGTTTTTTGGTTTTGTTTTTTTTTGTTTGTTTGTTTTGTTTTGTTTTTGTTTACTTGCTTTTTCTTTTTTGAGGCAGGGTTTCTCTGTGGCTTTGGAGGCTGTTCTGGAACTAGCTCTTGTAGACCAGGCTTGTCTCAAACTCATAGAGATCCACCTGCCTCCACCTCCCAAGTGCTGGGATTAAAGGTGTGCATCATCACCAACTGGACAAGACACATATCTTAAAAACAAATGAAGAAAGGAAGGAAGGAAGGAAGGAAGGAAGGAAGGAAGGAAGGAAGGGAGGGAGGGAGGGAGGGAGGAAGGAAGGAAGGAAATACTATAATGCAGTTTGAAAGGACTATAATCAAGAAAGTATCAGTGCAGAAGATGGGAGGTGGAGTGGAAAATGGAGAGGGGAGGGAGAGACACAGAGAGACTGAGAAAGAAATGGAAACAGATAGGACTCCTTTTATTGTTTTTGAACTACACTTTAAAGGAAGAATAGAAATGAACCAGGTGGAGAATCTGGGAAGAACATATTCCAAGCAGAAAGTTAAAAATGTTAACAGGATGCAAAACATGGAGTAGCTTGCCTGACAAACTAAGTCCCCTTAAGAGTTTGGTGGCCACCGAGGTACCAAGTAGAGATAAGTGATCCTAGAAAGGTGGCTGCAAAGCTGGATTAATTGTTTACTGAACATTCTCCTGTAGAGACAGACTAGCCCACAGAATGTGTCACTGAAGGCTTTTGAGCAGAAGATGATATTTGTTTGATGTGTGTGTCCAGACACTGACATGTGGAAGCGGAGCCATTGAAGTGGAGAAGATAGAAACCCTCTCAAAAGCTGAGATTCTAAGTCACTGTGGCAGTGCATGCCTACAATCCCAGAACTTCGGAGGCTGAGGCAGAAGGAGTGCTGTAAATCTGAGGCAAACAGGGGTACATAGTGAATTTTAGGGCACACTGAGCTAGTAGGAAACCCTGTCCTGAACAAAATAAGCTCCCCCAAACTTCCCCCAAACCTCCCCAAACTTCAGAAATGAACATAAAAGTGAAGAGGAAGCAGCATGTTTAGACACTACTTGGGTTGCATAAAAAACAGAATTTGGAAACTGAATTGCTTGTGGGGAAATGAATGGCTACCATGGAGATGGGGAGAATCTAGAGAACCTCAAATGAAGAAGGTGGGCCCTTGGTGACCTCACTTCCAGGCAATCACAGTGCAGGCAGAAGTGGCTTTTGGTAAAAAGGACTCCCAAGGTAGTGCACAGCCACCGGCTGACTGTGTTTATCATTAGGGAGGCTGAAGCTTTGGGTGGGCAGGAGGACAGAACCAAGTAGAGATGTTGTAAATATGAAAGCAAGGAGGGTGCTCAATGGAACAAGTTTCCTAAGGGAGAATGGATAGAGGTAAGCTAGTCATAATGTCACATAACTGTTATTCCAGAAAGTGAGAGTCTGAGGTAGGAGAATACTGATTTTGATGACCAGCCTGGGCTATGCGAAATAATCTTACTTAAAAAAGAAAGTGGGGGTAGGGATTTGAAAAAGTCACTGGAAAGGTTGCTAAATCTCAAGCTTCTTTTAGTAATGGAAGCATAGACGTTTAAATTCTTCCACTTAACCCAAGATTCTCAGAGGCATCAGCTCTATTTCTGTTGCCATTGACTTTCCTGGAAGAAACAGGAATCCATTTCAATTAGGAGGGTTGGTACTGGCTCTTGGAAGAAGGCTCTGGGACTGATTCTAGTTCAGTGTGATTCCTGTCTTTCCTTTTCTCCTTCCTTCTTCTATCCATGTATTTTTAACCTAGATGTTCTTGTTTGGGCTTGTTTGAAAAGATGTGTCTTTCTGCTAAAGGGCTTTACCAGATTTAAGGCCATTACCAGACCACGTAGCCAGTGAATTCTGGCACTTCATGGCCTTTTTTCTTTATCGGTAAAATGAAAGAATTTGCTGAGGATTTCTGGGAAGGCTCCATTTCTAACCTTCTCTGCTTATGCAGTTCCAAGTTGAACTGATGCCCACTTGCAAGATGTGAAACAGAAGGAGCGAGTGATACAGTGTGTACTCAGCAGCGCAGGCGCCCGTGTTGATGTACTACATATGTATAACATCCCCATGTAACTTCATCAGGCTTCTACAGGAATGGGACATTTTGCCTGCACAAGCAGCGTATGCTTCTCCTCAGAATATATGCCAAGCACACTTCAGAACTTGCACTAGTTTGCAGCTGAACTACAACACAGCTGCTCTCCTGAATGACTTAAAGTCTCCCTCTGTATAGGCTACATTAGACAGGAAGAGACTGTCTGGTGCCTCTGTGCAAACTTAGATGCAACCTGTAATTATGAATTTATCAGACAATAGGTGACTTTCCACCACAGTCCTTAAAGTGTTAACATAATAACACTTTCTCCCGTGTTAATAATACGGGATTATTATTAACACGGATAATCAAGCCCTGTTTTGAAGAATTTGAATTGCCTGGAGGAAATAGATGTATTGCTCCTCCATAGAAGTTGAACAAGCAAGAAACATAAATTAGTTCTTTCCTTTTCTACAACAAAACCTGTGGGGGAGGGGGTTGGAGGGGAAACATAAAGAAATACAGAGATAGAGAGACAGAAATAAAGAGATAGAGATAGAGGTTACATGATGAGTTGGATGTGTAGCCAATGACATTTTGGGGATATCAACATAGGACCCTCACAAGTCCCCACACTTTAAGACACTTGGGATGGATGGGTACTTGGTTGACATTTCAGTCAACCCTAAAGAGCAAGATAAGTCTTCTAGATTTCATGCTGGCCATTGTTTTAAAAGAATGAAAATAGCTTTATATCTCACCTGTCATTTTCAAACATCCTGATTACACAGGCTTTTATCATCCCTATTGTCAGGCAAAACTGGTAAGCAAGAAGAAGTCAGTTTGAGCAAATCAGGTGGAACACTAGTCTAAGGTCTCTTAACCTTGCATTATGTTCATACCTTTCAGAAAGAAAAAAAAAGAGAAATTAAAATTTCAAAATTAAGTAACAAATATTGACCTGACACTTAACTTGCATATCTGGTCCTTCATCTACTTTGTAAGTATAGGAGCTGTTTGTATTTGATACAGACATATGATGAACTACACTCATACAGAAGAAGTGAAGAGTGAACAAAACCAATCTTGCCTAGTAACTAAGATAGACCCCCCCTACACACACACACCATGCCAATTGTCTATACAGTGCAAGGTTACCATGTCATTTTCCAGGCATTTTTTTGCACTTGCCTTGTACCAGGTTTTATATATATACTTAAGACACAGTGAAGAGCAGATACAATATATAGCCCCTGTCCTTACCAAGTTCATGTCTAGTGGGAGGTAGAAGCAAGGGAAATAGATGAATTTGGTTCTGTCAAGAATGTCATGTCATGATTGCCACAGTACACAAAACACAAAAGAGATACCCCAATCTTCGTTTTGGAAGTCCTTGCTGCTTCTAGGGTGATTGCCTTGAAAAATTTGATTGAGACCTCAATGGGTTATCCAAGCCAAAAGGTCAAATAACTTTCTTTCTTTCTTTCTTTCTTTCTTTCTTTCTTTCTTTCTTTCTTTCTTTTTTTTTTTTTTGTACAGTCTGCAGAAGAGACCTGAGGCTAAGATAATCCCCAGAAAATTGGAAAAAATAAACTAAAAGGAAGCTGTGTTTTTAGATGGAAAAGAATGCATGACTAGGCTGGGAAAGAATGTTGATGGTAGATGTTGCAGAAGTGCTTTGCAGTCAACCAGGCTAGCCAAGGAATGGGCAGGAGGGCTTCAAGACTGGAGGTACAAAGCCTATTCTAGTGAGTTAAAAACCATGCCTTGGATTACAATATGACTGAGCATTAAATTACCTGGAGGCTCTGGGGGAATATTTAGAAGGCATCACTGCTGCTGCTTATGGAGAAAGAGGCAGTCGATGTGGTATCAGGGTTCTTTCTGGTTCTGAAATTTAGGAAAATAGTGAGAGAAGGGACATCAAAGGATGAGAAGGAATAGGAGTAGCAGCCGGGGACTAGTAGTAAAGTAGCACAAGAAGCAACTCCTGGGGGTGGGGTACAATATTCCTTTTGGGGTGATGATTAAACATTACATGGTAGCAAAAGTCAAATAACTCAGAGTTGACTGAAAACCCCTAAACACATACTCTTCTGTAGGTAACTCGTATGGTATGTGAATGGTGCTTCAACCAGTGTATTCTCTTAAAAGAATGCTTCACTAATGTTCAGTAATGAAATGTCCCAATTAGGGACAGAAAAGTCAATGCAGATGGGGGTAAGGAAACAGCAGGAATGTTATAAACTGACTTCAACACACTCCTTCAATCATCAGCCTGAGCTGTTCTTTCTCTGCATTGCTCCTGCCTGGAGGGTTATGTTTATAATTCAATAAATTAAACTAAAACAACAGACAAGCATGAGAAGGACATCTCATTTCAAAACCACAAGACTGTAAAAAGTGTTTCCCATGGTACAATGAGCACAAAACACAATGTGAAAGGGCTCCAGGCATCCAAGGTTTGGAATCACCATCATTTTTCACATCATTCCTGAGTGAGCAACGTTATCCTTTTTTTTTTTTATTTTCTATTATTATTTTTTTCTTAACTACAAAATAACCAGAACTTATTCTTGCAAAAATTGCAATTTAAGTCCTTTTGACTTAAACCCAAAGTGTTTTTCCATTATAGTATCTGTGGGCTTGGCTTCAGCTTTCAATCTCTCTGGGACCCTGCTGAGCTGCTGTCTCCTGACTTCTTCCATTTCCAGAGCTCCCCCAGGGAGTAAAAATGGCTAAGTTAAAATGGAAGTGATGCGTGGAGAAGGCAGCCAAGTCAGTGCAGAGAGCAGTATGTGGTAGCATAGTCAAGTAACTGAAGTTTGTGAATCAGTCTTAATAATTAGTAAAATACAAGTATTTGGTTCTCACATCGTAGTTTGTAACATCACTGTTATTTGGTTAGCTTCTCAGACACACAGGACTCTTAATGCCTGTGTTAAAACCAGTGGCATGGGGATTCAGGAGAATATAGCAATGCCAGACTTGCACAGGGGTTATGTCAGAGCCTTAGTGAGTCTGACCTCCTTCACTCTGGCATCTATGCAATGTGGGTCTCATCTTTGGGCTGATAGGTAGGAGCATGTGTAAGGACTTTCACATTAGACTTACTGATTAGCTTGTGTGAGTTCCTTGCTCACTGCCATCTCAGGACCAGGCCAAGCCACATCCTTGTAAACTGAGTGTGTAAATACCTCTGTGAAGCCCTGATGTGCTTTGGCCTCTACAGCCTCATGGGAAAGCTATCAGGTACTGGATCAGGGCAGAATCCAGTTTGTTCCTTACTGTGATGCTTTGGAGACCAGCAAGGCATAGCTGTAGTGCTAATAGTGCCTCATGAGATCAGACCTTTAGTACCTGCCATTACCAGGTGCTGGGCTGGGGTCCAGACTACCGCATTGTCTTGATGATGATAAACGTTAAAAAAGAGAAGAGTGGGATTGTGATAGGCACATATAATAGCTTCTCCATGAGGAGCCGAATATGCTAGTTAAAGCAAGGTATCACACGCAGGCAAGAGGAAGGAAGGAACAAAGTCAATAAATGCATCCCCATAGGGATTGCAAGCCTATCCCAAATAGTTTCCCCACCTACCTTATCTTTGCTACTCCTTGTCCACCCTCCAAAGAGTTCCACTTTCTGCTTTCATGTCACATACATGTCATTGTCCCTTCTTCCCTTCCTTCTTAAGTGCTCATCCTCATATGATAATTCTATTTTCTGGCTTCCACAGCAGTGGTAGCATTTCACATCTCATCATATGTCTAAGAAGGTTCTGATTTCTTCACAACCTCAAGATCACTTATTTTCCAGTTTAAAAAAAATACTATATAGACTTCCTAATGGATACAAGCTAGAATCTCATCATGATATTATGCACACTTGTTTTGAGATATGCAAAACAAAAAATATTTCCTAGTATCACTAAGCTTATAGCTTCTTAAGTATTTGATTATAGGTTTAGTTACAATTGAAGTGTCTCTCAAGTCTTCTCTGTGAGATGCCTTCTGTGTGATGCCCCATCTGACATGCTGGGCTGGGTCATGATTAATGTAGAGTTGTTCAGTTTATCATGTTGATATCTGTTACATGCACTTTTCCACCAGCCTGGTCCCAGAGCCACATCAGTCCCAAAATAACACACAGAGACTCTATTAGTTATAAAGCTGTTGGCCAATGGCTAGAACTTCTTATTGGCTAGCTCTGTCTTAAATATTAACCCGTTTCTATCAATCTAAGTGTTTCCACATGGTCTTTTCTTACCAGAGAAAGGGTCCTAGACCTCTTCTCTCATGTCCTACACCTTGACTTCTTTCTACTACATATCCCAGAATCCCCCTTGTCTCCTAATCCTACCTATCTTGCTTTCCTGTTGGCCAACATGGCTTTATTCATTAACCAATAAGGGAAACATATTTACAGAATGACATCTCCCATGAGATGTCCTTGTAGGCTTTGCTCTCTTTTATTGCAATTATATGATGCGCTGTAAACAGGCTTGATTAAAAGATAATTTACCATTGCTGTTGTTGTTCTTTTGATACAGCTGCTGTGATGCAGCTGCTATGGCCTAAGAAACACAAACACGAGATTGAGCGCCCACGTGGAGTTTATTGAGAGAGGGAAGAGGAAAGAAGGGGGTAGCTGGTGGCCAACCAAAAGCAGGGAGAGAGAGAGAGAAGGGGCCCCAGAGAGAGCAAGAAAGAGAGAAACAAGAGAGAGAAACAAGAGAGAGAAGCAAGAGAGAGAGGTGCACTTGGTGCGCTTGCTTTAAAAGGGGAGCTTGTGCATGTGTAACCCAGTCTCCAGTCTCCGCCCAGCCAGGTAAGGCCTGACATAGTGATTACGCATCCCGCTCATCAGAGGCGGGGCCCACAGACTGCTGAGCCTCAACATTCCCACCTCTTATTACTATTAAAAAGGTGGGGGTTGGGCATAGCCCAACAGGGTGAGACTGCAGGTTTCTAACAGCTGTTATAGTTTAGATGTAGAATTTCCCCTTCAAACACATGTATATGAACAGTTGGAACCCAGGTGGTGGCCCTGTTTTGGGAGACTGCAGAATTTTGTGGACAGAGGTCTACCTGGCAGATACAGGAGTGGGCCTTGAAGGTTATAAGACAGTACCACTTCTACTCTTTTTCCATGTTTCCTTATCTTTAGAGATACAGCTGCCATAACCATCCCTGCCACAGTGGATTACTTCCTCTGAATTGTGAGCCACAATAAATTCTTCCATCTTTAAGTTGGTTCTGTCAGGAATTCTCATGTCACAGCCATGAGGAAAGTCAGTAATACATATAGGGACTGTTCTGTTTCGGAAGCTTATTAAAGAAATCAGCAGTTTCTCTAACTTGGCATGGCCATTAGGGTTGTGTGTATGACCTCTACTCCTTAAAACATGCCTTTCATGTAGCCACCACCAAGTAATGGGAATAAACTTCTTGAAACTGAGCCATAGATAAATCCTCTTTGCTAATGCCAATCCTAGGGATGTTTTATTTATCAGGAACTCTATTGAAAATCCAGTTTGTGTAAGTCACTTATTAATTCCCTAAGGGAGACAGAGAATTGAATAAGACACTTCTGTTAATGAAGCATCTCAAGATAAATGTTTTTGCTTGCCCCATGGTTTTGAGAAATGTAAAATCCAGTAGGGGCAATTGTATTCTCTGTGTGTTTTCTGGAGAGATTAGGAAATTTTGATCTCCCCTGTCATTGTATTTCCAAAATAGTATTCAGCTCTCCAGCTTGGCAGATGGAGTTACTTGTAGTCCTGACTCAGCTACTGACTGGCTGGTGAAATCTGAAACTAGAGAAAGGCAGAGATCCTGCAGTTTGAAAGAAGTCAAGAGGGTAACAATCCAGAAGTAGGCTCTCCTTAAAAGAGCTTGAATCCTTTTTGACCATGTGCATACTGACAGAGCCTGATGGAACATTTTTAATTGTTGAAGAAAATATGTTGATATGCCCCTTTATAGTTTGTAGTCTTCCTCCTTCTTCTGGTATTATTTAAAGATCGAAGTTCTTAATTGAAGCTACAGATTCACTGGCACTATTTAAGAGACATTTAGGAAAGAGGGGAAAGGAATGAGGAGAAAAGTTACAGCAAAAGCATTCTTTCTCAAATAGGGCTGAATGTAGTTCTGAGCCTCTCAACAGTTAAAACAGAGTAAGAAAATATCAAGGATTGAGTTGGTTACTTGAAACCCTTCTAAATCACCTAGATAGTTAAATGTTCTTTGTGTTTTCCTTTATCAAGAGATTTGTGGCAAATGTCAGCATCTGTAGTATGTTTGTGCCTTGCTTCAATATTGAAGATGATATTGAAGCCACTCTTGAAAGTGAGGCCTTTGTTTCTGGATTTGAAAGATATGGGTTACAACATGAAGATATTTCCATGAAATATATATATATATATTTATATATATATATATATTTCCATGAAATATAAATATATACATATGTATATATTTATATGTTTATATGTATGTGTATATACATATATACATATGTATATATTTATATTTCATGGAAATAGTGTCCTTCCATAATTCCATACTGAAGGCAACTTTAGCACAAAATTATACAAGTCATATGTCTTATTAAAAGTTATTCATATGGGTGTATGTGTGCATATACAACCTTCTACGATTATCATATTCATTTCACAAGAGAGTTAAGGATTTTATGATATGGATATGATTATAATAGTCATGGTGTGTGTGTGTGTGTGTGTGTGTGTGTGTGTGTGTGTGTGTGTGTGTGTGATAATATACTTATGGTAGAATCAAGATGAAACCAGGCACTCAGAGCATCAGAATTCACTTTTTCTGCCATGTCATGCCCCAGCAATTATTTTTTTGGTGGCTTAGTTGAAGCTGGATAACTTATAAACAGAAGGTTATTTCTCACAGTTCTAAAAGTTAGAGGTCTAAGGCCTAGATATCATTATGGTCAGGTTTTGTGACTCTAACTACATCCTCATATCATAGAATCTTTTAACCCATTTATAGAGACACAGAATCCATGTATGATCCTGCACCATAGTGATGTATATCCCAACAACCCAATGGACAAATACATTGGAATTTAGGCTTCAAACATATATTTGTGATGGGAGTACAAGCACTAGGTCTGTAATACCAGATGTCATGGTTACCAGTTAGATAATGCTGCTGATGGATGTGGGAGTCCACAATAATGTGCAGCAAGGCTCTGAACTTAAGGAAAAGTGTGGCCCATGAGTCAGTGAGTATACGGTATAAAACTACAACAAGCACCAAAATTTAATGTTATCTCATTCTCTGGATTTGGCCCCAGTCTCATTTCAGAGTGGATATTGTTAAGCTGTGTTTGATTAAGTGTCAAAAAGATTCCAACTGGGATGATTGGTGGTTAGTAATAGAGGATTCTTCTCACGGCTACAGTTTGTGTGTGTATAATGAGTGCTTTCTTTGGTGCAGATTTATGACTAGCATTCTCTCCTCCATGAAAATGAGTTTTGAATGACAACTTAAAAAAAAGCCTTTGATTGTATTTTTTGGTGGGTGTTGTATTACATTACCGAAAGTTTATTCATGATTCTCTCAGAAATGAATATTTATGCAAAGCTCACTCATCTTCAGAGAGGACCAACTACTGATCAATGGCTCCACAATAAAAGCCAGAGATGGAAAGAGTGCAGAGTGAGGGTGACTCATAGAAAATGTAGAATCGAAGCTTGACAATAAAGAAGCACCATGCTGCTCACCCTCCTCACTCCTGACAGGCAGTGTGACCCAGACAGGAACTCTGGTCCAGAGAGAATGGGAAAAGGCCAACTTAAATGAACCTAAGTTAAGCTAGTATGTGAACTGGTTCTCAGGAAAGCACTTCTGAAATCCCATCTTTCTCAAGTCAGGGACTTCCCTCTGGCCTCATGGCCTCTTTGTCTATACCTCTTACACTTGGAAAAGTTTTAGTTAGCAAAATTAAATTTGGTAGCTTTACAAAGCACTACAAATTTTTCATAAAAGCTCTTCAAATTCTTAGGGTGATAGGACCTACCAAGAACTCATGCCATTTCTACATTTTGTGACTCTTTTTTTTTTTGTTCTTGTGTTCCTTTTGAGGCCAAGATCAGGACCCCATATGAGCTCAATCCTGGGGATTCAACTGACCAGGGCTTGGACAGTGTTTACGAAGCTATGAGTAGAATATTTTGAGAGAATGTTTCTTCTCTGTCCCTCCCTGAATCTTTCTTATATTTTAACACTCCTTAAAATACCTTTTAAGTAGAATGCATGAGCCCTAGAAGACTATTTTGATGTCTAAGTACCTGTAGGAGTTATACCAAGGTCTCCAGAAGTCTACAACTTTACTTCTGCTCAGCACTTGGGAATTTGAGAAAGCTAGGAAAGTGTTTATTTGTTTTATTTTCTCAGCCTAATGTGTAGCCTATGGTGAAACACATTAATCTCTAAAGATTATTGTGTAGCTGGAATGATTCTATTTTTTTTCTTCTTAACTACCTTCCTTTTAACAATAAAGCCAGCCTCTCTGAGAAAGGTTTAAAACTCAGTTAACAAATTGCAGATGCACCTTGCTGCAGGCTTCTTCTCCTTTCTTTTGAGTTGCTCAAAGGAAGACCCCATGATCAGATATATGCATTTAATTGCATTTTAACCTACTAGTTCAAGCATGCCATTGATGCCCCATGCTTCCATTGTATTTTAATGAAGCCCTTTGAAAAGAAAAAACATCCTTTAGAACTTCTACTGATTCCATAGTAGCACTCTTCTCTGTATATCCTCAAAACACAACTTTTAAAGACCTTCTTCTGTATATTTTACTTAAATAGATGTATCAAGGGCTTCTTAAACATGTATAAGAAAATCACAAAAATCTCGTCAGCAATTTAGGATGCTAACTCTAAACAACTAGGTAGCTCTTATGGTTTGTGTTTGGAAAGGCAGAGCTATTAAATATTGTATGAAATAGACAAGATTTTTTTTCATTAACAGTGTTTCTTTAGGAAACAGGCATGGCAATAACTGGTAAGAGATATTGGCTTGGTTCTCTGGGGTTCATAGAGCATGCAACTAGCATAGTAATGGCTAGTCTTAGGGGAAACGGAAGGGGACAAATGAAGGTGTGAGATTTCCAGTCAACTTCAGCAAAGATTGGGGAGTAGAAGGTGCCTCTCATTTATTCTGAGAGGTGGTACTAAGCTTTTCAACTTCTGGCAGCCTCAGAAGGCAGTCTGGGTTCTTTTTTATTTTCTTGAATTCCACCTCCTCTATTCTTGCCATTGGAATAACAGAAGAGTGATTGGACTCAGAGGTCAGAGTGAGTCAGAGTGAACAGCCCTAAGCAAATATGTTCACACTATCAAGAGGGTGAGGCGAGTGTGTAGATACTGAAATTCTTACACAGTGCTGGTGGGATTACAAATGGGCACCCATATCTGAGGACTTGAGTTAAAAGTTACCAACTAAAGCCAAATTTCTACTTCATTATAAAAGTACCCATTACCACATGGAAGAGGTACCTCTACGCTTATGGAAAACTTAGAAGCAGTCAAAGGAAATGACCAAAATTTTATCCAGATGGACATAGAGGTATTACCAATATACATGAAGTCCTAAGACAAGTACTCACCTTTTATGAAATGCCATATAGTTTTGTGGCTATATTTATGTACAATAGTCTATATCTGTGAATTCATTTATACATATGTATGTGTATCTAAAAAGAAACAAACTTATTTTTTTTCCCTGGAGGGTGGGTAAGAAGTAACAGGGAAGGAGGAAAGTTACTAAGACCTTTGCCTCTACTGAATGAGCCTTCAAAGTGTAAAAAGTATGCATTTGTGCATTACTTAACTAACTAGGCATTTAAGCTATGCAGTGCATGGTCCATTTTATGGTGGTTCTGAATAATTTGGGAGGCCGGGAAAAAAGCTGAAATCTATCGGTACATTTTCGAGAAAAGACACATTTATAAGTAATAGAAATCAGGTCTATTCCGCCACTAAGTTTTGCTTGCTCATCTTGCTTGTCCTAGTCTTTCTTTATATTTTGTTACTATTAAAATCCTGGCTTTTCTTTAACTCACAGTTACCTCACACACATTAATTATGCAGTTTCTGGTGGGAATAAGTCCACGTTCACTTCATGGCTGAACAGATTTTTAGAATAAAAAAAAAAGATGTTGTCAAGCAGGAACGTGTGAAGATCATAAAAATTGCAGACACTGTTGTACAAAGATGACTAGAACAGCAGGAAAAGGGCGGGTGTCTGCATTTGGTTAAAAGGAAGAACAGCTTGCTATATTGCAAGCTTGTGGACATTATTGAACTATATAAAAGTAGTTTCCAAAACAGCACACCTACATTTAACCTGCTAGCTCTCATCCTGTGGCGTCATCATCTGTTTTGAGGAAAACTGCAGTTCCAAGACATTTCCTTTCCTTCAGATGTCCAGTCTGGAGCTTTGCAGGTGATGCTGCATTTAAATCATGCTTGCAGAGGACAAGGCATTTGCCTTGAGATAAAATCAGCCATATTTTCTAGCAATTTTGAGCCGGGAAACTATTTTTATTCTATTAGATCCGAAGCTCTTTCTAGTCCTAGTAATTCCACACAAAATTAATTAGTTTTTTTGTTTGTGTATATATGTGTGTGTGTGTGTGTGTGTGTGTGTGTGTCTAGCTTATGTGGAGTAAGGACAGAAAAAAAATCAATAGAACCCAACTCTTTGGCCTAAATTGATTCAATCCCACAATGTTGGAAATAATGTCCATTGTGTTAGCTTCATCAAATTAGTTTATTGAGCAACCCTTTAATTGGTATATCCAATTGCTTGAAACCAGTATTGACTCTTTTCCCTTTAGTGTCTGGTTCATGAGCACATTTTGTGAGAACATTTTGTACAAGATAAAACAGGACCCTCCAAATCATTGACATATACATTGTAATGCCTTATTTTATATCATATGAACTTAGCATGTGCTTCCTGTTAATATGTCCTGAAGATTAAATTGTCATCTGGGATTGAACCCAGAAGACCCCAAACTGCTTCATTATTGTCTCCCATGGGAAATCCATGTGTTCCATTACACATAGAATCCTTGTATAATTAATATGGATGTCAGCATCAAATTTTATGCATGTCTCCTTGAACCATTAGTAGAAAAATTTCACCTTTGGATATGCATCTAAAACTAAAACTGTCTTGGACTTTGATTGTTTTATTTAGTAAGTTTTATTAAGTGGTCCAAAGTGAACAGATACTATGCTGAAAAAAGTAATGATAATCTCAACGGAGGGACAACAGAAAAGAAAGATGTATAAGTAAATAAATGTAGAAAATTATAAACAAAATAATGAATGGTAAAAATGAGAAATAGAGAGGGAGGGGTGATGAGGAAAGGGGTTGAGATCAGGCTGGGGAAACCCACAGAAACAGCTGACCTGAACAATGGGGAGCTCAAGAACTAATAAATAGCTGGGAAACCACCTTAGGGACCCACCTAGAACCCCTGAATGTGGGTTTTAGTTAGGAGGACTAGGCAGTCTATGGAGCCTCTGGTAGTATTTAGGGATCAGTATTTATCCCTAGTATAGAAATGGACTTTGGAAGCCTATACCTCATAGAGGGATATTCTCTCATCTTAAACACCTGGGGGAGGGCCTCCCTGCTCCAAATGATATAACAGATTTTGATGATCCCACATGGTAGGTCTCACACTCCCTAGGGAGCAGAAGGGGGATGGGATGGAGGATTGGTGTGGAGCATGGGAGGATGGGAGGCAGAGGGAACTGGGATTGATGTATAAAATAGGATTGTTTCTAATTTAAATAAAGAAAAAAAATAAATGCAGAAGTGGGACCATAGAGGAAAAGAAATTGCATTAATAAAAGGAAAAGCAAGAAAATGGAGGGATAGGTGGGGATGGAGTGCGAGGTTTGCTCAGTAAATAATATATCTAAAAGAAAAAATGAGAAATAACCATTTGGGATAAGTTTTATATGACAACCTTCTAAAAATTACTTCTGCATTGATATGTATGTATGAAAATTTTATAATAAAATCCACAAGAATTCCACTTTTAAAAACTAAAACATGTGGGAAAGCTGATTACTCAATAGCACAAATTAAGCTTCAACACATTAGTTAACTCCCCTCTCTTGCCCTTTCCTTATAATGAGATTGATGACTACTTTAAATGCCATCCTAGAGCCTTCATCCAGTAGCTGATGGAAGTGAAGCAGATACCCACAGCTTCACTGTGGGTACTTTTGGCTCAGCCAAAAGTCCTAGAATCCAGTTGTAGAAAGGGAAGAGGGAGGAGCCAAGGGGTCAAGACTGTGTTGGAGAAACCCACAAAACAGCTGACCTGAGCAAATGGGAGCTCAGGAACCCTAGTCATAAAGCTGGGGAACCAGCATTGGACCTAAGCAAGCCTCTGAATGTGGATGCCAGTTAGGAGGCCTGGGCTGTCTATGGGACCTCTGACAGTGGAACCAATATTTACCGCTAGTGCACAAATGGAATTTGGGGGCTCATTCCCCATAGAGGGATACTCTCTCAGCCCAGATACACTGAGGAGGCCCTCCCCCAAATGATGTGACAGACTTTGATGATTCCCCATGGAAGGTCTCACCCTCCCTGGGGAGTGGATAGGGAGTGGGATGGAGGGGTATGGGAGGATAGGAGGCAGAGGGAATTAGGATTGATATGTAAAATAAATATTTTCTAAATTAAAATGAAAAAAACACAAAAATCAGAAAGACTTTCCTCTTTTTGCAAGCTTTCAGCTTCCCCTTCCATGAAGAGATGAAGAGGTGGTTAAACTCTCTTTGCATTTGGAAAATTGATGCTTTCTAGTTACAGTCTCTTTCCAATACCGTTTTCCACCCAAGAAAACACATATAAGGTAACAATTATCGGTGGCTCCTCAAGCCCTAATTGTTGCACTTATTTTTTTTGTATGTTATGTCTCTGACATTTCCATCTCATCTTTCTTCAAGAAAAATAATTTGAACTGCACACAGTGTTCCAAGTACAGGAGCACTCTGATTCTCCAAAATCCTGGGATAATATTTTGTAGCTTTTCTGATGTCAATTGACACTTTGTTGGCCATTTTTCTAGGTAATAACATGCAGGGTCAGCGTCTTCTCAAATAGTTTGTGACATGATCAGCAATTCCTTTGTAAGTTTTGCTGGAGAGAAAGTCTGTTAGGTAGCCAGTAAAATGCCTGTGATTTCTTCAGTGACAATGGTTCCCTGGACTTGCCATTCTTTGTTGTTTGCCAATTTAAACCAGTAGTTTGCTCAGCAAATCACCTCCAGTGACTTGGGAATTCTAAGCTTTGTGGTTCATAGCAGCAACAAGAGTTTTTGACATCTGTACCTTTGTAGCTTTCAGAGTATATTTAGAACAGCTAGTTAGAACTCAGCTGAATCCACGTATTTCTCACCATATTTCTGTCCCTAAAAGGACTTTATCCCAACATATAAGCCAATTGGCCAGGTTCTTGGCAAGTGCTTGAAAATGGTTTGTGGAGTTTTAGAAATTTAATAAATATTTGACTCATATGCAAATAGCTAGTACTTACATGTACAGTGGAAGGAACAAAGCTGAAATGAACATTCATATACCTACTATCAGCTGAAGCAAAAGGGCACAGTAGTAGCTCCCTGGGTGCATCCTTCTCCTTTGCAAAGATTGTCTCTAACTATATTTTATCATTCTTTTTATCTTTTAGGATTCTCTCTCTCTCTCTCTCTCTCTCTCTCTCTCTCTCTCTCTCTCACACACACACACACACACACACACATATTTCCTAGGTGTAATAAAAAATATCAGTTTGCTTTATTTTAATTAAGTATCATGCTCCAAATGTTGTTCTGAAACTTCTTTTCCAAAATATTACATTTCACTTATACTATATATTAACGTATATAGTAGCTATTGATTAATTTTCAACCTGTAACATCCCAATATGTACATTTGTGTTTGTCACTATGTATTTCTATGGCCAGTGTGAGTTGGTCGGTAGTGGTGGTAGTGGTGGTAGTGGCGTATGCCTTTGTGCATTTTTGTCCAGTTCTGTTAGAAACATTATTACTCCTTGGCTATTATTAAGAAAATAATAAAATGAACAAAAGTTGGTGAGGATACAGAAACAAAAAAAGCACTTACATTTATACTGTTGATGGGAATGTAAATTAATCTGCCATGATAAAAGTAATTATGGAAATTCTTTTTAAAAATCTAGAACTGTACTTCTTAAACAATACATGTATGCCACTTCTCTACTATATTCCTAAAGTATCAAAGTCAGCTTACTCTAGAAATACTGGTGAACTTTTATTGATGTACTATTCTAATAGCCAAGTTATTATATGACATGAGCCTACATGCCCAGTAACAGGTGAAGAAAAAAAAAGAGCTATACAGGCACAATTCACACAATGTAATTTTGTTTGAGCATAAAGAAATATGAACTTGTGTCATTACAGGAAAATGGATTTCCATGTTAAGTAAAATAATCTACAATCACACAAAGACAAATATTATGTTTATTTTATTTTTTTTTACTTTGTACATAGATATAGTGGTAGAAAAAGCATGGACATAAAGGAGGTGATATTAAAGAGTGGAATTAGTAAAAGTAAAGGAGGCAAATCTTATCAATGCATATTTTAGGCTTGTATAAAAATGTCCTAATGAAATATCTTTGTACAATTACAATGTCAGTTTTGTAACTCCGTAAAATTCTTAGAAATGACTTATGAAGAACCCACATTGGATGGTTTCATCGCATTGTACTGAATTTGTAGATTAGGATAAGTGGCATCTTCATGATGCCTTTTTATGCTTGAACACTGTATAATTACTTAGGGTCCCATTAATGTCTTTCAATGATAGTTGTAGGTTTTTACTGAAATGGATAGATCTTAAAACATACTGATAACTGAAAGCATAGAAATAACAGTAAACTATAATTTATATTACTTAATTTAGCCACATATAAAATAGTAACCTACAGTTCTTGAATGTCTATACAAACAGTTTCTAAGACACTAAGCACACCAGTGGATTTCCCTGTAGGATAGAAATAGAAATGAAGAAGAATGCACTGATACTAACTTATAGGCTAAGCATTGAGAAGTGTTAGTAACTTACTCTTCAAAATGTTAAAATATGTAATAAAAGTCTCTATAACCTTTTAGTAAACATATTTCCATTTTCCTATTTATGGTTGTTGCTACTTAAAAGTTGTTGTTTATTTCTTATCTTTTTGTTTTGTTTTGTTTTGTGATTTTTTACTGCTAGGACACAAAAATACTTTCACGTTTTTTCACGTCGATCCAGTTACCTTTAGAGACTAGGGAAATGGTTCAACAGGTAAAACTCTTGGCTCATAAGATCCTGAACTAGTGTGGCAGCCTGCTCTAACTTCAACATGAGGCAGGCAGAGACAGGTGGTCATCAGAGGAAGCCAACTACTAGACTGGCTGAGCCAATGAGCTCTGGGCTCAGCCAGAGACTCTAGCTCAGTTTATAAAGAGAATTACTAAAGCAGACCCTCAATATAAACCTCTGACCTTCTCACACCCATGTTTCCCACCCATACACATATATATATACTATACCTACTACCTCCTATACCCCATCTCACTGCATCCCAAACAAAGCTAGTCACCTTACAATTTCTGAATAGTTTTTTTTTGTCTCTGGGTTCATTTGGGATTTTTATTTGTCTGAATAATTATAAAGTCTGCAGGTACTGATAGCTTTTCTTAGCCATCATAATACAACACAGTGTTAAAAAGAATTAGAAATAGTAGATAGGGATGTGTGTGTGTGTGTGTGTGTGTGTGTGTGTGTGTGTGTGTGTAGAATTTTAAAATTCACTTAAATTCCTGGCTCGCCTTTTTTGTTTGTTTTTGCATCTCTGTTTCTTTTTTTGTAGTTTTATCTCACTTGTGTAGGTTTTTTCCCCCATAAGTTTTTATTGATTCTTTAGGAATTTCTCACTATACACCCCAATCCCGCTCATTTCCCAGGCCTCCCATATCTGCCCTCTACCCTTTTAACCTCCCCCTCAAGGGAAAACATGAAAATGAAAAGCAACCCTTCTGGATGACCCCTCTGTTCACCGCCTGCTCCTCCACTCCCACTGGGCACATGCCATTCTGCTCCTCCGTCTTTGCCTCTTCTCCATTAATCTTAGTGGCGTTGGAAGCTGCAGTGTGTTGTGCAGTGTGCCCCTTTGCTCAAGCAGCTCTACTTGCAAAGGTTCATTACAGTTAGTCATTGGTCTGGATCAAGGCCTCTGGCTTCTGCTACACCATCTACCCTGGGCCCTCACTGAGACACCTCTTGGATATCCTGTTGTTGCCCTCAGGCATGGGGATCCTGAAGCTCTGGATCCACAGGACTGGCCCTTTCACATTCTCTTGTAGCTCATAGATAGGGTAGATGTTGGGGTGAGCCAACTCCACGCCCTAAAACTGGACCTGGGTAGTAGCTGAGATGTTCAGCTCTCTGGTGCCCATGCCACCAGGGTCAACTTTCCTACATTGCCCAGCAACAGGCAGGGCTAGCTCTCCCATGCTGTCCAGGTTAGCGAAGGTTTTGTTTTTATTCTTATTTAACAAATACATTTTCAGAATTTTTTTACATCTCTTAATATAATGCTATGATTTTCTACTTTATTTCACTAATATGAGCACATGAATATATTATCTGATATTGTGTCAGTTTAAAAGTATTATAATATTGTCTTCATACTTTACAGAAATTTCTGCCATTAGGTTGTTTTTATTTTGTTGTTTTATTTTTTACAAGTTCATACTTTATAATTCCAATCTCCCACAAAGTATGTACAGGGACAGGAAGCTTGAAGATGAGAAGAGACAGGAAAGTAACACTTGAAGAGGCTCACTAGCAAAAGTTCAGGTGACAGGTATGCTTCCCAGGTTGATTAACTGATGCTGCCACAGGTACTTAGTGAGGTCAACAATTAGTAAATCACATACTTTATACATATAATTTACTATAAGTCAATCAGAAATTACCAAAGGCATGACAAATAAAAGGTCTATCCTTTAAAAAAAATCTCATTATAGTGTATTGTTATTTACTTAACTCTCCCTGTTATATAAATGGATGTTTTCCATATCTTTAATAATTTATTTTTAATTACTTTTTAATTTAAATTTTAAAAAAATCTTATTTTACATGCCAACCCCAGCTTTCTCTCCCTCCTATCCTCCCACTCCCCCCATCTCCCCACCCCACCCCCTCATCATTCCTCAGAGAAGGTGAGGCCTCCCATGGGGGATCATCAAGTCTGTTGCATCATTTGGGGCAGGACCAAAGCCCTCCCTGCTATATCTAGGCTGGAAGAATATCCTTCATATTCAAGGGTGAGAGTGGTCTTATTTCTTCCCTATTTTCCTATGTGGTTTCACTCTCATAAAATAAGTTATAAAAGAATCCCTATTTCTTATATTTATTAAAGATGTTTCAAGACTACTTGACACAACAGTAAAGAAGTTATGTGACCATAAATAAAGTAGTCATTCTCATTAAGACATTATTCTCCTTAGGAAATAAGAATGGAATGATGCTAATGCCATGTGACTATGAGAATTAATTACAACAGTCCACTTGAAGCACAGGGCTCACGGCTGGCATGCTGGATGTATGAAAATAATAGCTGTAGTACAAGGATTATCACTCCTTTTTAAATTCATAAATATAGAAATGTATTTTCCTA
This sequence comes from Cricetiscus sungorus, assembly GCA_030556225.1. NCBI lineage: Eukaryota > Metazoa > Chordata > Mammalia > Rodentia > Cricetidae > Cricetiscus > Cricetiscus sungorus. The sequence continues at coordinate 49,137,872 of JANBXA010000372.1, read as the reverse complement.
TAGCAAACATCTTACTACTTTTGAGTTATTGTTAAATATAAATGAATTTTTAAAACCACCAAGTGTGAGATGATGAATTCTAAGCATGATTACTTTCTAAGCATCATATATCACATCTATAGCAACAGGTACTGCTCCTTTTAAAAGCTCATTTATGTGGGTTTAATGTTAGAGTAACCAGCAACAAGTAGGTCAGAACTTGTAGGCATCCCCCGTAAGCCTTCCAATTAGAATCCTTCACTTAGCAACTTGAGTGAAATGTTGTGGAAATGACTAGAGAAAATACATAACTAATACATAACTGTGATACTGCATATGGAACTCTACTCAAACCCATTCCAATAAGGAGGTCCATAGGTAGCAACTGAAACCTATTGCTGCACTAAGCAGTTGATTGTATATGTAATTCCATATATATTAGAAGGCAGAGAGCTCAATGGTCTTCAGCTTCGTGTACTTATGCCCCCACAGGACATACCAAGTGAGCAGTGCATAGAGGCTGGCACTGCTATTGTCTTCACACACTGCATGGTAACAATTATCTAATACAGAATGGAATCAGTGTCATCTAAAGCATATATATATATTTAACATAGCATACTTGGGGTTTCTTTTTCTATAACTCCAGGCTTCTTTTTCTATAACTCCAGGCTTTATTGTTAGGGGTTTTGTCCCAACTCAAAGATCCTTCAAATCTGAATCATTAAATGCACACATGAACTTGCTATAGTTACTCCAAGAAGCTGATGCTAAGAAATACTGATGTGAACAAAAGGTGGGACAGTATCAGTAAATTAACTTACTTCGTATATGGAAGGTACTAAAGTAATGAGAGACGGAAGCAATGGGGAGAATATCTGTACTTAGAGCTGAATGTACAGAAACCTGCTGCTCATAGGCTTGCTGTTCTAGCTGTAACAGTGATTTCTCAAGTGACTTCTTACCCTGGTTACCTCCTCAGCACAACTGAATGGTTTCTGTCATTATCAAGTGCTTTATGCTCAGCCAGCCACATCTTCAGGGTCACATCACTGGTGAGAATCTGCCATCTTTCTAGGCAGGCTGCAAACAAGGCTGGGTGCTGGGGGTCAAAGTCACACTGCCATCCACAGAATTGCATTTACTGTGGCCTATTATAGGCAGAGTTAGGAAATACCTAGAGAAAACTGAACACAGTCTCTTCAGTTCTTCTCAGGTTTTAAGTCAGTGCTGTTTTCTGGTTTTCCATTCCAGGTGGACATTGACCCCATCTCATCTTAGTGGTTCTCTTTTTTTAAATGCTTGTTAGCCAATCATTGTATTTCATTTGTGATTTTTCCAGGAATTGTTCTAAATTCTTGAAACATAATATATCATTTGATCTTTATAACAACCAAATGAAGGTCAGTACAATTATAGTTCCTGTCTTCAGATAAGGAAGCTGAGACAGGGTAGGGGTCCAGAGTGGGGATTAAATGATAACATAATAGGTCCATGTTCACAGGACTGATACAACTGAAGACTTGACTTGGGGCACTTTAGTTCTAGAATGTATCTCTCTGCTACTTAATTCTCATAAAACTCTGTGGTCATAAACTTATAAAACACTGATTCTTATGGAGTCATTGTTTGGAGATCTCTATTTTCAAGTGGATGCCTCAATTTACAGTTTTGGGTTTATTTATGCAAATTTTCCAAGAAGCTCATCTGTTCCTGCCATGGTCACGTTCCACATAACCACCCCCTACCCCTACCCAACTGACAAGTGAAGTATCATTTTCTTGAGAATAAGGAAGAGACAAGAAGAGAGATAAGAGATACTGTACATAAATGGGTCTGATTCTGGGTATATCATTGGAATATAACTCAGCAAATTACTCCATTTGGATTATTTACTCATAGGAATTTTCACTTTTTTTTCCTACTCAGCTACATTATATATAAAATGAATCTGGGGAAGTGTGAGTACCACTAAGTCATGCCTAAGTATTTGCTAATCAAAGAGAAGTATCATTTCATTTCTTTGCTGGTATTACCTGTGTCTTGCTATTTGAATTTAAAATCATTATGGAGCCAGTATAATGGAGAATCTTTTTATTTCCATATCCAAGACAGTTTGGGAGTTCTACCATAAGTTAATGACATTGTTTTAGATCTCTTATTATTATACTCTCTGGAAACCCTGTTGGCAATTTTTATACAACTTCCATTTGTGTGTGTTCACTGTTCTCTCTATTTTGATTACCATTTGATAGTTTGAAATTTTTAAATATTTATGATGCCTCTGTAGTAAGCTTCTAAAGTTTCAAGGTTCAAAGAAGTCATGTTTTTCAGAATTTCAATGTGGAGTGGCTTTCCACAGTACCACCGACAGAACGAAATAGGGGAGTGGGTTTGTAAAGAACTGACATTCAGTAATGGTGCTGCTGATAGCAAAGGCAATTAGTGCCACAGGTCATGACCACTGGCCTATCAGCAGATTACACATGGCCTGGAAACGCCATATGTTGTTTATTTGCTTATATCTTTTTCTCAAGCTGAATAAATGTTAGACAGAAATTTTAACCATAGCAGAGCTTTGATGATCTGGAGGTCACTTATCTGATATCTGTGAACATTTAAAATGCAACTTTTAATCTAATAATAAAAGGCCTTGGAGCAGCCAAAACAAATGTAAGAAATACAAAATACAAAGTTCATATAGTTATTCACCAAAAGTGTATTTTTTCGCTATGTTGGGATAGTTCTAATTGTTCTGATAATGAGATAGCTAGACCCTAACACTATAGCAGAGGTGGGAGGAAGGAGGGATTTCCAAGCTTCATAAACAAAAGCAAAACATTTCCAGTTGGCAGTTTAAAAAATGAACCAGACTCTGAGAGTCAGAAAAATGAAAAGGGCAACAATCCTTGGAGCTGTGAAGATAAGGTACTAGCTGCATCGAGGACACAATATAATTACTTAACTTGATTACAGTGAGCCTAAGTAATAAACAATAGCTAAATTATCTTCAATATAAGCTATTTAATAAGGCAAATGTTTTTACTCCATTTTAAAAGGAATTAACCCATTTTTACCTTTGAGAAAGTATAGAAGGCAATGCCTAACTGTGTGGAAATGCTATATATCAAAAGCTGGCAAAGGAGGTACACTTTGATGCCTACCATAGCAGTTGTCAAGTTGTTCAGTTCTTTGCTGTTTCACAAGACATAGACTACAGACTGTAGGAATGATGAAATATAGAGATAACACAAACTTGCCCACTTGGCTGATTTTGGAACACGCCTGCAAACAAAAACGGGATACTCCTTATATTTATGTATAACTACCCCTTATTTTCTGTATTTAAGACTAACTCCTACTGTAGCCTTGCCTTGACAATTCGTCTAGGGCCTGCTGTAACAGCTGAACGATCTCTTCTATTCTAACAGGGCACAGTTTCTGCAAGAGACAGTCATTGCATGGAATCTTGTTATCTCACACCCTGTATGTTATTCTGTAGTGGTAATTGCAGTCGGCCCAGTGCACCTAGAGTGAATTTGAGGCCTTTGTGATTAGCTTCTTTGGAAATGAAATTTTTAGTCAGGACAAGTAAGTTTGGACTCAGAGTAATGAGATTTTAGTGATATTTTGCTCTAATTCCCAGGCTGCTAATGTGGTCCAAGCAAGGACCAGGTAGTCATTGCAGACTAGATGTAGGCAGATAAGTGACATGACACTAATTATTCTACTCTGGGAGATGTGAGTGTCTTAAAATGCTGAATTTTCCTAACAGTTTCTCAAGTTTAACAGGTCTGTGTTTTTATTTGCTTTATGAAAAAAAAGCAAAGATTTAAAAAATATTTCTTAGTTTTGCTAAGTTGCTTACTATCTTGATAACAATAGGAAGATTAAAATTTGTGATCTAGCCACACTGTCTACTCACCAGCAATGCTGGCTAAATTACTGTTCAATGACCATTAGCTGTGTTCACAGTATACGACATCTGCTAGAGATAAGAGGATAAATGGAGAAGCAACTCCCTCTCCTCCCTCTCCTCTATTTTACTGAGCTGGGGACAAAATGTATAAATAAATAAGGACTTGCACAGGTGCTCTGCTATGAATTAAAAGTGGTACACAAAAGAAGAGGGACTGTTTCAGCTTGGACTTCTACCTTCAAGGCTGACACCTTGAACATCAAGGGAACCATCCACCCCTAAACAAGCAGAGATGCAGTTCAAAAGTGAGATGAGCTAGAAGCAGCCGGCAGAAGAGCAGGGTAAGATGGAGAGCAGCATCAGTGCAGACCTCTGAACGGCTTGTGTAATTGAGTGAGGGAGTAAGGTCCTGTGCAAGTAGCTATATGAGCTAGAAGGGTAGTTCTTGTAGTTGAGGTAGATGAAAGCAATTGGTAAGCACGTGGGAGCTTTTAGAAGATAAGTGGATTGGATTTATCCTATAAAATAAGGCACTATTAAATAGTGTTTAATAGAGGAATGGTATGGTTTCATGTGTTTTGAAGCAATCCCATTTGTTTATTCAGAAAGTGGGCTGGTAGGAAAAATAGAAGCCAGAGGGTGTGTTCAGGTAGAAAGTGAGGTTCTCAGAGCAAAGGTGGCAAGAATTTGGAATGCAGGGTCAGCAAAGAGGTGGATCTTCTGGAGATGGTAGGTGTGGGGACAGTTGATGGATTGGGTAGGGGAAATAAAGTCGAAGGAGAAACCAAGGATAAATCTTGGTTTTAGTGTTTGAACTAGGCAAATGACAGTATTTTCAGAGACGAGAAAGATAGAAAATTGTAATACTTGTTTTTGACATTTTCTTGTGTTGAAATGTCCATTAGTTATCTAAATACAGGATATTTGATTTTTCTTTATCTAGAGATGGGGGATGTAGCTGAGATATATTAGGTCCCATATTTATTAAACATCACTAAATTGCGGGCAACATACCCCTCAGTTTTATCTCACTTTGCAACAAGAATAAAAACATGCCACAAACATGCATGTAATTTTGTGAAAACACATACCTGGAAAGTCCTTTGAAGTTCAAAGAAGGAATTCAATTTCAGGGTCAAACTATTAGAAATCAACAAAATAACATGTCCACAACTTCTGAAATGTTAGCAAGAGAAAGCATGTGTGGGGATGCGCAACAACAGATCCCTCGTGAGGCTCGTGGACACAAGAACACTTTGGCATAAAGATGGTGAAATTTTATAAAATGAGACAGGGGCCTGATGAGCCATATCGAGATTCTGTTTCTCATCTTTTGCAAGTGGTCAGTTGCCTGGTGGTTGATGGAGAGGCAGGAGTGGTTAACAACAAGTAACTGGCATATGAGAATGCTAATGCTACATATCAGACTGCCATTGATACTTTTGAAAGAAAAGAGATAGTGATGGTTACATCTGCTTCTGAGCAGACATTGGGCCTTAAAGGGTTAACTGTGGGTACAGCCCTCCAAGGGTTGGGGGTGCCTCAACTATGTGAACAATTCCTTACTACTGCTTTAAGGAGACCTACAGAGCTGTTTCCTCTTGCTGTTGCTATACATTATATGGATGATATTCTGCTTTCTGCTATAAATACAGAAATAAAGAAATAAGGAATTCAATAGCCATTGTTCTGATGAAAGTTAAAAATAATTCATCATAATATGTCATTGGGGCACTATGTTTGGACCTAAGACCCCTTGAGAGGATTTCCTTTCAGCCTTTACACAAGGTTACAGGTGTAGCTTTAGTATAATTATAGGGTCCTAATTTGTGGAGAGAATCACTCAAGAGTTTGCCTACCCATAATGTTCATTTTCCTCATTGGAAAGTTTTAAAATTAGAACAGGAACTCCCATAGCCTGGGGGAAATTTCTTTACTTACTATGGACTTCGGAAACACTCAGGTGTCCTGGTGCTGTTGTTCAAATTATCCTCTCACAAATGATTAGGAAAAAGATCAGAGCAGTGAGGTTGCATTTAAATATGAAGGCGGGACAACAGAAGCTTTAGAATAGACAGCACCATCTCTTTGTCTGAATAAGTTTTGTTTGGGAAGAGATGATGTGTTTGTATTGTCTGAAGATGCTATAACAAAGCCCTGGACCTCAGACCAGGGGAGGTGGCCTGAGCCACAACAGTTTGTATTATCGAAGTCGATGGTGGTCCATGACTATCATCCCGATGCTTGGAAGACAGAGGACAAGGTCAGCTTCAGCTACATAGTGAGTTTGGGGTTAGCCTGAGTTACATGTAGCTTTAAAGAAAAAAATATCCCCAAGGTGTGACATTTTTCTCCTCGTTAGAAAATAGCTGCCCTCTTTCATCTCCACCTAGTCTCCCCACTATAACTGCCTTTCTCTTATAAGGACACCAGTCATAGTGGATTAGGACCCATTCATATTATCTCATTTTACTCTATTGTTTTTTATTCATGTTTTTAAAAGAAGATATCTTTATAAAGCCCGCACTTAGTTGCCCTTTTAAAAGCTATATCCCCAAATAGTCCATGTTCAGGTATTTGGAATTAGGTCTTCAATATTATACATTTTAGAGGTGAAAGTTCAGTCTATAATAATGTCTAAATTAATTCCTGTAGAAAAATTTACTGTAATAGAAACATAAAACTTACTTTTTTTTTTAGAATTTTAATACTGTTACCAGTTCTTACCCTTCCTTTCCTTGCTACCTTATAGAAAGAAAAGTCTACAGTACCCTGCAATCTTATTCAACTTCCTGATGATCTGACAACACATTTGCTCTCACCCAACAGTCTGCCATCACACAGTATAGCACTGGTTGTCCTAGACCTCATAAATCTCATGGAGATCATCTGTATCTGTCTCTCAAGGGCTGTGGTTAGAGGAGTGATCCACTATAGCCAGTTGATTACACATTTTTTTTCATATCATTGAATTGTCCCACAATTCTCCATTGCTATCCTAAGCCTGGTTACAATAAAGAAGTGAGGTTAAGGTTGCATTTAATGAATACTAGTATTTAGCCTGGTGTACAGAAGCAAATGAAAAGGTGAAATATATTCAAGTTGCAGACCAACAATATTTTGTATATAGTGTCCATGAAGATAAGCTTTTGCTCATTGCTCGGGACATGCTATATTCTGATACTGTGCTTAATTGGTTTAAATTCCTGTGATTTTACTACTTTCACACAGAGAATACCATAACTTCTTTGAGCCAGTGATTATTAGAATAAGTGAAAGAGAGTAATAACAATTGAATATAAAGGTACCAGTATTATTTGCATCAGTTGGAGCTGCATAGCTCTTCTGTTCTGTCAGAAAGACCTTCTACACAAAGGGACTTCCCATTAATAGCCCATGTTTATTTTCATAGAGCTTTCCTCTGCACAGTGTTGTGTTGGGGAATATTATTTTAAGGTGTGTTACTTTTGTTTATGTTTTCTTTGTTCAACTCTGTGAAGCTGTGGTACTGTGCATGTCTAAAACACCTGATCGTCAAATAGCAAATAGCAAGGCAGGAGAGAGGAATAGGCAGGACTGGCAGGTAAAGAGCATAGACAGAAGGAGAAATCTCAAGAAAAAAATGGATCTTGGAATGGTAGAGGAAGGAGCAGAGGACTCCAGGGGCCAGCCACCCAACCAGCCATGGAATAAGAGTGAAAGTAAGATTTACAGAAGTAAGAGAAAGATAAAAGATTGGAGGCAAAAGGTAGTTGGGTTAACTTAAGATGAGACAAGCTGGCAAGAAACAAGTCCAGCTAAAGCAGAGCATTTATAAGAAAGAATACGACTCCATGTGTAATTTATTTGGGAGCTGGGTGTTGGGCCCCCAAAAGAATAAAGAGCCAAAGAAAAAACCAGCAACAACATTTTGGCATTCCAACATGGGGCTAGAGTAAAGAAAATCCACCAACTACAGGGTTGAAGTTTTAGGATCTTTAAGTTATATTTGACAGAACCCTCTACTCAGAGCAAGCATCTCTTTGAGTTCCCTGTAGGAAGGACATGAGCTTGCCAGGCTACTTTATAAATAAGATATTCCTGTAAGGCTGGATATCCCAAAGTGGAGATAACTAACTATGGTAGCAATATAAATTCAAACAAGCTAAGTTTAAGCATTCAGTTACTGCTGTATTTCTAGTACTAACTAGCCTCACCAACTAGAGATTGAAGAACACATAATATGGTCCATGTTCATCAGTACAGAGTTCTGTTGTTGATTCAGTGATTTAGATCTCAGAATCACTTGACCAGTTTTTGACATGTAAATTATGATCAGAAACAGTACCAATTATTGTACACTTTAGCATATACTTTACTAAAATCTCCAATTTTGAATGAATAAATGAAGATATGGGGTTGATTTGCTCTGTGTCTGCAAGTAAGAAAATAGAGTCCCCAGATAATAACAAAAGTACTCTTTTCACTGACTAACTTGTTATATACAGAATGGCCTTGAACTATACTTTAACACATGTGTATTTTACAAATGAGTTAAGCATGAAACACTATCTGTTATTCTTCATTAACATCTAGTGACTTCACTGTATAAAATAGTGAGATTAATCTTCATGTTTTCATACATGTACACAATATACTCCAGCCAAACTCACTTCCATTATTGTGCATTTGTTTCTCCCACTTGTACCCTTCCTTCTTTGTCAATACTCTCCCTTGCATTTTCATGACTTGTTTAAAATCTAGATTCTGCACTTGAGAAATAAGTGTGTTCTATTTTCTTCCTGAATCTTCTTCATTGCTCTTATCATGGTCTCCAGTCCTACTCCAAGTCTTATAAATGACATATCATAGCAGTTTTTATGACTCAATGGTAATACTCATGTTTGTGTATCTATCATTTCCCTTATCTGTTGATCTGTTCTTAGGCTAACTCTACAACTTGGCCATTATGAACAATATCATAGTGAACATCAGTTTTCGGATATCTTCTGGTGTGTGTGTGTGTGTGTGTGTGTGTGTGTGTGTGTGTGTGTGTGTACTAGGATACTGAGCTTAACCCTGCTGGGATCTAGCCTTAGGTATTTGTACTCATGAAGCCTGAATCTTGATTTACACGCAGTAAACTTCAGGCTGAGACAGTATGAAGTAGAATTGGAATTTATTAAGAATGGAGTAGAACAGACTTCAGACTTAAGCATGAGTGGTGAGAGAAACGCACCTCAGTGTCAATATGGATTTTGGTTTTTGAAGCTGCATTTCTCAAAAGATGTAATTAACAACCAGGTTTAGAAATAAAGCAGAGTTTAAATTGGTTGAAAGTGTTTTCTGGTTTTTACCTATTTATCTTAAAGAAATTTCTTTAGCAAATGATGACAACATTTGGGTTTGTTGTGAAAGAGGTGTTAATAGAATTAAACTCAAAGGTTACATACATGATGTTAAGCATGACTCATTGGCTGTTTAAACATTCCTTGAGATATTGCTCAGGAAAGTAAGTATTGTCTCTGCAGGCAAGTCTCATAGTGTTTTCTCCTAAGCTGTGTCAAAATTCTTAAGCCCTCAGCCCACTAGAAATAAATTCAGATTCCAGGGTAAGGAAATATTTTACTTCCTGTGTTTTCTCTTTCTATAATGCCTCAGTCACATTTGTAGTTGAGATTTTGTGTTGATTTCGATAAAGGTACACTGATTAATTCTCACCAGTGTATAGACATGCATGCACACATGCCGGTGCACACACGCACACACACACACACACACACACACAGAGACACACACACACACACACACACACATAGAGAGAGACAGAGAGAGAGACAGAGAGAGAGAGAGAGGATAAGGAGGGAGAAGAGAGGAGAAAAAGGGGGATAGGGAGAGGAAAAAGTAGCATTTTTGTTGTTTCTTGATCATAGCCCTTCTGTGATGGGAGATGTTATTCTGTAAATATGTTTCTCATACTGGTTAATTAATAAAGCCTGTGGCCAATAGGAAACAAGATAGGTGGGGAGATGGAATTTCAATGTTGTTTTATTTGTACTTCTCTTATGGCTAAAGATGTCAAGTATTTTTTCATGTATTTATTGACCATTTGTACCTCATGTTTTGCAAATTATCTATTCAGTTTGTTTTCTAGTTTACTGAATTGGTTGTCTATTTATTAGATGTTTGGTTTCTTAAGTTCTTCATATATCCTGGATTTCCATCCCCATCGGTTAAGACCTGGCATTCTCTGATGACACTTGTTTTCTGTAGACTGTCTCTTGCTATGGTTGTTTCTCCTGCTGTGCAGAATCTTATCATTTCATGTACTGACACAGTTCTTGCTGTTTTTTTTATGCTATTAGAACCCATTTCAGAAAATCTTGCTTGTACCTGTATTTTGAGATAATTTTTCTTGTTTTTCCTTCAGTAACTTCAAATTTTCATATCTTAAGATTTGAGACTTTTGTTCAATTTAGGACTGATTTTGACATGGTGAGAGGGACCTAGTGTCTGTTATATGCATATTTAATATTGTCTGCACCACTCATTAAAGAGGTTATATTTTTTCTCTCTTCAACATATAGATTTTAATGCCTCCAACAAGAATTAGATGGCTGTGTTTGTGTGTGTTGATTTCTGGGCCCTCTGTTCTATTCCATTGTTTTGTATCTCTGTTTTTGTGCCAACACCATGCTGTTTTTGTTGTTATTGTTCTGTGATACGATTTGAAACCAAATATTGTGATACTCTCAGCACTGTTTTTCTTTCAAGAAATTGTTCCATATTTTTCTGTTTTGGTATCCAAGTAATATTGGTATTATAGAATAAGTCAAGGTTGTTTTGTAGAATAGTTTGAGGCATGTTGGTGTTTGTGTCAATACTTTTTTAAAGTTTGGTAGAATTTACCAGTAAATCTGTCATGTCTTTGGTGTTGTTATTCTGGAAGACTATTATTGCTTCAACTTTCCTTTAATTAATTTGGCTAAGAATTTCTCAATTTCACTTATCTTTTCAAAAATAAATTCTGTTTCAATAAAGTGTTTTATAATTCTTTTAGTCTCCACCTCTTATTTTGATTTTTACCATTCCTTTCCACCTAATTTTTGTATTTAGCTTGTTTGTTTCTCTAAGTGTTATTTTCTATTAGGTTATTGACCTGAGAGCTCATTGGCATTTTTTAAGGTACTTAAAGCTATAATTTCTTTCTTAGAACTGCATTGTTGTATCCCAAAGATAAGTTATATCCTCTTTTCATTAGATTCTAGGAATTTTTAAATTTCCTACATGATTTTTCTCAGTTATCTACTGATCATTAAGAAATGTATTGTTCTTTCAAAGGCATTTGCATAAATCTGTAGCTTCTTTGCTGCTGATATCTAATTTCATTCCACTATGATTTGATATTATTATTTTCCTCTGTACATACATTAAAGCAACACAGTTCTTCGGGAGATTTTTTTTTCATCATAATCTGGGTTCAGGTTCCTGCTGCTCATTTTGTCCTTGTTCCTGGTGTCTTTAGGTACATAAGTCTGCCATTTATAGGTGCCCTGTTAACAGGTTGCCTCTTGCTGTGGCAGTAGAAACCTGCCAGGCTACTAACCTCATGAGAATGTGGAGGTAATTTCCCATTCTAACTGTTTTGAAATGAAATCTGAGTTGCATGGTTGCTTTCTGTTCTTTTCTTTGTTGAATCTAAGTGATGTTTAGTAAGACAAAGCACAAAATAACATAGATTGGATATATCTTCCTCAGAAGATGTTTCCAGGTATTTTGGACTTTTGCAGATTTTAAGAGATAGATGGATTTATATGTGCATATATATATATATATGCACATATATGTAGATATATGCAGATATCTTATCTTAGGAAAGGGAACAAAACCTAAACACAATATGTGTAACCTGAAGGTAATTTAAAATACTATTTTAATATTTTTATACACGCAGCAGCCTATTTTGAATCATCAGAAGTCAAAGGCAGCAGTGTCTTTATCATGTGTGCAGATGAGTTTTTCAATTGTTTGGTAAAAGGTATATATTAGCTTAAAGGAGCTGTGAAAGTTTTTGCCCTTTGGGTTTACTGATTCAGGGTGCATTTTATATCAAGTGTTTCACCCACAACCCACATCAATGAGAGTAAATTAGACACGGGGTTTTCCACACATAGTACTGATAACAATGCTCAAAATGTTTTAGATTCAGGAGCATTTCAGATTTTGGATGTTTGATTTAGAGAATCCCAACCCATGCCTTTTACTGAGGCAAGATGGTCTCCCAATTGGGAAAAAAAAAATATACTTCTTGTACAGGAACAGAACTCTGATAGGTTTAAGAGTCCAATCTCTAATTCATGTTACCCCATGAGTTATAAAACACAGTGACAGAAGCAGCTACTATAACTTCCTTGAGAAATGGATATTACTGAAGGAGGGAATAAAAGCATATCCTTGAACAAGAGCTGTTACAGTGGCTGTGCACTGAGGAAATACTGAAGTCGTGTGAGTTAGAAGCATGAGTCATGGTTTCAAATTGTGACAGTGTAACAAAGGACCTTTTGAGGCTAGAGCAAAGGTGAAGTTTATACAGAAGTAAATTCTTCTTGTAGTCTTATGTTTTCACTGCAGTTTGGATACTGAAAAAAAATCAAAGGGAACAGAGGCCAGTGGAAAGCAGATTTTGGTTCTTGGTAGATAGAGAAAGAGAACAGCAAATGAGGGCTCTTTCTTCACATAGTTCCTAGACAAATCCACTTTTCATGGCTGGCTAGAGCATGGGGAGCATGGGGAGAGGTTGTACAGACCAATTAGCCTCACCTTCTACAGGTTCAGAAAAGCAACTAATGCTGCTGGTGACAGGTAGCTATGAGCCAAGGGGCCAAGGAGATCATCCTGAGGAGACATTTGAGCACTCACAATGTCAGATGTGAAAAGGAATCAGTCATCTGTTACTGTACTTCACGTTACCTCAAAGCTGGGTAACTTCAATAACACACTGATTGTTTATGCCATGATTTTTGTGAGTGAGGAACCTGGGTTTGTTTTAAGTGATGATGTTAGTAACTTTTCACTGCTGTGACACAATGCCAGAAATATGGAAAAGGGGAAAGAGTTATCTTTGTTAATGATTGCATAGATTCCCTCCCACTGTCACTTATGTCCACGTGTTTGGTTAAGGTGGTATTTCTGATCAAAGGACATGCTATTGAAAAGCTGCTTGCTTCTTGGCAGTCATTAAGCAGGGTGCGTGTAGAGTTAAAATGCACTCTTCAAAGGCATGCTCCTAGTGACCCACTTCCACCAACTGGGTCCTTCATTGTAGTGATCCATTCAACTGTGGATAAAGAAGGTACACACTCCCATCACCTGTTAATTTCATCACCAGCTAGGGACCAAAATTGGCATATAGCCTTTGAAGATATTTTATATAGAACTCTTACCTAGGAGTCCTCTGGCTCAAGTCCTCTTATAAAGATGCTCTCATCTCAGTAAAGGACTTGGGGAGGGACACTTCCAGCCTCACTCACCTGGCTGCTGGATGGCCCCTAGTCCTTACTGATTTTTAGACAGAGGCATTTGTCCCGGACTACATAGGTTCCTCCATAAGGAAACTGGCATCAAAGTGAGCATGTGGAACAGCAAGATAGGTGTACAACATACAAATCTTTAACCTGCACTTGGAGGTCACATCACCTCATTTTTGCTGCATTCTTTTCATTAGAAGCAAGTCACTAGATCCAGACCTACTCAAGGAACAGGGATTAAGCAAGGGCATGAGCCCCAAGGGGCAGGAATTGCTGCAGGGTGTCTACATAGCACAGCAGAATTGGAGGCAGGGTGTAGACTATATTATAGAAATACATTTGTTTTTTCTCAGTATGTGTTTTAAAATGTAGCATAGCCACGTATAGTTTCATGCTGAATAAAAAATTAAACCAATGCTACCACAAAAGTTGGAGGAGTTCTGAAAGTTTCCTAATGTATAATCAGATTTGTGTGTGCATGAGTGTGTGTGAGCACACACCCACATGCTATCATCAAAAGGCTAGGATTTTGACAAGGTGTGTAAGTAGGCCATTTATTAGGGGGCATGGATTTCATGTTACACAAAAGAAAGTGATTCAGACAGAACCAAGTATGAAACACTGAAATCCTGGGAGAAGTGAGGATAGATGGACAAAAGGCAGTTGAGGAAATGGTCCTGATAAGGCAGGAGAATACAGAGAAGAAAACCAGTTTTTAAATCTGTGCTTATAGCAGCCCTACCCTTCTATTGGTGTTCCTCCTTTCCTCTTTGTGTTGCTTTTCCTGGCACTTTCCAAGGCTGAAACCTCAAGACCTTGAGAAGAGAAGAAGGAGGCAGCTACAGGGGGCTGGTTCTTCAGTTCCTCACACAGAAAGATGCCTGATCCATTATTCACCCTTATTCACTGCTTTCAGAGAGTCTGTGACAAAGAAAACATTCTACTAAATGATTCATTTTTAAATCTATTGGTTGTACTTTATTTGAGAAAACAAAAGTGGGACCAAGCTTCTTGGCACATAATTGAATCCTAAGATGAGAGTGGAAGGAAGGGAGAGAACCTGGACACAACCAACCCCCAAGCCTTGCATTCTCCAGCTTCACATGCAGCAAAGAAGCTCCTGCATTTTGCCCTCTCCTGACTGCCCCTAGGCGAATATTTCTGAGTAGCAGTTCACACATACCAGAGGGCTGGGGTGCATTTATTTGGAGCAGAGCAGCATTGGCTGTTTCTGAGCAGAGCTTTAACTGTTTCCTTTTTTTCAGATGTGATTGACATGATTTTGATTTTAGGGTTTTTGTGGAGAGGGACCGCAGGTGGGGATAGAAATGTAATATCAGCTTAAGGACTATACATGTAGCTTGCATTTAGACAGCAGACCACAGGAGCACTGCGTTGCGGGTTCATGAGTTTCATGGCGAGTGAGTGGATTTGCATTATCTGTAGTTCCTGTGTACATGTTGCTAAAGAAAAGCTTTCCAGGGTGTGTGTTTGTTCCACAGAAAACTATGTGGTGCTCTCTCTTCTACCGCAGTCAATCTTCAGCTTTAAACTTCTAGCTCCTACTTCTGCCCTCTCCAGTTTGTGGACATGACTATGTCCCTCTGGTCCTTACTGGAGATATCTCACAGTGCCTCAAACAACCCAGAATTTCTAACAGCAAATGCATTTCACCTACTTTGGCTTCTCATTTCATTGCCACCACTGAATGGCTTTGGGCAAATGACAAATTCTGAGCTGGACTAGTTTTGGCATAAAGTCAGTCCACAACACCCACACCCACACACACCCACACACCCACACACACACACACACACACACACACACACACACACACACAGAAGATGGCTT
This sequence comes from Cricetiscus sungorus, assembly GCA_030556225.1. Lineage (NCBI taxonomy): Eukaryota > Metazoa > Chordata > Mammalia > Rodentia > Cricetidae > Cricetiscus > Cricetiscus sungorus. Next base: position 49,122,617 of record JANBXA010000372.1, on the reverse strand, counting down.
GCTTCCCCTTCCCCCAGCAGATAGCAGTGATTGCCACTACCTCTATTGGAGTTGGCACTCCATCCTACTCTTCCCACTCCGTGCTCCTCATTTTCTGTGCGTCATTCAGGATAGTAACAGTTCTCATTTGCCTGGCAGAAGCTGAGAAACATACCATGTGTATGAGAATATCTACTGGCAGGGAAGAGAGAGACCCAAGTTTTAAGAGGGGGAAACATGGGCTCCACATCATGTAAGTGAGGCAAAAAAGCAGGTTAACTCTAGAATTGTTGCTTCTTCTGTGACATCTACAGCAGTCTTCCAGAATCTATTAGGAATGAAGAGGGCCTGGAAAGTCTACAAATCATAGGCCAAATTGGGAGGGGACAGGGGTCTCAAGTGATCTTGGAGACACCAAAAGAGAAAAGTAATAAAATTTTGAATTCAAATTATTTTTCTGAAAGCATTGTGCTTTACAATTAGTCTATAGAATGCCTATATGCTTGGTTAGTTTCAGTTTGTAAGAAAGGATCATTGAAAGTAAGTGCTCAGAAAAAGTCAAGAAGCCAATCATCAGGGATTCAAACTGGAGACTTTGGCAGTTTATTCTATCCTGCTCCTCTGGAAGCACAATGGCTATCTTCATCGCACTGTCCTTGGCACCATATGTCTAGCAGGAAAGGGCCACTGTGCTGTGGAAACCAGATGGAATTTATGTTGGAGCAGGACTTTGCAAGCCAGCTGTGGTTATTTTCACCTCCCAGGTCTGGGGTCAAAGAGAAAGAAAACCCCACTTCATGTGGGAGGAAATGGATGTAGTTCCATAGTATGAGTGATCTCCGAAGGGGATGTTTCCCATTGATAGTTTCAGTCTGGCAGTCACTGAGGAGCTGATGGTTGATGAGACAGAAATAGTATGCTTTTTTTTTTTAACTTGAGTAATCAGTTAAGTGTAATTTATGCTTTGTCTTGAGTGTAATTTGTCCTGAGTAATCGGTTAAGTGTAATTTATGCTTTGTGAATTTAAACCACTGTTTCAGCTGTCAGAAAAGCCATCCACACCATGAAAACCAGCTCTGTATCTTCTTCTAAATCACTCTACCAGTTTTGCAAACATCGATAACATGTCAATGGGAATTAAGCTATGTATCCTGCTATTACAAAGAGACATAGGCCATTAAATGTCGGTAATTCCTAAAGAGCTTTTTCAATATAGTTGAAAAATAAAAAAAAGATACAAGCATCTACTGAATATGTATTATATGTAAATGCTTTGGGGGGTTCTATTAGTTAACTCAACCCTCAAATAATCTTTGGAAAAGTGAATAGTATTTTTTCCAATTAAAAAAAAAGGTGAAAAGTTAGCACAATTTGCCCCAGGACTTATTGCTAGATTCATCAATAAGATTTCAGCCTCTTCAGTGTGATTTCAGGACCCAGCACTCATCACTACTGAGCTATAATGGATTTTATATGAAAATTGAGTCACAAAATCAATCAGTGTACAAGACAGCCTTAAAAACCATCCTAAGACTTTAACCATAATACCATAAAAACCTACAGCTATACGTTAGTATCAGAAGAAGTTTGGGCTCTATGAATGTCAAGCCCATCTGATAAATTCTTCATCGAAGCAACACCAATGACATCCTGGCTCCAACTCTCCTCTGAAAAACCCCAGGGATACTTATAGCCACAAAACTCCCTAAAATCTGGCCCCGTCTTGTAATCTTACACAAATGGATACCATTAGCAATCATCCATTTGCCAAATGGAATTTAAGAAAATTTAGAATGTCAAGCACCATATTAAAGCAAAATTTATTTTTAAAAGAAAAAAAAATAAAACCTTGGACTGGAGAGATGGCTGAGCTGTTAAAGGCTAGGCTCACAACCAAAAATATAAGAAAAAAATCCTTAAATCATAATTTGTGTTCAGATGTCTTTTATGCTTTCTGTATCCATTTACATCACATTGTGGTCCAGATGTGGGTAACTCCATAGGCTGCACCCAGTTTTATAGTAGTTTAACCTTAGCTGTATGGGTTAACCTTTTTGTTGAGCAGGTATCAGTTGCTCCAATTTTATGTTAAGTCCATAGAATTCATCACATATCCTTTTTCATAGTTACACACATTTTTGGCAGTTCTAGGGTTCAGATATCTGTTCTGTTTTGTTGTTTTGTGTCTGTACTACTGGGGAGTTGAATGCAGGGGCCTCTACCACTGGTATGTATTCCAGTATTTGTTTTCATTTCTTTATGAACAAGAAATCAATAAATAGGGCTTTACCGAAGCACACGACTCTTCCATGTATACTGTATGTTTGGGAGACATATTGCTCTAGAGTAGGAAGGTAGTCATAGATCACAAAATGGCAAAGACGTAGTCTGAGAGATACATCATAGATGACGTCATTGCTGATTCCATAAGACTATTCTAAAAATTCCTGCTTCTTGGAGGCTATAGCTATTATCACACTAGAGTGCATGCACTCAATCCACCATCAAACCTACTCTACTGCCAGTCACATAAAAGCCCCCACAGACAATTATGTCCAGTTCATAATAAATGTTACTGGTTTCTGTATTTACTATTTATCATTATCTTAGAGTGGACTCACACATGTTGCTGGGAGGATCTTATGTGTGTATGTGCATGTGTGTGTGGTTATGTTTTCCCTGAAGACTTGGGGACAAGATATGGAAGAGGAAGTTAACAGTAACTGATTATTCCAACTATATGTACACATAGACTAATGTTTGTATATCTCTAGGTTTTTAACAAGATATTTTAAGATAATGTAATAAAATGTAATAATTTAAAATAGGAAGATATGAGCAGCTGTATGCATTTCTAGAATTCATGAGACCATGTGTTTGATCTCAGAACCACATTAAATTAAAAAAAGAGAAAAAGGAAAAAGCTTATAGGATAATGATATGAAGAAAACATTTTTGTATAGATGACTGTGTGTTTTGATCCAAGTGTTATTGCTTCATTCAATCTTGATGTGCAGGACACTGTCATCTACATTTGCTTAAGTATGCTCTATGATGTTTGTATAATAATGAGATCATCTGCTAGCAAACTTCTGAAGATGTTCCATTGTCATTAAGTGGCACATGACTGTTTCTATTCTGGAGCAATCTCTCCACAAAATGTCTATTATGGCACATGGAAGGAAGAAACAACATCTGGTTCACTAATTGCTTGGGTGAAGAAACCCTATATGTCAATTACTTAATAATAAAGAAACAGAAATGGTGTTCCATCATCTGCACTGACAAAGAAAGGCAAGTATGAAATAGGACTCACAGAGATTCTATATATTTAATGTAAAAGGAACCAAATGGTGAAGTATAAATAGTGACAGTCCAGCTCCTAAGAATCTAGATTTGCATACAAATGTTGACTATGCCTCATTATAACACACATCCTGTTGTGCTTGGAAAACAAGGAGGCTTACTACATCCTCTTTGTCAACATTTAGGTTTTGGTTCATGACTTTTCTGTCAAAAGAAAAGATAAGCTTTACAAAGAGAATACTCTTTGTGAGAGAATATTAGCTCCAGCAGGACAAATACTTGGTTAACATACAAATAACCCAGACTTCACACACACACATACACACACACACACACACACACACACACACACACACACACACCGATAAATATGTGGATGTATAGGTGGATGGATGGATGGATGAATGGATGGACAGATAGATGATAGATAGATACATAGATACATAGATACATAGATCAATAGATGGATGTATAGATGGATGAATAGATGATAGATACATGATAGATAGATAGATGATAGATAGATAGATAGATAGATAGATAGATAGATAGATAGATAGATAGACAGATAGATAGGTGATAGACTAAAATGTTTAGCAGTTTAGTTGAGAGGGTCTCTGACTCAAACATTCCTGTGATGGTTAGTGTTAATTGTTTGTCAACTTGATAGACTCTTAAGTCACCTAGGAGATGGACCTTTGGACATACCTATGGCAGTTATCTCGACAGCATGAGTGGGTTAGGCCATTTCCTGGGTTAGCATTGCAGACTACGTGAGTGGAATGGGATCTGGGGAGAAGCCTGAATTCATTGCCCTCTTCTGGCTTCAATTAGCTGCCCCAACCTTTTGTCAGTGTTTCATCACAGCATCAGGAAAAGGGACTAAGATTCTTTTCACTTAGTCTTTTCCTGGGATTCATGGACAGGTGAGTAACTTGTGTCATATTGGGAGTTGTGGGGTTCTCGTCTGAGACTTGGAGAATGGCTTTGTCTCTTAAAAACTGTCAATAACTCAAAATACGAATGACACACATAGAGGTGCATATTTTATTTGAGGCAGGAAGACAATCTGTCATCTCATGTCTTGGGATTTCTGGAGATAAATGGTTCACTTGACCATGCAAATATTGGAATGCTGACTAAATGTGGCCCTAGAGCTTAGGAACTTGAAGACCAGAAAAGAAGATACTACATCCCTGAAGAATATTCTCAAACCAAATAAATTAGCCTAGAAGGGCTATTATGCTTCCTTAAAAGACTATAAACCAAGTCTAGATTACAGGTGCCATTACAGGTAACATTAGCCTTCTCTTTTCAGTTACTTTTCCCAGTAGTGGTCCAGGTTAACAAAAACTGTAAATAACCTTTGACTTTGCTATAACATACTAAGTTTAACTATAAGGCCATGGCCTAGCTAAGCCAAACCATGGTCTTTCAACACTTATTAGATAGGTTTATCTTATCTAATAAGAGTTAGGCAGTCAAGGATCTCACATCCAGGAGACAAGCAGGTGAGACGAACAGTATTAAGAGTACAAGGTAACAAATGCCATGTCTGCATGCTGTCGCTCACAAGGTTGTCTTCCAAGGGTACCTGTGTTACAGGCTTCATCAGCAGCTTCTCATACTGCTGGGAGGAAAGGTAGCCTACTAGACAGAAGTTGGGTTATTGGAAACATATCCTTGAAGAGAATGTTAGGATTTTCTCTTTCTTCCTCCTTCCTTCCCCTTCTTCCTCTCTCTCACTCCTTCTTCCTCTTATTCTCCCTTCTTTCTCTGTCCCCTCCTCCATTCCTGCTTGCTAGCCCCATGAGCCAGGAAACTTCCTCTGCCGTGCACTCCTGGCATTCACAGACCTCAAGTTCTTTACCGCATGGGTAACAAAATTCTGCAACTGGTTAAACTGGCCAGATATAACCATTTTAAATGACCATGTGGTTTTGTTTTCCCACAGAATATTCACCGCAAAACACTTTCAATATCCCAGAGAAGATAGTTCTGTGTTCACTGTGTGAATAAATATAACTGAACCATGATAATTTATAGTGGTATTTAACCCTCACTTTCAGTAAGCCCTTTCTCATATCTCATTTCAGCCTCTTCTGCTACATTTTAAGGATTATTCTGTCTCTCTCTGGCCTTGGTGGATAACAGGTTGTTACCAGCTTCGATATATCAATCCTTGCCATACTGGCAGATGAATAATACATTTTCTTTCTGCTTAGAATTTGGAACTCTTCAGAATAAATAACTATCAAAAAGCCTAAATAATTGATCTTGCAGACTGCCAAGAGGATTAACTAGTTAACAGACATACTTTGTAGGCTGAACAGGCAAGCCAGCATGCAAATTTAGAGAAAAATATTTATGTACATGTATGTGTGTGTGTTCACGGAGTGAGGGAGGAGTGAGTGTATATTATGTGTATGTATGTGTGGAAATCAGAAGAAAACCTCACATATCATTACCAGACATGCCATTCACATCCTTCGAGACAGTCTTTCGTTGGCCTGGAGCTTCCAGTTAGGCTAGGCTAGCCATCCATCAAGCTCCAATGATCTCCTTATGCCCCCCCACCCCACTTCCCAGCAATGGGATTATAGGCACATGCTCAGCATTTTACATGGGTTCTAAGGACCAAACTCAGATTTTCATGCTTTTGTGATAAGAACTTTGACAAATGGGCTATCTCCCCTGCTCCCAGGGAAAGCTTTTCAGTAGAAAATGAACTATGCAGCACATCATTGGGTTATGTTTTACATACTCTCTTTGTGGCATTGTATATGAATTTTTTCCCTCTCAGAAGTTCTATCCTGAACTACTGAGAGGTTTAAGGTTAATAACCACACTAACCTGTTAACTCCACATTAAACTCCCTGTGATTTTGCATAAACCATTTTCCTTCTCTTGTCTTGAAATGGAAATATACTTGCACAAGATGTATGAAGAGATGTGAGGTCATAAACACCTTCTGTGTTTTGCTGGTAGAGATGATCATTATTTTAGCTGTTCCTGTTAGGGTCTCTGGCTTTGTAGATTAGTGTCAACAATTAGTGGCACCCATATGATAGGCATCATTTTCCATCATCGACCCAATTTATAGAAAAGGAATGCTTACTGCCAAACTGGCTTGGAAATTTATCATCTAAAACTATATAGGTAAAGGCTCCAAATCCCTTGGATCATGTACACTGCATACTTAAAAGCATTTTTTTTGTGTGTGTGTTGAACATATAAATAGCTACCTGCAGATGAATTATGATTTCAAAAACTTTCCAGAAACACATTCACTGACAAGTCACATGTTATTTAACACTGTGTAATAGTATTCATGTATTTTCCATACTCTTTAGAAGGAAGACTAAAATTTACTTCCTTTTCACTATATAGAAAAAAACTGAGGTGGATGGATATTAACTTAGTAACATATTGAGATCTTCTAGCTCCTGCCACTGAGAAAGGAATGTATTGCTGTCAGAAATAGACTTTAATCTGTTTCTTCACAACTGTGAACAGTTCAGTTAAGTGTTCTGAGACTTGAGTCGCTAGCTATATAGCTCTTTGTTTTCTTTAGGGATAGGATGTTAATCATTGATAATAGTTCTACTTACTTTCATTTGCAGTTACTAGAAAGTCATTCACAGTTGCTGTGGAGCAAATTGAAAATAGATTGGGAACAATTGGTAAGTTGCATGACATAGATAGAGTCAGGTGCATTAGAACACTCAATGACAACCTGCTGTTGGGTCAGATAGTGGGCATGGCTCATTTCCTGATCTAGGTTACTAGATTCAGGATATCTAAGAAGGAGGCAAAACATTTCTGCAAGTGTCTTTCAGAGTGTTTCTAAAAGGGATTCACATTGAATTAGGAGGTGGAGTTAGGAAGACCTATGCTGTAGTAGGGTGGATAGATATCATTCAGTAGTACAGGGCCTAGATGAAACTAAAAGGCAGTGGGAGAGCAAAGCCCCACCCTCTTGCCTTGATCTGGGTCATTTGTTTTTAAGTCTCAGACTTCTGAACTCCTTTCTCGTCAGACTTCAGACTCCAAGATTTACAGCAGCAGCTTTCCTATCCTCTTCCTTTCTGTCACTTGTGGCCGTCATGTCACAAGACTTTTTGGCATCCATTAACGCTAGTTTTGTGATAGGTTTGTGCATGCCTGCATCCCCTATTGGTCTGTGTCTCTGAAAAACCGTAACACAGCAAGGTTTCTGTTTTAAACTTCTGTCCTAGAGTGAATTTATGATTCCCTAATTCTGGCAGTGTCAGCGAGGCGTTAGATGCTTCTGATGATTCAATCTGTCAGATCCTCTTCCTACCTAAACCCTGTCTCCAGGGAAGAATTCTCATGAAGCCTCAAGAACAGGAACAAAGGAGTCAGCCTTAGTTTTAAAGCAATTTACTTAATAGGATAGCTTTTGGAGATCCTGAGTCAGTGGTCAAGAGTAGCCTAGGGCTGTGTGGCCTCCTTGAAGGAAAAGAGATTCAGTAACTGGCCTTTCACCCACGACTGTTTGCCTTTTATATTCAGAACTCAGTCATTGTCCCTGTGCCTGCTCACCTGTTTCATAGTACCTGCTATCCCAGCTGCCACTTATGTCTTGATATTTTCCACTGCCCACCCATCACCAGGAGAGTCCTTAACAATGGTCCCAAAATGGACTTCCCCAGAGATTTCCATCCATTTGGAGTGGGCTTGGGCCTAAGCATTCATAGATTTCTTCAAGTGCTCCAAGTGACTCTTGTGTTCATGTAGAGTTGAGTTTAATTGCCTTGTAGAAGGCTCAGATTAGCTCCTTATCCTGTAGATTCACCAAATGAGAAACTGTCACACACACACACACACACACACACACACACACACACACACACACACAAACCATAGGATACAAAAGTTTTATATTCTATGCCTTCCTCACCAAAGTAAGTCAAGAGTCTCCTAGATATCCAGGACTCCCTTTTGCATCACGGTGGAAGAGACTGTAATTCCCCAAAGTAATTCAAATGCAAGTATTCTCATAATGGTAGAGTGTGGACAGTAGGCGAACCTGGGAAATCTGTGCTTCTTAGAGACTGGAGTGAACACATGGGAAAGGCTGATTGGCAGCAAAATGATATTTCTGTGCAGCAGTGCCTTTGTGTTTACCCTACGAAGATTCTGGAGATGAGGAAGCTGAACCTGAACCAAAGACTTTGTGGAGGGGTCGTGTATCTGTGGATAAGCAGGATAATGATGTAACAGCCATATGTTTTTGCAAGTACCATGTAGAGCTCAGACCTGAACTCTAATTTTAGAGTTCAAGCTACTTTTCTCTTAAGCTATACACTTTGTAACAATCTCCTAGGATTGTTCTACAGCTGTAGGTAGTAAAAATTCCCCCTAGGTAATTAAAACTGTTACAAGTAAGAATTCAGTCAGACATATTTAAAGAGGAAAAACAATATGGGATCACTTTCATCCTTTCTCTTCCTCACCAGGATTTGGAGAATATTCCAGCCTTTTACAGAAATAACAAAGCATTATGTTTTATAAAATTGAGTGGTCCTGTCTTCTCTGTTTTTAGTTTTATTGAGTTTTTATTAGATTTAGATTTGGCCAAGAAGTCTAAGGAATTTTATAGCAAAGCATGTATGTTTGGTATGTTTTGTGAGCCCATTTGCTATATTTTGCATATATGTACATATATACAATTGTATTTATTCCTCTTTCATATATTACATCCTGATCACAGTTTCCTCTTCCTCCACTCCTCCAGTCCTCCCCACACACGCCTACCCTCTCCCCCAGATCTCCTCTGGTTCTCTTCAGAAAAGAATAGTCCTCCCAAGAATATCAACTGAAGCCATTATGAGCCTATTCTTAAGACAGACTCCAGGAATTTTATGTTATGGCTTGTGATCAGCAGTGAAATTGTGATTGAAGAAAAGGGAATCTCCATGGAGTTGAAAGTTGTGTTTTCATTTGACAAGGGTTTAGAAAGCTGGGTTGTTTGTATGTTTTCTAAGAAAGCAAAACTGTGCCCACTCAACAAAACCCTTTTGACTGCATCACTGCCCCACCCCTACTCCACAGTAATGGAAGAAACTGAAAAGATTAGCATCACTAAGAGTGGAAAGTATCAGTTACATGAGAACTTAAAACACATTCTTAACAAAGGACCCTCGGTATGGTGAGAGAAAATTGGATTTTGGAGTCATATAGAACTGAATTTAAATAGTGATTTAGCAGCTTTGAAACATTTTTATACTCTGGTTCAAGCTGTGCACAGCATGTAATAGGTAATCAATGGATACTCAATAAAAATAATGAAGGAATAAAAGCAATAGCCATACAATACTAGGCAGTCACTTAACATACCTGCACTCAGACCTAAGTGTCTTTCTCTATAGAATGGGCCTCAAGGTAAGCATTTTAAATGGAATTTTTAGGACTTGGAAATTATGAAATGTTGGAAATAATGCTTGGAAGGGGCTTCTTACATTTGAGTTTTCTGCTGGCCCATCCCTTCTGTACTTGCTATTTGCTCACTAGTGTATGATATGATTTGCAATCTTCAAGCCAGGAAGTTAGCTCCCATGACCCTCAGCTCTGAACTTCAGCCTAGAACCTAGAAATTAAACCCTGAGCCCATCCTTTGGTTTGAGGAGAATTCCTGTCAGGAGAGAAGGGATTTTACTCAGTTAGGTGGGTCTTTTGTTTCTCCATGACATGTGTTTTCTAACCTTGTATGGTGTCTGATAGCAGTTCCTGTGTTGGGGTATTTTTAATCTACAGTATTTACCTAGATTTGACCACCATTCTGATCCACTATAACCATTTTTTTTTCATTCAGTGCATGTTTCCTCCAGGGCAGGTGTTCCGATTCTGAGTAGGCAAGACAACGATGAACAGGTTTTAATCCCCTCTGAGCATAAAGTATCTGGGAAGGGCAGATTTAAACACAAAATCCAACCTTGCAGAATAGGGGTGTAAATTCTTAAGAGAAACATGCACTCTCGGTGGCTCAGCCTGTGGCAGAGAAGGTATCAGGAGGGTCGTATGGAAGACAGGAGTAGATGCAGTGTCCCTGTGCTCCTGTCACTGACTTACTCCGGTGCTTCTGTATTCCAAATTAATCACCATCTCTGCAAACTCCTGCTACCCTAAGCCTCTTTGGGCAAATGTATAATATTTATCCTCTTAGAATGTCAGTTCTCAGAGAGTGGGTACCTAGCTGTCATGTTTGCACAAAGTCCCTGACCACAAAACAGAGTATGGCAACTTATAAATGATACAAATATTTCTGGAATGCATATATGACTTACATTTGAACATAACTGGAAGAAGTGGATGATTTTTTTAAAGTCACTTATCCTGGAATCAACAAGACTTTATGTGTCGTTAAACAATGAAAACAAGTGCTGCTGGCCAGCATCCTCTTTTTAGAGTTTTACCCAATCTGACTATCAGCCCATACATTTTATTACATCAAGTATACATCAAGTATTCTTTTGGAAAAGGCCAATGTTTCACAGCTCTTGGGTTTTGTATGGAAACTGCTGGATGCTTTGTTCTTGTTTTCAAATTTTACACCTGGCAGTAGATTAGTCAGATTGTACACATACTGCATAAGTAGTTCTAATAACATACAAGGGCATCTGTCATTACACAGTTTATCAGTGTCCCTGGATAGCAACACAGTGCAGAGCTGGACACTTTTCTGCCTACAAGGTCACAGTGTTTAACATGAAATGAAGTGGAGACGTGTGTTTATGATTTAAACCCATAAAGTTAAAGTGCCCTAGTCATATCTCTCTAAAGAATAAGATTCAGGAAATGTTAGATTCCAAAGGCCAAGATTTTTCTGCCTTGGCTTTATGCCATTGACCTTTGCTACTCCAGGTTAAACAGTCCACTTGTGACATGCTGTGATATTATAGAATTCTCCTATTTATTTTTCTCCCAGTAGATAGTTTGTCTGAAGAAGAAAGAAGCCAAAGCAGTGTGCTTAGGCAATAGGTGTAGTCATTAATCTTGTGTGTTTTGTCCAAATGATAAAGAACTAATCCAGTTTCAAATGTTGACTTCTAGATAATCTTTGAGACTAAAAGACACCTCCAGGTGACCTGGTGAAGGAGAAGAGTCACAATGAGAAAAAGTAAGGAGGGCATCAACAAACACACCAAACTAGATGGGGGGAAAGCTCCCAAGGTCTCAACCTTACACAGAACTACGAGGAACTGGGTAAAGCTAGGAGCAGGAGAGGTGTTTCACCCCAGAGAAGAGTACACCAATGGTTGGTCGGTGCCAAACAGTCAGCCCTGAAAACATAAATACAAGTACCATTGTATAGACTCAACAGATTATATTACCCAGGAGGAGACTTCACAGAAAGAAAAGCATTCCGAGGAAGAGTTTCTGAAGCACTGCTCTAGAATTAGAGAAGAGAATACTGAGAAGCTTGTTAAAGAGACTAGAAGGAACAGTCTACAGACAGAAGGAAGAAATTAAGGGTATTGCCTAAACCATATGAATGAAGTATTAAAGAGAGAAACTGTATCAATTTTGCCTGTTGTCTCCTGAAATTTGCATCTTTATTGTAGTTTGCAACAGTCCAGGAGTAGTAAGGAGTCAGAGATGGGTAGTCATCCCCAACTTTGGACAGATTCTAAAACATTAAAGCAATACCAAAGGGGCACTAAAACCCAAACCAAAACAGACAGAGCAATGACAAAACTCTCCAATGTTACCACTGGGAGTATTGTAAATGCTGTGTCTTAGCCTTGGAGAATGAGACACTGAGCTGGTTATCCCCATCCAATCTACAGTGTTTGGTTCATAACTTGTACAGAGGTCTTAAGAATAACAGAATGTCTCATCACTCTACTATGGGAGCAAACTTTTAAGTGGGATTTTTATTAAGCAAATTTATGCATAAACATGCTTGCTAACATGGCCAGTTGTTCCAGAAGACATAGTTTTCTCAATGATTTCACAATGTTTGTGCTTTTCTACATAGTGCCAGGTACCCTGTTAGGCACTGTGAATTCCCAAGTACATGATTGGTTCTTTGCCAAAGATATTAGAATGAAATGAGGCAAATAGTCACAATGATAGTAAGAACACACAGAATAATTTTCCATTAGTTCCTGTAGGACAACCTGTGGATGGTCTCATTCCAAAACCTCCACTTAGTTTTCATTTAAGAGATGTTATTGGTAAACATTTTCATGATTTCACACACATCTGACCATGAACTTAACAAGTAGCTATGATATCATTAGTTCTGTAAAACAAAACTTGATGTTCAAACAAACAGGATAGGATTACAATATCCCTTCAAAGGCAATCAATGCCATGAATTTTTTTCTGCAGTATTAGCTGCCCTTCAATGTGAACCACATGAACTCTGTTGGCCCGTGCTGTCTCACATGCTCACAAGCCTCTCAGTACTGGTGATGCACAGTTCTAACTATAGGGCTGTCATCAGCCATCGGATAATCTAGCTGGAATAGGGTCACAGCCATTTTGTTTTCCACCCAGAATGTTCTTTCACAGTGACCCTGAGAGAAAGAGAGCCAGAGTACCTGCCATCAGCTCCTAGATAGCAAATGTGGCAGCCTATTGTCTCAATCCTTGAGCTTCAAGCCAGGAGCAAGAGGAAATCAATGGAGACAGGAGAGCCAACTCTCACCATTTTCAAGTTCTGAGTCCTTTAGAAAGGTGATTACTTTACTTTGCCAGAGAAGACCAGCAGTGATGTGAACTCTAAGCAGAGACTGTCCTTGTTCAGGGACAATCATTCAACACTATCACCAGCTGAGTGTGACCGGAATAGCCGGTGCATGTGAGCCTCGTAGCTTGAAGGGATGCTGACATATGATACACCCTGGATGTTCATCACATTTACATTTAATGAAGTTTTGAGGCTGACGGTCACTCTTTCCAGAGTTGTAGTCATTGGACACGGGAAATATTTTTTGGCTCTGAGAGAGAGCAGGGAACATTTTCATGGTCTCAAAGATTGTGTGTCCTGAGGACGTGTGAGTTGCGGCTCTCACCCTTGAGGACAGAGTGTGTCATAAACATCTTATCTGACCCCACCATTGCTAATGACACCAGAAGCACTTGCTCCTCTCTCCTTTTTTTTCTGTTGGGTTAGGTTATTTGATAGTGCCTGAATGATATCTGTTTTGATTCCCGCCCCTCATTCAAAGAGGAAAAATTTATAGTTTTGTTCCAGTGAAATAAAAGTTGAAAATATGTTACTAGGAAATCCTATAAATTTATACTGACACATAATCTGAGGAGTGTGTGTGTGTGTGTATGTGTGTGTGTGTGTGTGTGTGTGTGTGTGTATGTGTATGTGTATGATCTCCTTCCTGATGCAGATAAAATAACTGGCTGGGGATGTTTCCTAGAAACGGACAGACTTGATAAAATTGAGCCAGACTTGAAAAGAAGAGAATGAGAATGCAAAGACAAAACAAACAACGGGAGAGAAGACTGGGTCCTCACAGTGAAATAGCTTTGAATTTTAGAAATGGATCACTCCCAATTGTGGCCAGAAAAGTTTATAATAGTGTCTTATTAAAGCACAGTAGAAATAATTAGGTCCCCATGTCACTTCAGACTCATTATGCACATAAACCTTAAAGTTACTTGGGATGACAGTTAAAGTGAAGTAGAAAAATCCCACATGCTGGCCTTTCACCCTGGATTCCATTATTACAGCATTAATGGATCTTGTCTCATAAAACTGTGTATATTCAGAGTATCCTAGCAGAATGCTTTGTCACTGGAAGACAGTCAGTAACTGTATGTTGAACTCATGCAAATAACTTTATTGGGTTTTATGATTGTCCTTAAAAGCCAAATAAATGATGGGAGAAGCAACTAGAATGCTGGCAGGTTTCCAAAGAGGCTTTAGAGGGTGGAAGTCATGTTCCCCCGAGTGGAAAGGATTTTGTGCATGAGTAGGAGAGTAATGATCCGAAGTTGGCATTGGGGTGGTGTGAAAATAATGCAACCTTGTAGGGTGCTGGAAGCAAGATGTGGGACAATGTGCAAGCCCCAAATAAGGGGACTTTTTTAGAAATGATATCTGTGGCAGTACCTGCTTGTGAGGTAGAGCAATGAGGGAAGGAAAGAAAGACAAAGAGTACAGATTAGTACAGGAATTGGATATATTAGGAGAGGCCGACAACTGGAGGGACTTGTGGTCTGTATTTTATTAGTAAAAGAAATGACTCATTACTCAAAGTGGAATTCAGTGCAAAATCTTGAGCATCAAGCACTTGATGGCTCCAGATGTCTGTCTGTGCCAAGTCTACAGAGATAATAGATGCTGCATGGAGCAAAAGCAGGTGCAGGCAGCCATGCCAGCTGTTTTCTACAGCCAGGTCAGCCCTGAGCATATGGCTCTAGACAGAATGGAAAAGGTGAAGTATGATAGGGGCTGAAAGTCCCACATTCAACCACATGTCACCCACACTGCTCACCTAGATATGGGCTGGCATAGACTGCTACTGACTGCCCACCTAGGCATGCTTTGGTGTAAGGCAACTTTTCAGCAACTGCTTATTCGGTCAAACTGTTATTTAGTTTGGGTTTGTTTAATCCATTACTTTCTTGGCAGCCTGTGTTACTAGCATGTGTGGGCATGTGTGTAGGCTGGAAATTTTTCAGAAGACCTAAGGCAGCCAGAGCAAAGTCAAATTACAGTGGCTTATATACATTGGGATGGATAGGAATGGAACATAGGATCTTGGAAAGAGACCCCTGAAGACCCCTGAAGAGTAGATTTGCCTAATTTTACTGGTTTATGGAAACTCTGGTCTATAGACACATTCCTATTTTTTCAAGTGCCTATTTGGGGGTTGCTTGTTTTATACCAGTAAAATGTGTGTAGATAGGAGGTAGTTATATGCTTTTCCAGTACAAGCTGTAATTAGCATTTTTCATGAAAGCATTAGGCACTTGAAGACCATCTCCTATATTACAAACCATTTAACTTCTATGACCCCTGCTTCTCAATACAAGTAACCTCTTAGTCATTTTGACAACTAAGTCCATTCCCCTGCTGCCAGTGTCCTTCATAAAGATCACACCACTTCTGGCTTATTTACAGTCTAGAGGGAAAAGCCACCTGGGGGAAATTTTCATTCTCTCTAGAGATTTCACTGAACCCATATTTAAATAGCAGTGATATTCTGAATTGTTTTTCTTTCCACTCAGTAAAAAAATGAAGACCATGAAGTCTGACTTCACTATTCAGAGTCCTGAATTGATGACAGACTCAATTTGAAAATAGACAGTAACATTTCAGTGATGCAATATAACCATGGCCCTCTCTTCTTGCCCTGAGTCTCTTTTGCATGCACTTCCAGCTGTGGCTCTTCACACTGCTCTGTCACCCCTCACCTATCTCAGGTTACCATCACATATTCCTACAGATATCGGCTACTACTGACCATCTTCACATTCCTAGGAAGAACATTTTCTTTTTGTTCAATTACCCTGCATATTATAGACATGGGTTAGGACAGTTCACTTCTATTTAACGTGCCTTTCCAACTCTCTAAGAGAAACTGAGAACCTAGGAGACATGGAGTAAGGGCAAAGATAAAGGAGCAAATGTTAAGATGAAGGCTCTGCTCTACACTGGCTTCTAATTTGACTGAACCTGGAAATCTTTCTGATGTTAGAAATCCAAAGTCAAGAAAAATGAGTTGGAAGAGAGACTTTGACTTCCAGAGGGAAGAACAGGGATGGAAGATGGGAAAGGAAAATATTTCAACCCGAGTGAGAGTTGTGCATAACATGTTGCATTATTGTCAGCGGGGGTGTGCCTCCTTTCCATGACAGATGAAAGAGGAGCACTGTACTAATCTCTGGGATTGCAGGAAGATTGCTATATAGGGGAAGTCCTCCTTGAGAATTCAGACATGTTCTTCTGCTTGTGTTCCAACTCGTCTTTCCTGTTTGTATCTCCAGACGCCTTTCAGTCCTCTTTTCCTATAAAATTCACTTCCTGTGGCCTTCAACATCTTTAATTGGTCATCTTTGGTATGTGTGCTTTATTATTCCCTCCCACTAACCATACTTGTTACCTCTTCCACAACCTGACATGAACTTTGTCTCCACTCATCTTGCACACTCTGATTCTTCTATGTTTTCTGTTCCCTTCAATCACATCCTACCATGCTCTTCATTTTTGGAAATAGTTCTTTGAGTTATTTTTATATTCACTCATATCTTGAAGTTATGGCTTCATGTCGAGTATACAGTCCAGAAGTGAAGCATATAGTGCAGATATAGATGTAGATATAGATCTAGATACAGATATAGAACATGGCCATTCCATGATCAGGTTAAGTATCTTTTATCCAGTCAATATACTTAGTACCAAAAGTGTTTTGGATTTCAATTGGGCATTTTTTATATGCATAATGTCTATCTTGGGAAATAGATCTAAATTTAAATATGCACTTTACCTAATTATATGTAAATGTAACACATCAATAGGGGGATGTATTCTAGGTAAGTAGGAGGCTGCCCCACCCCTCACCATCTATGTCTCTTCTCCTGGCAGGAGGATGAAGTGGTACTCCAGTGCATAGCAAACATACACAAGGAGCAGCGGAAGTTCTGCCTGGCAGCTGAGGGACTTGGGAATCGCCTGTGCTTCTTGGAGCCCACCTCAGAAGCCAAGGTGAGATTAAGTGCCCATTCCTCACCTTCTTTTGCTGGCTTCCCATGAAATCATTTTGGGTAAGCGTTTCTTGGAGATGGTGACAAAAGAGATGTTTGAGATGGTGCAGTTATTTTTCCAAGGGGAAGATAAGTTTTAAAATATGCTTCTGTCAGCCCATGAAGCACTGACTTCAGATCCCAGGGCTGGTTAAAAACAAAAGAGGGTAGATGCTTTTGTCTGTCAGAGTTCTCTAGGATACCAGAGAAGCATGAAGCTGCCAGCACTGACTGGGTGGGGGAAATCTCTTGATACTTTCAGGTTGCTGTCTTGACATTGTTAATTCGCTATTCTGTGCTCTCAGCTGTCATTTTTTGCTACAGGGTCTCTTGGCTGTTTGAGCCTGTGTTTTACTGTTAGTACACCACAGCTATGATTAGATTGAAATTGTTGAAAGTGCCTGCTGTGACCCAAGAGTAGTAAGGGCCATTTGCTCTGATACCTGGTCTGCACGGAGACATGTAATGTCATGTCTATTGAGCTGAGCCTTCCCCACAACACATCCCAGCTGTGCCTGTATGTTCAGAATTCTTAAAGCACATTTCAGTTTTGTCAAGACCTGTACTTGTCAGAGTTCCCCGAGAGAAATAGAACAAGAAGCTCAAATGGATGGGTGAGGAGTTACAGAGATCAGCTTAAACAAACCCCTCACGGAGACTCTGGGGTCTGGTGAGCCTGAATGCCACAGGTTAGGGTTCAAGCTGTAGTCTGTAGCCGCAGAGGTTCTTCTCTGGGAAGCCACAGGGGCAGCGAGTGAGGCACAGCAAGTCATGAGAGTCAGTGACCTTTACTTAAGGTCAACTGACTGCAGATGTTCATTCCACCTAGAAAATGACCACATCACTTGATCAGATGGCTCAGGGAGTAAAGGTTCCTGCCACTAGACCTGACAACCCAAATTCATTCCCAAGATCCCTATGATATAAGGGACAGAACCAATTCCTGCAAACTGTCCTCTGATGGCATCCATGAGCCCCTTGCCTCAACACAGGAAAGTAAAAACAGAAGCATTTTGATTAAATGACTGTACTGTGAGCTAACCAAGTTAACACATAACCAGTTATTATATTTCCTAGGGCCAATTTTTTCTCACAGGGCTTACTTTTAATAATAATTAAAACAATGTTTTGCCCACCTACCGGCATGCCACTTTCCATGTGAACATGCACGCTACTGCAGGCACACTTGAAATTTGATCGAATTCTGGAACACCAGGGGCACAGGATTAGTAGGTATATCTCTCAGAGCTGCCTCGTTCACACTGGTTCCACGCCACCTGCACAAGCAAGTGGCTGTTTCCTGAGGCCAGACAATGGCCAGCACCTATAGGCCACAGTCCTATTAACAGAAATGGCAGAGAAAACAGGTAAGGGCGATTTCCGTCCTTTCAGAGTTCTTAAACTCACTTTCCCCGAGGCTTTCTCACATTTGCTTTTCTCAGAAAGAAAATTTTCTTTTTATTCCCACTAGTTGTATATAATAGGAAAATTATTAGAAGATCATAATTATCAGTCATTTATGTGCAGCTTTCTTCTCCTCCTCCCCTTCTTCCTTCTTCTTCTTCTTCTTCTAAGTCAGATGCAATGTGGTGTGGCACCAAGAGTATTGATAAGTGACGGAGCAATGCAAAGGTACCAGACCTGCTCTTCACAGTGGGGCATGTGACAGTGATTCTGCAAACAGGCTGTAATTGGGACATAAAGTTTGAATCCTGTCTCCACCACTTACAAGTCAATCCAAGACCTTGAGCATATTATCTGATCTTTCTGAGTTTAGTTTTTCTCAATTCAGTTCAATGGGCATTTCATTGTTATTTGCCTTGTAAGATGGTCTCAAGATGAAATGGTTTAGTACTTGTTTATTACCTCGTTGTTACACTTCTTAATAACACAATCATTACTATTATGACTTGATATTCAGTAAGACACTTAACTGAGAGTCAGTGCCTAAACCTATAGCTTGTGAATGTACCATGGAAATTAAAGAGCAGCAATATGTACAAAACACACAGTACTTAACTCAATGAACAGTGGCTGGAGTTGAATATAATGCCAAGAATAGCATCTGTGTTAGTTTCATTTCTGTTGGTGTAACAAGAACCATGACAGCAAGCACCTATGGAAGAGTTTGTTTTGGCCTAAGGCTGCAGAGGGTGGAGATGCATCCTAGAAATAGCAGGCCTGGCAAGAGGAGCAGGAAGTTGAGCGACATCTTCAATCATGAACACAAGGCACAGCGTGAAGTAAAGCTAAAAAGGCAAAAAGTGACTAAAAAGCTAAAAGTGACTCTCAGAAGCTGCCCCACTAATGTGCTTCCTCTAGCAAGGCTCAGCCTTCTAAAGGTTCCTCAACCACCCCAAACAACAGCACCAGATCAGCTCTGGACCAAGGGTTCACACATGAGCCTATGGGGTACATTTCACCTGAGCATTGCTGTCCCCTTTCCAAGCACAAAGCCCGATTTTTTTTTTTTGTAACAATCAGATAAGAGTGGGAAACTACACATTGCGACCTAAGCATGCTTGTATCCTCCAGATAAAAAACTGAACCATATCACCCATAAATTTATTTGGGGGTAAGAAAATATCCTCCCTAACTCCCATGCAACTAAATGATTATTCTTGTCTTGACTTCATTCTATATTTGAGATAATAACTGATGGATCATTGAGATACAGCATACTGTGCACCCCTCTCTTGTCAAAAATTTTTCTCAACCTAACCCCTGTCCATATGCTCTTATTTTCAAAGCTGTACTCACAGTGCCTATTTTATGTATTTGTCTTCAATAGCTCAACCACTTATCAAATGCCAAGTAATCTTCACAGGTGTTTTAAAATCATATATGTGGTTGCGTTGGTTTAGCTTCCTAGAATAAATATTCAGGATCAGAATTCACAGTATCTGGGGCATGAATAATGAATAGGAATTGCTTTCCTATGAGAATACCTCACTTGTTACAGTGACATTCCCACTACGGTTGGGTCTTATGTGTGTAGTGTGAGGAAAATACTCAGTTTTGTTATGGAGAAACAGGGGCAAGTTCATGGAAAAGATGGATATTAAGAATTTCCTGTCACCATTCTGGAGAGCAGCCTGATAGATGAGCTCCTTTTCTAGGAACTTTATTCTATATCTACCTCTCTGTCTTCCCACCCCTTCTTTTTACCCAATAGGCATTCTCATTTGTTGCCACCTAGTTTTGCAAATACTTCCACTGTTTTAAAGTTTGTGTAGGGTAATGTAGGTCATACCATGAGGTGAGAGGCTGTGCTCTCCAGAATGGCACTGAGCATGAAACACAAACATCAAACACAGTTCTTATCTGCCACCTACAAGTCAGTCAGTGCCCCTGAGGATTGCTAGTCCAGGATATTTTGAGCCAGTTGACACTCAGAAGGATAAAACTGAGATGAACTCTGGGGAAAAGAAAGACTTCAGAGGAAAATCAAAACCTAAGAGGCTATTCAAAAGATAGTCTCAGTGTATGTTTTCTGAAAAATGAAAGGATGTGTGGAAGCAAAGAATAAGAGTGTAGAAAAATAAGGAACAAAAGTGTGAGAATATCAGCTTCGGTGGCTGATTTCTGCATGCCATTGTGATGATGGTTTCCAAATCTGCAGTATTGACAGATAGAAGCATAAGCACTTAGCTGCCCTTTCAAATAAGCACAGACCCAGGAATTAAAGGGAACTTGCTTATAGGAATTATTTAGAATCATAACCAGGAAAAAAAGGAAAGGAACGTTTCTTCTTTATTTTCTTAACAATATCAAATGTTTTGTTTACTGTAATTTAAAAGTAAAACGTTTTCTTTGCCACTAGAAATTTAATGTTATTTTTTGACTATTCTTTCAGATCTTACTGTATCTATTTGGTTCCATAGGGCCTCTTGAGGAATAATTTTTTATTCTACTTAGCATCCAAGTTTTAAAAAGCTTTGGTTCTCTTTTCTCAGAAGGACATAAGACAAGAATTATGGCTTGCCTTCTAAGAAATATCAGTCACTACTTTTCTGTAGGTAATCTTGCAGCAAAGCAATTCAAGGAATAGCATATACATATTCCACCCCAGATGATTCTTCAAGATGCAAGAGAGAAGATCCATGGCAGATCAGTATGAAGGGTACAATGGTTTAAACCCCTATTTATCACAGGTGTCAATATATCTTGTAGCAGTTCTACACACATGATGGACAAGCCCTGAGCAGAGTCCCTACACATGAGCAATTACAAAGATAGGGCCTCCCATAAGATCTTGACCATCTTCCCAGTCCAGATGTCAATTGGGATCCTAGCCTGTCAATTGGGATCACTTCCATCAAAGCACTTTCCCTGGCAGACACAGTTTTATCAGATTGCCACAGGAACATAATTGAAGAATTACCTGAACATCAAATGAATAAGAAGAAATTTCAAAGCCTTCCCACAGTGATTCATTGATAACAATTTTACAAATACTCTCCTCTTTTTAGATTGGTCTAGAATATTAATTCTTAATTCCTTTACTCCAGTACTTTTCTAGCTCCCAGCTCCAAGATCCCACATGCCTTAATAAAATATCAAAAAGGCAAAAGAATGTGGAAACTTTTTATTTTACTGATTTCATTGGTTAGAAAACTGAAATAAGTGATATTGAAGCAATTTAACCACACACTCTCAAAATTAAATAGCATGTATCTTGGCACCTTGGGCTTTTGAAATATAGACGTTCCACATGTTTGGGAGATGGGCACTCGTTATCTCACCGATGACAATATAAATGAAAACTTATAATTAGGGTCTAATTTTAAAATGGAAAAATTTGCTGAATATTATTGATATTGGTTTTAGTTCTTGTTTAAGAAGGTAAAAATAAAATAGGTTGTAATTGAACAGGGCAGAACAAAAGAATACAGTCATTTCTGAAAGTTGTATAGACTCTAAAGACCCAGAATCAAAAACCAAACTGTTGGGCAAGGATCATTGTTTTCTGTCATTTTCATAATCATAAGTTTCAAAAGAGATTTTCTATTTACTTCTAAGAAATAACATTGAAAATCTATAGACAGAGTTGTGGCCTGAAGCTGTATACTACCTTTGAATTACATTTTTGTAATATTCTCAGTGGCCCTCAGAGCTTATGAAACAATAAATGAGTATATATATTTTCATAAAACTCCCTTGTCATGTAATATTCAGAACCTCGTAAGTTAAGATTTTGATTTTCCTAACATTAATCAGGCATTCTTGCTGAAATGATCCCACATACTTAAATTATGTCAACTGCTTGAATCTTTACAACTCTGCAAAGTAAATATTGTCCCATCAAAGAAAACCAAGTATATGAATTTGAATGAGTTAAGCAACTTCCTAAAGATTATTTATCCTAAATTTAAACCAATGTCTATAGTATTAAAAAATAAAGAGTGTCAAGATCCAAGTTACCTAAGGATAATGAAGAACCTGCATTGTTGTTCATTGTAGATAGACCTCAGGAATACTGGGCATACCTCCATACCTGCCCCTCCAACCTTTCTACATCTGCCCTATGAATTTCTGGCATTCCAAAGTTTGAAACATGTATGCTTGCTCAGTAAAAGAAAAACCTATTAAAATGCAAAAGCTGTTAGAAAGCACATGAAACAATGTTAAATTTTTTAATTGCTAATTTTTTCAGTGCAAATGAAATGATGGTGTATTTAATTCAAAGTAAGACTGTAAAAGGAAATAAGGAAGATGGTTAGATGTCTTTGTATTAGGATACAGACATAGACATAGCGATATATGCATGTATATATAGGTGAGGGGGAATTCTAAATATCTACCACATTGAGTTATCTGGTTTACCTATCCTATCCTCTGTTGTCCACCAATTTGTAAGCTCAGAAATCAAGGGATTCATCAAGCACCATGGTAAATGAACATAATATTAAAGTTGAATGATCTAGAGTGGCAATTCTAGTTCACTGCTTAATAGTTCTTTAGCTGGGAGAAAATGCTACTTCTTTCTTCCCTTGACTCTTCAATTTTAAGCTCTAAGTATCTCATGGGAAAGAGGAATCTTGCTTCACTGCTGACACAAAGAAGCCAAAGTAGAGGTTCCTAAAATTACTAATAATATAGCTGTCATAGGACTCTTAAGTTGCACCATAGAGATACTTGGAGTTTCATGTTTATTGCTGTACTGTTTGTAATCACAAAGAAATGGAGCAAGTTCAGATGCCTTTCAATAGATGGGTGAATAAAGCTGACTAAAGAAAATGTGGTGCACATACACAATGGAATTTTGTTCTTCCATGAGGAAAGTTGAAATTGTAACATTTATAGGAAAAAAAGACTATGTCAAGTGTCTCATAAAGACAAATATCATGTATTTCTTTCATATAGGCACTTATATATGAAAGATACAGATATTTATTAATACATATATATTCATAAAAATATAAAGGAGACTATGAGAAGGCAGGAAGAGATCTTAATGGAGGAAATATAGTATAATGGAATACATTGGTCATAAAAGCTGAAGGAAATATTGTTTTGTGAGAAGGAACAGGACCAACATAAGTAGTGGAAGACAGTGTGATATGGGGTGAGTCAGAATAAATGACACGTGTATAAAATATTGCCATAATATAGCTTATTTTAGTCTAAAAATTAAAAATGATGTATCTACCTTGAAGAACTATTAGGCATGTGGGTTTATAAATGTAAAGAGCTTTGTACCAGTGGCTGGTACATCCTAAGTGCTATAAACCTTTGCTATCCAGGATCAGGAGCACATCAGAATTCTAGGAAATGTTGACTGACTCAGTTAAGTTGCCCCTGTAATGAATTAAACTAATTAAAACTACATTATAAAGGCATAAATTTGAGAATTTGGACATTTGTAACAATTTCAAAGAAAAATTTAATGATAACCAGAAAGAGAAAGTCAGATATAAAGATGTCTTAGTTACTTTTCTCTTTCTGTGAAAAGACACTGTGTGACCAAGGCAACTTAATAAGAGAATTATTTAATTAGGGCCCTGCTTATGGTTTCAGAGGCTGAGTCCATGAATGCCATGGCAGGGAACAATGAAGCAAGGAGGCAGGCATGGCATTTGAACAATAGCTGAGAACTTACATCTGATCCATAAGTCAGAGGCAGAGAGAGAAACTGGTCTTGGTGTGGGCTTTTAAAAACCCCAAACTCCTCCCTACTCCAAATGACTTGACAGATTTATATGACCCCTCCTGGAAGGCATCATCCTACATGTGGAGTGGGGGGGAGGGGAGGGTGGTCGGGGGGAATGGGAGGGTGAGAGAGAGGGAAAAATAGAGGGAGGGAGAGAGGGAGGGAGGGAGGGAGGGAGGGAGGGAGGGAGGGAGGGAGGGAGGAAGGAAGAGGGAACTGGGATCGATATCTAAAAAAATAACTGAAGCAAGGCTTCACAGATCCAGGACCTGAATGTGTAAGCAATGCTATTTCAGGAAAAGAAGAAGGAGGAGGAGGATGGGAGGAGGAGGAGGAGGAAGAGGAGGAGGAGGAGGAGGAAGAGGAGGAGGAGGAGAAGGAGGAGGAGGAGGAGGAGAGAAGAGGGAGAAGGAGGAGGAGGAGGAGGAGGAGAGAAGAGGGAGAAGGAGAAGGAGAAGGAGAAGGAGAAGGAGAAGGAGAAGGAGAAGAAGAAGAAGAAGAAGAAGAAGAAGAAGAAGAAGAAGAAGAAGAAGAAGAAGAAGAAGAAGAAGAAGAAAAGAAAGAATAAACCTTAAACCCCACCCTTAGTGATACACCTTCTCTAACAAAACTATATCTTCTAATCCTTCCCAAAGCAGTTCTACCAACTAGGGACCAAGTATTCAAATATATGAGCCTGTGGAGGCCATCTTCATTCATAACACTACAAAAGGTTAGGCAATGAAGACATTTTAAAAAAGCAAAATGTACTCAGAAAATGTATTCTTTAGATGTTCAATCTTTGCATTTTAGTGGGACTCATTTAATCTCAGTGTATGGTCTGTTTTGGTGATGGTTCCATGTGTATTTACACAAATGTCTTCTGAAGCTATGGACAGGAATGCCAAGGTGGTTCACCCTATTGTCTAAATAATGGCATATCAATACTAAATTCGATCATCTTGTTCTGTGAAATACTGCAAGGCATTGTGAAAATCTCAGTGATTTGTCTCCATTCAGTTCTGTCTCCTTCACAGCATTTAGAGTTCTGTTGTTAGGTACATATATACTTGGGGTTTTTCCATGTCTATTGATGAATTAATTATTTCTTAAAAATAATAATAATCATCCTTGGTCTTACAGTATTTTGATTAAAGTCAATATAGTTAAAAACATTTTTTTCTTACAACTAGCATTGTTTATTTTCCCTTTCTTTGTTTCCATTGTGCTTCTGACTTTGTGATTACATTTACAATGTATCTTTATAAACAGTTTATAGTGTTGCTCCCTATTTTAAAAATATCTATTATTTTAATATGATGTTCAGTCCATTTATTTATTGTAATAAACAGAGCTCCAGTTCCTCCTGTATCTGAGAGTTAGGATTGCAGGTATATGATTCCATGTTAGCTTTATATCTTTATGTATAAGTTTTCAGTAGTTCATTTAAGAACTAGAGTATAAATCCTGAATTAGTCATAGTCTCCCTTCTGCTAATACTGCATCACCTGAAAAAGTCCTTTGTGCTGTTGCTATTTATTTCCATGCGTGCTAAGATGTCATATCCTACTCTCATTATAGTCACTTGTCTTTTAAAGAAATAATAAAAGAGGGGAAGAGTCTTTATTTCAGCATAATTACATTTTCAATGCTTTTCATACTTTTCTTTGGGTTTAGATTTCTATTTGGCAACATTTTCCTTGTGTTTGAAAGTATCCTTCCTTATGTCTTGTGCTGCAGCTGTGCTGAAAACAAAGCCACCCACATTGTGTTCCAACGAAAATCCCTTCATTTTGTCCTTACATTTAAGGGCTATTTTCACAGGATATAAAGTGTTAGATTCACTTTATTTTCTCTCAGCATTTTAAAGATGATTGTTCACTGTCCTCTGCCCTCTGCTAATCCTGATGAGAAGTTGGCTATCATTTTTAATAACCATTCTTCTATGTCTAATAAGTCTTGTTCTCTAGAAGGTTTTGTTATCTTTTGTTATCTATCTATCTATCTATCTATTTATTTATTTATTTATTTGCAATTTGAAAGATGTGTTTCAGGATGGTTTTCATTGGATTTATCCTACTTGAGTGTTTCTGAGTTTCCTGGTTCTCTCCCTTATTTTAGTTCATCAGCTTTGGAACTGGTGTGGGGGGATATTTCCTCTTACAATCTTACTCTCTCTTTCTGAAATCAGTAACTTACAAGTTAGGTTGTTTTCTATTGTTCCACAACCATCATCTGCCGAGAGTTCTTTACCTCTTATGTTTTAGCCTGAATATTTCCTATTGACTTATGTTTTGTCTTCTTATTACAAATATTAAGCCTTTAAGGAATTTCTATTTTAGATCATTTTGTTTTTTTAAGTTTTTTTTTAATTTTTATTTTATGTATGTGAGTGCTTTCCCCACATGTATATTGGTGTGTCACATGTCTGCAGCACCTCTGGGAGTAGAAGAAGGTATCAGATCACCTGGAACTGGAGTTACAGGTGGTTGTGAGCCACTATGTGGGTATTGATAATCAAACCCAGATACTCTGGTAGAGCTACTAATGCTCTTCACTGCTGATCTATCCCTCATTTTAAAGTGTTATTTTAAAGTTCTGCAAGTTTTCCTACGATTCATTGTTCACTTACCATTCCTATTAAAATCCTTGAATCTTAGTTCTTAGTTTAGTAACTTTCTGATGGTTGTCTGAATTTTCTTGTTTCTCATTAAACTCTCTCTCCCTCTGTCTCTCTGTCTCTCTGTCTCTCTCTCTGTCTCTCCATCTCTCCCTCTGTCTCTCTGTCTCCCTCTCGCTCTCTCTCTCTCTATCTCTATCTCTCCCTTAAAAATTATTTCACCATGTAGTCCAGGCTGACCTTACAGTTTATTGCTTCATCTTCTCACTTCCCAGTGCTTTCTATTTATTTTAGTGTCTTTTTTTTTAATTACTGTACTCTGGATATTATAGTTCTGTAATTATTCTGCTTTCTCTTAACTTCCCTATGAAGACTTTGTCTTGTTTTAGAAGGCAGTTAAATTACTGATGGATCGCCTACTTCATATTGTACTGCCTTGGTGTATTTAAATTTCCTTTTAGCTTCAGAGCATACTCCTTAGACTGAAAATATATTTCTCTGGATTTTAATGAAAAGTCTATAATATTTTTCTAAACCCCTCTAAAGGGAAAAACTTAAAGACCAAATTTGACACCCTAGAGCCAGGCAGCTGCTTGAGTCTGTGCTCATTCTGAGCATCCCAACTATTGTTTTCCTTTGCATACCTTACAATATGACCCTGTACCAATGGCCAAAGCCTTGAGGGTAGTCTGTGATGATTCTGTATTATCTGGAGTTTCCTCTTCACTTTCTAGACATTCTGAAAACACCATACTCAAGCCTTTGTGTTTATGATCTAACAAATAAAGTTTGCCTGAAGATCAGAGTGCAAAACCAGCTAGTCACATTTATCAGCCATATAAGCCAGGCAGTGGTGATACACACCTTTAATTCCAGCAGCCATGCTAGTTAGCCAGTGAGGCGGGGCAATAGCACCTTTAATACCAGCACTAGAGAGGAATATAAGGTGGGAGGAGACAGGAGTCAGTCAGACTGCAGTCACACTGAGGACAGGATCACCCCCTTTTGGTATGAGCCTTGGTAGAGGTAAGAACTCTCTGTGGTTGACTGTTGCTTTTCTCAGCTTCAGCTCGAACCCAATATCCGTCTCTGGGTTTTTATTATTCATGCTACACCTTTTACCCTGTAGCACCTCTTAACCATGGAGCCTTTGTGAGAAAAGATAAGTCCATATGGACATCTCCTGGTTACATTTCCACCTTTGAAGAGTTGGTTTTGAATATTTATCCTGAGAATATTACTCTTATTGTCATTATATTAGTATTCCTCCACCATTACCTGAAATCCAGAACCCCACCAGTATTTACAGTTCATTGATGCTGAGTGAAAATCTTGTAAAGAACAAATTTCCACAAGTGTACTTCTAGGCATCGAGATAAGAGACCCTAAGAAGAGGACTAATGTGTCAAGGAAGAGAGTGAGAGCTAGTAGGTGGTACTATTGGTGATGGGATGAGATTGTATTTATAGCTTAACATATACAAAAGAAAATAAATGCGGCAAGGATACAGACAAAGAAAGCAAGAACGGAAGGTGAGTGTGAACTAGGACTATTGTGGAGGAAGGAGCTGAACAGAACTTGTGGAAAAGGAGCTGAACAGAATGACTCTGACCAGGTTTCTTTATGGGGCACTTATAATTGTAAAGGAGTCAAGATGATAAAGCCAAGTATGAATCTATGCTGATAGGGTCTGACTTCTTATAGGTGTCATGCCATGTTATGAGACCTGAAATATTGGAAGAAATGAAGCTAGACAAAGGAAGTGGTGAAAGAGTGTTCACAGAGTCCTTAAGAGACCAAGAGAAAGTTTTGACAGATGTGATGGTTGGAATGAGACTGTCTCCCGTAGGCTCGTATGTTCGAACCCTTGGTTCCCAGTTGGTGATGCTGTTTAGGGAGGTTTCAGAACCTTTAGGAAGTGGACACTTCCTGGACCCTGGACTAAGTATGTCACAGAAAATGGGTTTTAAAGATTTATTGCCACACCTTCCTCTCTACCCCTCTCCCTCCTCTCTTTCCTTCTCCATCTCTGCTCCCTCTCTCTGCTTCTTTTGTGTGAATGAAATGTGATCAACCAGCTTCTTGCCAAATGGAATGATGAGGAAGCATACTAACTTGGAGTAGAGAAGACAGAGCAGAGAGTGGAGTATGAGATCAGAGAGTGAAAACACTAAGTGAGGGAGAGTATAGGAGAGGAAAAGAGACACAGCAAAGGATATCAGTGGTAGCAGTTGTCCAGGGTATAATATACTAGGGTATATAACCTTCATGGCTTAGTGGTGCCAGATTGAAGGATGTTGGACACAGTGCTGGAACACAGAAGAGGGAAGCTTGGCCATCATTCTGTTAGATACACACATTTCATGTCCTCAGATGCCAAAATGCCTGTTACAAGCCTTACTGTCCAAGACAGGGATGAACAGAATGGCTGCCCAGGTGTATTACCACATGTCAGTCACTTGAATCCATGATGTCATGCTGTGGCACCACAGTGCATCTCTGCACTGGGCCAGAACTCTGCTTTAGATTATTGTTCAAATAATCAGAAACTATTACTGTTATGTTGTAAATAAGATCAAGAAAGAACAAACAAGCAAACAAACACGTTTATCTGTCCTCTGTGGACTCATCAAGCAAATGGTTGGGATAGGATCCCAACTGCTCACATTCTGAAGGCACGGGTCCATATTCAAATTCTTTCCATTGAACAGCTACACTGCTTTCCTCAGGCAGTTTTTCTACAACTTTTACATTCGCATTCATCGTGTGATCTCCTATTTCTAACAGGCAAGAAATGGAGAAACAGATGTCAAAAGTAATAGCATGGATGTCAATGGCGATTCATGTTGAGTATATTAATGCACTTGTCATTTGCTGGTTCCATAGCTAAAGAGGGAAAGGGAAAAGTGCACCCTTTTAACTCTGAGATCTCTTCTCATCTATCTTGTCCTCCTCCCTGCCTGAGTTATTAATGCTGTCGTGATGACTTACGTGCTAGAGGCAATACCAGCCCCTTTATGTTTAAAAGTAATCTGTCCCTTAGTAAAGGAAATCTCCTCAAAGAATGTATTCTGTGGGTAAAGTAGCACTGTGGCTGTGCTGTTCATTCATCATCTGCTTGTTCCCAGCAGGCAAATGGCCCCAGGTGAGTTATGACTAGGAATTATTCACACCCAGGCACCTCTGCACTCAGTTCGCTGCTCTTCAGACCTAATCACTGTTATTTTGGTCTCGACTAGCAGTGCTATTTTCTTTCTCTATCAACTCGAGAACTTACTAATTAGCTCGCAAAGAGGTATCTGTTTCTGCGATTAGGAAAAAAATGTCCTTTTTCAAGTTGCTTCTTTTACACAGAAAAAAAAAAATAAGGTGTTGCATTTGTTTTAGAGCTTAACGTTTAAAGCCTCATCCATCTAAACCTGAAGATAAAGCTAAAATCATGCTTGTGACCTTCTGAAGCATACTCATAAATTTACAAATCACACTGTATTTCCAGAGAAAGCAGATATTGATTCAAAAAATAAAAATTCTGACTTTTACTCTCTCCATCTTGTAAAAGGTTATGCAAAATAACCTCTCTGGCCAAAGCATCTTTCTCCCACAATGAGAATTGTTTTGCAAAAGAAATGTTTAAAGTGTGTTCAGGTGCTAAGATTTCTGGACATTAAGACTGGCAATTTTCACAAAATTTGTATTCACTCATTAAAGTTTCATTCTTAAATCATGGCTTAGATGGACTGAGACATTTTCAATCATTTTCACATAATATCTTATTTATTCCTAATTCTCTGGCATGTAGGGAACATGTGATTATTAAATAATTCAAAACCACCGTGGGGAAATCATGGGTGTTTTTCTCATCTGCATTGTATCAAGGGATGACCACAAAGAATTCCTAGATTGGACATCCCATCATTTGCTGCTTTCTTCATGAAGATATTTCCCATCATCTTTTTCCCATTTCACATAAACCCCACTAAGCTTTGTTCAAAATCTTTAGAACATAAGGACAGTTGGTACACGGAGCTATGGCAAACAACTGTTTTCTTCAGCTAAAGCATCATTAGAAAAATGAAGAAACCCTTGACCTAATGATCCATTTCTTAATTGAGTACTTTCATCAGGACTTTTGCCCGAGGCCCTACTTTGACACTTGACTATATATATCATAAGACATTTTTCTTCAAAATAGAGTGGGATTTCATCTCAGGAGGTGGATTAGCTCTGCTTCTGCTTGAGTACAGTGGGTGGAATAAGGAATCAGTGCTCCACCCTTTCAATCCCAAGAGCATCACCTTCTGACTTGAAATTTGAGTTATTGCCCTAATAATCTGTGGCACCTAAATTCAAATACAGTCATTTCTTTTCTTTAAAGATGCAGGCAGTACCTGAAATGCATGAAAGAAGGCATACTGTTCCCCTTCCACAAAACCTTAGTTATAACTACTGGAATAGTATAGGTGAAAAATAAGCCACAGAGATGAGGATTTGCTGTTCTTGTCCATGAGAAAATTTTCACAGCCTTCTCTGGCCAGCTTTCAAAGTGAAAGCTGAACACTGAAGCTTTACTCAATAGAGTCTCAGAGATAAATGTCAAGGACACCTTATCCCAGGGTAAGCATATGGGCCTAAATTCAGATCATGAGAAAGAACCCCATGAGAAAGCTAAGTGTGGTTATTTGCCTTTAATCCCAGTGTTGGGGAGAAACAGGAGGATTCCCAGAACTTGTTGGCCAGCCAGCCTAATAAAATCAGTGAACTCCAGGTTCATTGAGAGCTATCTTTTAAAAACTTAGCTGGCGAGTTATTGATTAGGAAACCCAAACATTGATTTTCAGTCTTTAATATGCACACTCACGTGTACATGCACACACATGCACACATATACACACAAACACATGAACACATACATTCACACACAACACATAAAAACAAATTTAAAAGGACATCTTATGTTAAAGATGGATGCTAAGCTGGGGCAGCAAAGTGGACCTTGAACAAAGTTTAGTCAGAAGTTGCTGTTCCTCAAACTTCTATTAGAATATGTTATTCCCATTCCATCCCCATGCTTGGGACTAGAAACCTGATTTTATCTTTTTTTTTTTTTTTTTTTTTTTTTTTTTTTTTGAACATATTATGTAAGCGATCCTCAGAGCGTACTTTGAGAATTTGTGGCAAGGCTAAATTTTCAGTCCTTGGCTTTCATGTACCTGATTGGTACACTACTGCCAGTGGCAATGTAGCAAGCTAGCTTAGGCATGCTGATATAGTATAAAAATGAAACAAACCACTGACTTGGATTCATTAGCACCACGTGCAAGCTTACAGCCTGCCATAGAAAGCCATAGTACTGAACAAATTTGTTTCTTTCCCCAAATGTAAAAGTTTAATAGGAAACTAGATATGCCTTTCATCTCCCATCTTGTTCACAGAAAATATACAGACAATCCAACTGAAAGCAACTCACTAATTTGAAGCATTTATCTTCATAATACTTGACAGACTTCCCTTACGTAGGTCATCATGATCAAGGACTCTCCTTGTTGAGATGTGGTGTGCTCCCCTCGGACTACTGATATGCCCATTAACTGCTGCTCTTGCCAAAATAACCATTTCATGTTAAGCACCTTGCTATCCAAGAGGAGAAAAGAAAAGCCATAAACAATTATGCGACACCCTTTCTCTACGCTCGCTGTTGATGGGAAACATCAGGTTTGTCTATGAGGAGGGCTGCATGTCCTGTGAAAATGTAAATATCTAGAACTAATGGTTTTTCTGAGATATTAGGAGGTTGTTGATGAGCGTTTAATTAAATTATCTGTGGAACGATAACAGAACTTTTTCCATCTTTGCAAAAAAAAATAATATTTACAAAACTATTTTCACAAAGACTTTGGAACACTGTGAATTTTGTGAATATCTGCCCGTGTTTCTTGCCAACTTCTCAAAGGCCAGAACTCAGTTTGTAGTCATATGCTTATTTCCCTAAAAACAAAAATACCACGTAGGGGGTGAAAAAAGTATGTCTAACTTGGAATTTTGGTTCAGTTTAAGAGTAGGAAAAAAGATTGGTTGGGGGGAGGGGAGATCCTAACATTGAGAAGTCAAGCTATTATTCTTGCCCTTAGTTGCCCTAAGCTTTGTGTCCACTGTTTTCCTGCATCTGCGAGCCTCATGGAGCTACTACTACAGCAGTCAGAGGCAGGCCTGGCACTGAAGATGCCCCCCAAGCAGCAAATAGCATTGATGAGGCATGCAGCTCTGCGTACAGTGCAACGACTCTGTCTTCTGTTAGCTTTCCGCTCCAGCATGCCACTTCCTCAGCTCTCCTGGGAGAGCTCCTCATGTTGTTCTCCAGCTTCTTCCTGTTACCCAACTAGAAGGCCAAGTGATGCACATTCTCCCATCCTGGCTGCTGCTGGGTACCACTCAGTGACAGTAGAGGAAAGTCTCACTGTGGTTTCTGAATCTGTAAGAACAGTTGTCATTATTACCCCCAAAGAGAAGAGGAGTGTGCTGACTAGTTTGCTGTCAATTTGACGTGAACTGGAGTCATCTAAGGGGAGGGAACCTCAGTTGAGAAATTGCCTCTGTAAGATCAGGTCACAAGCAAGCGCAGGAGGCATTTGCTTAATTAGTGATGTAGGAGGACCTAGCCCACCCCTGAGGGGCTAGTGGTCCTGAGCACTATAAGAAAGCAAACTGTGATGAGCAAAAGGGTCAAGACCAGGCTGGAGAAACCCACAGAAACAGCTGACCTGAACAAGGCGGAGCTCATGGACCCTAGTCTCATAGCTGGGAAACCAGCATAGGACCGAGCCAGACCCCCTCTGGTGTTAGTTAGGACAACTGAGTGTTTTTCTTTTTGTTTTGTTTTAATGATAAGAACATGCTGGATAAGGGGGGAGTGTCCCACGTGGGGATCCCAAGGTAAGGGACAATGTGGGAGAGCATAGCAGGCTCCAAAGCAGGTGAGGGTGACAGAGGCAAAGGGAATAACACACCAGGCAGACAGAGCTTGAAAAAGAAGTTTATTTAGAAAGGGGAGTGAGGAAGAAGGGAAGAGACATAGAGACACTGGAAACAGAAGAGAAGAGAGAGAGCAAAGAGCAAAAGAGAGTGTAAATGGTGGTGGTGGGCTGTCTTTTAAAGGGGTCCTTTACACCTGCCTGCAGACTAGGACTCATGGAACCCAGGGCTGACCAGAGTACTGCCTGAGTGCATTCTGCCAGGTGACAAGGGCAGGCCAGCGTAATGCCTGAATCCTTACACTAGCCAGTCTATGGGGCCTCTGGGAGTGGCTCAGTATTTATCCCTAGTATACAGATGGACTTTGGGAGCCCATTCCACATAGATGGATACTCTCTCAGCGTAGACACATGGGTGAGGGCCTAGGCCCTGCTTCAAATGATATGACAGACTTTAAAGACTTTCCATGGAAGGTCTCACCCTCCCTGGGGAGCAGAAAGGGGAAGGGATGGGAGTTGGGGGGGGGCGAACAGGGGAGGAAGAGAGGGTGAGGGAACTAGGATTGACATGTAAAACAAGCTTGTTTAAAATTTAAATTTTAAAAAATTATTTTAAAAAAGAAAGCTAAGAATAGATACAAACAATGGATAGAAACAAGTAAGCAGCATTCTTCTGTGGCTTCAGTGCAGAAGGAGCTATCTCCAGGTTCCTACCCTATTTGAGTTCCTGCCTTGGCTTCCCTCAGTGGACTGTGATGCAGGATATGTAAGCCTTTTCTCCCCAGGTTGCTTCTAGTTATGGTGTTTCATCACAGCAACATTAACTATGACTAAGGCACAAGGTTAAGTGAAATAGCAAAGGAATATGTGGGAGAGTAAATGGTGCTCTTTGTGCCTCCTATGAATATGAAAGGAAGTTTAAGGCTAAAGCATGGACATTATTTTGAGGCTAGACCTTGCTTCTCCCTTTAACTTAGCTTTGCTCTATCTATCTCGCCATGTTTGCTAGCTTTTGTTTTCCCAATCTCACCACCCTGTGTTCTACCTTCCTCCCTTGTGGATGTTCAGACCCCTTAATTTATTCAGAAACCTACCTTTTATTGGGAACTCTGCCTTTCTTCCATCCTTATTTCTATTATTTGAATGTGCAAGCTCTTCAGAATAACACCTTCAGACTGTCTCATCGCAATACCAGCTGAAAGCTATTAGGCATCCGTGGAGCCTGTTATAGGACCTGTGCTAACTAACCATGATGTAGGTTTCAGTTTTACACCTTACATATTCTCTGTTCATTTGCACATTTTATATATCTTTGAACCACTGGAAAAGTCAGAGCTTTAGGGATCTCTGCACATCAGCTATAGGTATTACTGCTGCCTCTCTCAAATGCCACAAGTTTCAAGTAGCCATCTTTTGGCACCTTAGTTGTTTAACATGCCAGCCATGTACTACCAGGCAGAAAGAAAAAGTTGGCTCAATAGAGAACCAAATCAACCATCCAACCTGTCACTTATGCTTTTCCCAGCTAGCATTTTATAAACCAGCTGCCCAACATTTTTTTTTCCTATTCCTTGGCTCTCTCTCCTCTTTCTTATTTTTCAAGAACATGAGGTTTGCTGCATTGGTTTCCACAGGCTCTTGATAACACTGCCCCAACTGCCAGAAATAATGGTGTTTGGCATGTTGCAGTTTTCCAGGATAGCTCAGTGTTCCTTCTAGCTGCAACCTGGTTGGAGAAGATCTCTCCTTACAGGCTTGGTTGTTTAAAGTAACTTTAAACAAGTTAAAATAAGTTAAGTGATTTATAGAAGGCTCTATATTGAGGATCAGCATCTTAGGGACCTGCTTTTGCTTATTTGGTTCTGCAATATCTGTTGAATATGAGTCAGAGACCCTCCTCACAACCATGTGGCTTCCTCCTGAAGGAAGATTCCTGAAACATGAAATGTAGCACCCAACCCCATGGGACTCTTAAGCAACTGTGTTTCTGCAGTAATATATCCAGAACAAGATAATATTTACATTAGATTTTATTTAAAAATCCCTGGGCATTTCAAAGAGACACTGATGATGCAAACATCACCCTCATCTAAGTTTGTTAATATTTTCTCTGGAAGAAGCTTGACTTCCATGGCTTTGTCAACTAGCATGGTCAGAGCATGGGAAAATACACAGTTATGAGGGGCTTTCCCTCTGTTATCATCTCAGATTAGTTTATCTCTGCAAGACTTTTGTGGGGATTTGATTTCCCTGAATTTTGAGTCCTTACTTCCCAGCAACAGTGGCATTTATCTCAAGTGTTTCTGCAAGAATCCTTCCTAAGTTATGTGTTTACTGAAGCTTATTGTCACGAGCTTTTCCTACTTTATCTTATTAAGTATTGACACCTCCTGGCATTTGATACTGTTCTCTTTCCCTTGAACATGATTAGCACATTCCAGTCCTTTCTGTCTGAATAGTCTCTCTTGTGTTAGAGTTAACTCAGGTCAGTGCCGCACCTGCAAGCTATACTCAGTGTGGCAGGAAATACCTCACCTTCCAGACTCACTTGGTGCCCTGGTTCTCAGGACATCTCACTCACCCAAGCGTCACCCTGGAGTCTGGCTTTTGCTCACAGCATTGCTATAGCAGGCTGCATAACCATCAAAGGAGACTTCTTTACTTCCTTTTCCTGGTTATCTACACTAGAGCATTCTTCTAGCCACAAGTTTCGATTTTATGTACATTTAGATGAGAGAGAAATGGCCAAGTCAAAAAAGAAAGAGAATACTTTTTTGAATAATATATACGCACATATATATAAACATATATGTGTGTGCATATATATATTTTAAAAGACCCATTATTATTTGCCATAGCTAATTTTTAAAATCTTAAGATTTTGTACATTTTAACTTTATTTCAAGATTATAGATTTTAACAGGAACAGGCAAATTGCTCAAATTGCTTTCAATCAGGATGTGACAGGCTTAGTTAGCATTTACAAGTGTATGTCTGTATTCGATACTGGGCCCATCAGCAGCAGAGTTGAACAAAGAGAAAACTTTCCTAGTTAAGATGTGGGATTTCAGAACCTTACAAAGCCAGGCATACTCTTCCCTGCCAGGAAGTTTGTAAAGCTCTAAGCAGACCAGAACTTCAGTCTGAAGCTTTTACATTCCCTGTGACTGTTATATAGTGAACACATCTTTCTGAGATAATAAAAAAAATCTAATATGAAATTCTGAACTTGATTTTAAAGCATGAGATTTGGGAGAGAGGTGACCCAGTGAGATTTGAATTCTGAAAAGTTCATTTTCTCCTCTGGGATCCTGATACAGAGTGAGCTTAGAAAGTTGGGTTTGGAATTCAATATATAAATGACCCAACAGAATGGTGGAGAGACAATAGTTCATGATAGATTGGTAACATTTTATGAATAACTGGAAGACAGGATCTGCTCTTTAAGGTCTCCAAGACAAATTAAGGAAATGAAAACCTTAACTTTACCTGAATTGATCAGTACACTTGGTATACCTGTTTGAAATATAACCCTGTGCCAAATTTATAAGGACATTTATTACAAGTTAATTAAAAAAATTAAACTGGTTATAGACATGAAACTTTTTTAACTACTCTGATCTCTGTGTATTGTATACACAGAGAGGAGGTAGTAGATCAAATTGTTTCACTCTACCTAAAAAAAAATTGTAACTGAATATAGCAATTAAGTATGTAAAATTTACAAAGAGGGTTAAATATTTCTTTTTAAATATTTAAACATTTAAATTTTAAATAAATAAAGAAAAAAAATTCTTTCCAGAAATGTGGTTTGGAAGAAGCCTATCAGCCTTTCATTCAGTTTTTTTCAAGTAAAAAACATTTCAATCCCATCCCCAAAGGGATTTTAGAACAGAGTTAAATGTGCCAATAATTAAAAGGCATTTAGTTCAATGTCTGGTACAAGCTATATACACAGGTACATTGAGTCATACAAAATTGCACTGATTTATTGATGAATAGCCAGACAAATGATACATAGATATCTGGATAGGTAGATTATATATTTTTTTGCTCACGTGCATACATGTCATCAAATTACTCTGTACCTCAACTGACCTACTTCTATATGGTTATAAAA
Organism: Cricetiscus sungorus; assembly: GCA_030556225.1. Lineage (NCBI taxonomy): Eukaryota > Metazoa > Chordata > Mammalia > Rodentia > Cricetidae > Cricetiscus > Cricetiscus sungorus. Next base: position 49,084,755 of record JANBXA010000372.1, on the reverse strand, counting down.
CAATTAGCCTTCTTTTTTGTTTTTTTGTTTTTGTTTTTATTGGTGGTGGTAGTGGATTTTTAGCGAGCCAGAAGCTAAGCAAAAGCTTTGGCTTTAAACATTCACCATATACTTCTCTTTATAGGGTACCAACAACTTTTAGGGGTAACAGATTTGAAAAGCACTTAACTGTATAAATATTTAAGTGAAATATTGCTGGTGTAGAAGATGGGGGTTTGGTTGATTACTAGTTCTGCTTTTGAATTATAAGCATGGTATAAATAATTATGCATTATCAATAATTTATTGGAAGTTCATAATGAGCTCATGTCTCCTGTAGGTGGATGAGATAATTTCTGTATATTCAAAGTTTTTTCATACAAACTGTGCACACAAACTGTGCACCCACTCCTGTATGTCCTGATGCCATATCATGAGACACCAGTCTTATCTAAATTCTTGCCAGTCCCAGTGGGGGCTAGTTGACTTGGCATATTTTTTTAAAAGAAGAGAATGGCTTTCTATACAAGAAAGCTTGGGGAATATTCTTATTTGTGTCTTTGAGTATAGCTACATTGAGCCATCCTGAGGACAGGGTTATCATTCCTTTTAGAGACAATGTAGAAGATGGATTACACACAATGAATATAGAAGCTAGGTCACTAGGAACTGAGGCCAGCATTGTACAAGCAGACATGGTGGCCCTTGAGAAAGCAACTTCCTTTGTGTACACAATTTAAAATACAGGACAATGAACACCAGCTATATTTGTTCCTTGACTAGGCAATAACAAACAGCATGAAAAAGTAAAAGGGGAATGTATTCTTCAGTTTTCTACTGTTACAGCAAAATATCTGAGGCCAGAGCTCAGGAAAGAAGCATATTTAGTTCATAGTTTGGGAAAATGAAAGTCTGAGATTGGTATTTGCATTAGTTTGGCTCTAGCAAAGGGCTAAGGTGGGTGGCATTGTGGCAGGAGTACAAATGAGAGAGATCACACAATGAGAGAGGGCAGATATTAAGAAGCAGCCAGTCTTCCTCTTTATAGCAACCCCTCTTGTGGAAACTGAGGTTTCATGAGAACTATATTAATACCTTCCTAGAACAGAGTCTTCAATGACCCTAACTACCCCAGGTCCTAGTCTTCATCTCTTAACAATGCTTTAACTTGGAAATTTCTACTTCAATTAATGTGATTTTTAGACTGAAAGGATCAATACACAAAACATAGAAAATATAAAAAGAACTCACCTTAACCACTCATTAAACAAACAAACAAAAAATTGAATTCTATCTATGCACATTTGGTCTTTCTTGTCTGATAGAAAGAAACATCTTTATCCCTTCTTAATCACAACATTCCTGAAAGGGTTCAGACAAGTCTTCATATACCAAGCTTCTTAACATAGCAGTGTGTGTGTGTGTGTGTGTGTGTGTGTGTGTGTGTGTATGTATGTATTATGTAAGAGTGTGTGTATATGTGTGTCTTTGTGTGTATGTGTTTGTATGTATGAGTATTTGTGTATGTGTGTGTGTATGTATGTGTCTTTGTGTGTGTACTTGTTTATAAAGTATCATGTTGCACAAAGTCTTCTTCAAATATGTTAATGTTCAACACCCTTTAATGATAAAGGTCTTGGAGAGATCAGGGATAACAGGAACATACCTAAATATAATAAAAGCAATATACAGTAAACCAACAACCAACATCAAACTGAATGGAGAGAAGCTTAGGGTGATTCCCCTATAATCAGGAACAAGACAAGGCTGCCCTCTCTCTCCATATCTCTTCAATATTGTACCTGAAGTTCTAGCTAAAGCAATAAGAAAACAAAAGGAGATCAAGGGGATACAAATTGGAAAGGAAGAAGTCAAACTGTCACTATTTGCAGATGATATTATAGTTTACATAAGCGACCCAAAAAAACTCTACCATGGAACTCCTACAGCTGATAAACACCTTCACAAACAAGCAGAATACAAGATAAACTCAAAAAAGTCAGTATCCCAATTATATACAGATGGCAAAGGGGCTGAGAAAGAAATCAGAGAAACATCACACTTTAAAATAGCCACAAACAACATGAAGTATCTTGGGGTAACACTTACCGAACAAGTGAAAGACCTATATAGCAAAAACTTTGTGTCTTTAAAGAAAGAAATTAAAGAAGATATTAGAAAATGGAAAGATCTCCCATGCTCTTGGATAGGTAGGATAAACATACAAAAAATGGCAACCTTGCCAAAAGCAATCTTCAGATTCAATGCAATCCCCATCAAAATTTCAGCACAATTCTTCACTGACCTTGAAAGGATAACAATCAACTTTATATGAAAAGAAAGATCCAGGATAGCCAAAACAACCCTGTATAATAAAGGAACTTCAGGAGGCATCACCATCCTTAACTTTAAGCTCTACTACAGAGCTATAGTCCCGAAAATAGCCTGGTTTTGGCACAAAAAATACACTTGTAGACCAATGGAATCGAATCGAAAATCCTGACATTAACCCACACACCTCTGAACACCTGATTTTTGACAAAACAGCTGAAAGTATACAATGGAAGGAGGAAAGCATCTTCAACAAATGGTGCTGGCACAACTGGATGATGGTGTGTGGAAGACTGCAGATAGACCCATGTCTATCGTAATGAACAAAACTCAAGTCCAAGTGGATCAAACCTCAACATAAATCCAGCCACACTGAACCTCTTAGAAGAGAAAGTGGGAGGTACGCTTGGACAAATTGGTACAGGAGACCACTTCCTGAACATAACTCCAGTAACACAGACACTGAGATTGACAATTAATAAATGGGACCTCCTCAAAGTTTCATTAATAGATAGGAACCATGTCTGACTTTGCTGTTTTGTTCTCAAAGCAGCCAGTACAATACTGAATATATATACACACATATCTACATACTGAATATATATATATATATGTGTGTGTGTGTGTGTGTGTGTGTGTGTGTGTGTGTGTTGTGTGTGTTTGTTATTGGTTATGTGTGTGATAGACTTAGAAAGGAGGTGAGAGTAATTAGATGGACTTTGGTAATTTTCCTTTGAGTGAGAATATATACCAGTTTCTGACATTCTTTCTCTTCTCCCTGATCACTGTACCTCTATAGGTACCTTAGAAACACCCATACATTATCACAGAGAGTTCACCCATCTCCCATCATCTGTTTGTCCATCTTGCAGTGGGTAATGTCCTGGGTGAAACTGTTCTTAACTGTGGTCTCACCATGCCTTGGTCTTTTGGTATTTTTCATTGTTATTTATACCCTACACCACAAATGGTAATCTGGCCACCTTCTTTCCTTTTACCCCATATCCAATTAGTCACCTTGCCACATCTCTCCTGATTATTTTAAGATTTTCTAAATACATCCATTATCTCCATCCCTACTGCCACTTCTTTAGTTCAAACCATTGCCTACTGAAATAATCTCCTAATTTATCTTTCCCTTGGCCTAGATCACTATAAACTATACCCACAATGATTTTTCAAAGACACAAATTGGATCATATTACTTCCTACATAACTTGCTTCAGCATTACCCATTACTGTAAAGATAACTTCTGGGTTTTCTTTGAATGTAAGGAGCAAGACACCATTGCCTATTTATTTTACCTCATTGCTTGTTTCCTAGTCTTGGTATCTCTACCCTGAAGAAACATTTCCTTATATACAATCAACTCTCCGTGTACCCATCTACCTACCCCACCACCACCACCACATTTGCTCATTTCTACCACCTTCAACATGATTCTTCTGGTAGCTTTCTTTACTCAAATATGAATATTTTTGTCTCACAGTCAGGAAATTATCTTTGTTTCCTTAACATTCCACTAGACCAGAAAGTCTTGAAGGTTAGAGACTTTGCCTTCATTCTATACAAAATAGTCATAGAAGTTACAAATAAATAATTATTTAAAGTAGCTATTGGAACTTTAAGTCATTATTTTTTACTTTTTTATTTTTTCTTATTTTACATATAAGTGTCAGTTTCCTTTCTCTCCCTCCCATGCCCCCCAACCCCCTCACATGCCATCCTCCCCTCCACAGGAAGGGTGATACCTTCCAGAAGGGATCATCAAAATCTGTCAAGTCATTTGGAGTAGGGTCTAGGCCCACCCTCCTGCCTCTAGGCTAAGGGAGTATCTCTCCATGGGGAATGTGCTCCCAAAGTCCTTTTGTGCACCAGGGATACATCCTGGTTCCACTGTCAGAGGTCCCTTAGACTGTCCAGGGGAAGACCCATGTTCATGGATCTGAGTTGGTCCATGCTGGTTTCCCAGCTATCAGTCTGGGGATCCATGAGGTCCCCCTTGTTCAGGTCAGCTGTCTCTGTGTGAACTCTATTTTTTATTGAACATCATATAACATTAAGTATTTATTAAACACTATCCTCGATTTTTAACATTTAAAAATATTAAAACTTTGTTATAAAGAACTTGCAAGTCAAAAATGCCATACAGTGAAATTAACTAGACCCAAAGTCTGAACATGTCAATGAACTTCTATTAGAATAGACATTCTGAAGCTGTGGAGATTGACACTGGATTTTTCACTTGCACTATCAAATGTAATTTGATGCACTTACCCAGCACCCCCCAAAAATGTATATAACAGAATTACAACTAGAAAAATAATTAGCATTATGTCATCTTTCATGACTAAAGGTCCATTACCTGCATTCAGTTTTTAAGCTTTTCAAACTTAAAATGTTTATCTGAGGAGATACTACTTTACAGACCAGGAAGCTGAGATTCCCGCTAGTTAGGGCGCAGCAAGACTTGGAAAAATTATGCTGATGTGTAAGTTTACAGAACATGGAGGATAAATAGACCTACCTTTATGCAGTTTTACACATAGTAGGACTAAATGAATACTTTTTGCTAGCTTCCAAAGGCCCTGGAATCTCAAGGTTTTCTGTAGGACACTTTGAAATGAAATGCTTGTGTAGGCTAAGGACAGGGCTGGGAGAGTGATGAGGAACTATTTCAGAACAGATGTCAACAGAGTGTTCCTCTCCGTGCTGAGAATCATCAAATATGTGCCCCATGTCTGGCAGACAGAGTGACTGAGGCACAGGCTCCAGAGCATCCAGACAATGAGTCTCTCCTGAGAGACTCTCCTGGATGCAGACAAATGAGCTTTGATGAGCAAGTGGCCTTTGCTTATTCTTCAGGGGTGGAGAGGTGGGAACTCAGTCCAGTTTGGAGTTTAATTAAGGTTGGCAGCTGGCATAGCAAGTCAGATGACTCTGTGCTCATTCATGTCACAAGTTGCATTTTGTTTTTCTTGAGATATTTCTGTTACTCTGTTCTCTCCCTTGACACTGCCCACACATTATCCTGTGTGCTATTAAAGTGATATGATCACTTTCCCAAATATAAAGAGTTGCAGGCAGAGACCACATGCTAGAAATGCAGAAACAAAACCATAAGTATCTGTGTGGTTCTCCCATTTGAGATGCATCCTCCTGATGCAAACCATCCCCTATTTAAATGCACCTTTTCAGGCCACTCATGAAAGTAAGATTTCCTTGATAATTTTAGTAACTGGAGGGAAAGGACAGATACAATTGTAGCATGCCAATTGTCCATGTTATCATCAACCCTCCCTCTTAATGAATGATAGCAGAGACAAGAGCTCCTACCTCCCCTCCAAGCAAACCATACTGAGATAAAAGTTTGATAGATTAGGTAATCTCCTGTAAGAAAAGGTCTTAGATACTTGGGACTTTGGAAGGAATTGATTAAGTAGGTTGGTTGTTAAAGACATTCATAATGAGACTATTTAAATGACTAGTCCAAAATCCCCCTTTCAAATATGGACTTTAACTGCAGATATTTCTGAATGGAAAAAATCTCCAAATCACATGGTCTAAGCAAGCCAAGGAGAAAGAAAGACTGAGTGATTCTGTATTCCAATCTGGTGACATGAAATCCAAGTGGATACAGCTCTATAAAATTTCCTAAGATGACATATTTTGAGATAGTGTGTTCAGTGGTATATGCTTACAGCATAAAGTCTCTAGGGAAATACTTTATCATATAATTGCATACTACTTAACAATAGTGCTACACATGCTCTGCTAGATATGAGACTCAACTGCCTGGTGTCTTTAATCCCATGAAAATGAGTTAACCACCTGCTTTAGGAATAAACTTGGAAAAAAAATCAAAGGAAAAAATCACTGTGAAATAAAGATACTGTGATATTCTTTGTAGGTAGTGCCCTTTCTCCTTGGTTAAACTGTTGTGATGAGAACCAGAGAAATTCCTGTTCTACCAGAATTCTAGGACAACTAGGCTTTTAGGTTTCCTGATTAGGCAGACCTGTGGAGAAAGAGCTGAAACAGAAAAATAGCCCCTCAAATCCTTAGTAGAAAAGTACTACAAAATCGAAGTCACCATAGCTAGTAGATAGTTAGTAACTGCCTTTGGGATAGGATGGCCCATTTCTAGATTAATATTTTAACAAGGGATCTTAAAGCTTTATTGAAAACATCCCAGCAGATCCAGCATATAGGACATCATCTTACATTTAGGACAGCAGGTTCTTATATTTTCAGGACATTGAGGTTGGGAACATAGGAAAATAAAAGTAACTTGAAGCAGTCAATTCCATTATCTTTGTTTTTTAAGTAGAAAACACTAGTCTGGAAAGTTATCTAACTCTTAGTAACAGGCTACCTTTACCTTTAAATCAGAATCCATGGAAACAGCTTTGCTTGTTTTGAAGCATTAGGAATAGCTGTCAGTTGCTGTTCCCAATTCTGAAGAACAGACGGTAGGGGGCTGGGGGACTGCTTTTCTGATCTTCTCAAAGGAAAGATGTATTTGAAAGACACAGTTTAAGTTGTTTACTTAGCAAAGCAAGCACTCCAAAGAGATATTGAAGTGGGCTGTCCCAAAGCAGCATAACAGCACAGTGGGTTCTATGTTGTGTACTGTCTTAAAGGTTTTATGAATATTTATGAGGTATACGGGACGTGTTTTGGATAAGGTGACCCTTTTCCCTCCCAACTATGGTAGACCAAATTCCTTTTGGGGAATTTTTTCCCCTTCCATTTCTCTAGAAAAGTTCACAAAGAAGGGAAAGTGTTCCATCCGAAGCATAAAAGCCAAGGTCTTTTGAGGATACATAGGCATCATTAGTACACATGTGGGGTGATGCACAGGCACAGACAGCCTAACACCAGCATTGAGGACATGTGTCCACAAAGGATATTCTGACCATCATACACACTACCTGGACACAGCTGTTCTGCTCTTGGTTATTTCATGTCTAACTCCTTTTTGAGACAGCTCAAGCTTGTTTTGATTGAGGTCATGACTCTTGTCAGTTAAGACATTTTGTTATCTGTATTATTTTTCTTTAAACAGGTTTTATGTTGGTGGCTGAACCCAGGATTTTAGTAGGCTAGTAGGCTATTCAGGAAAAAAAAGTCATGGTGTCTGTGAGACTCCTTCTGCCAGACCACCTCTCATGTTCATCTTCTACCTCGAAGCCCCACATTTCTCATTACTTTTATTCTCGTCATGCTGATGTACTACCAGAGAAAGGATGGGCATTTAAGACAGTCACAAGTTGTAGTCCCAAGGAAGAGGGTGTATTATGAAACTGGACTGTAAGGTCCTGAGGGCAATGGCCTTGTTTTTTATAACTTCCTCAGTATCAAACACTGTATTTACAGAAATTTACTTAAATATTTGCTAATTGAAAATGTTTTAATTGTAGAAAAAACATCTTTACTCTCTTTATTAGTGTGGGTAACAGTATAGGGTTAAATACATGAACCCTAGAGACAGACTGCCTCCATGTGATTCTGATTTTCACAGATGACCTGAATGTCCTATGGTTTTGTTTCCTAGGTTATTGACTGGGGCATTCAGAGTGCTTATCTTACTGGATGCTTATACAGACTAGGTATGTTAATGTATGCAGAACATTTAGAAGAGTGTCTGGCATGGAGATCATGCTCACTTGAGGAATGTCAGCTATTAGCAGCAGTATTCATGGGAGGTCCTTTAGCCATTGGTAAGAAATATCCAGAACAAAAGCTCATGCCATGACAGTAACTGATCCCTGGTAAGTGACTCTAATGCATTAGAATGGTTATTATAGAGGACATAAGTCCTTGGGTGGACTTTTCCCTGTTCAGACCTATGTTTATGTAGTTTTAATCCCCTTGCTGCCTCTTTATGCATGACCAAATCTGGGTTTTCTTCATAAATAAGCAGATTTCCTATGTTGGCCTCTGTAGTCTAGAACTGGAGTTTCTCTAGCTCTGTCCTGTGAATTTTCATGGTTGAGACATCAATGGGATCTTCCTTTGGCCTCACTTAGTCTTGAGTGTAGATGAGCCATTTCTTTCCTTCCTGTCCCTTTTCAACAGGGCTGCGTGTGCCTTGCAGACCCCGAGGCTTCACTCAAGCTGATCCTGAAGTTTTGGCCACTTAACTCTTGGAGCTTTGCTTCCTTTTAGCCTTCACAATCCAGCCTAAACACCATCTTAACTTAAATAAAGCAAAGCTGCCTTGTTACATTTCTATCCAGCCAGCCAGCTGTCATTGTAGTTTGTAGGTGCCAGTGCCTTTGTGAGGCCACTGTGTGACTGATCCCTGACTAATATGAGCAGGCATCCTCATTCTGGTTTTATTTCCACAGTACATTCCTCCAGATCTCTGTGTCTGCAATTTCGTGCTGGAACAGTCCTTATCTGTCAGAGCACTGCAGGAAATGCTTGCGAACACCATTGAAAATGGCGGAGAAGGGGTGAGTACCTGAATTGTGTGTTGGGGTTGCATTCGACACCCCATATTTGGCATTAGACAAAGCATATTTGGCATTTCACCCTTCCAGTTCAGGACTGGAAAACCTCCACGTAGAGGTAAGAAACCTTTCTTCCAAGTTTAGATACCTCTTATTCAGCAACTCTAATTCTCTCTCCTTTGAAATGACCAGCTTCCCTCGGAAAATAGATGAGCACACCCTAACTCTGGCTAGGCTCCCTTCCCCGGCCCCTTATGCCCAAGCCTGCCAGGGAACATGCAGAGGACAAGAGCACCTTGAGACTAAAACTGCCTATGAGTCCAGTGTTTTTCCCATGGAGAATCTCACTGACATTTTATAACTCTGGACAGAACACAATCCAGTTACAACAGTTGAGAGAGGTCTCACGTATAACTCAGGCTGAATTCATAGATGATGAGCAAATCCAGGGCTGCCTTAAGATTATACAGAGAAGAAGAAGAAGAAAAAGAAGAAGAAGGAGAAGGAGGAGGAGGAGGAGGAGGAGGAAGAGGAGGAGGAGGAGGAGGAGGGGGAGAAGAAGAAGAAGAAGAAGAAGAAGAAGAAGAAGAAGAAGAAGAAGAAGAAGAAGAAGAAGAAGAAGAAGAAAAATAAGAAGAAGACTCTTTGTCACAACTGTTAAGCTCAGAAGAGTGCCTTGTTATCTTCCAGAAGATTTTTCAGCCAGGGAGTGATTGCCCAGGTATTTCAAAATAATTTTTAATTTTCCTATCCTCTAAGAATCCACTCATTAATGTCTATTTATCATCAAATACTATAATTGAACTTCCTGGATATTCAAATACATCAAATACAATATTTCTGCTCCATCTTCATTTCCCACACTCCACTTGACGATTCTCTGTCTTCTGGGATACCGCAAGAGCCTACTGATGCTCTTCATTCTGTTTGTACTGTCTCCTCCCAGTCTTCCCTCTGTAGTCATGACTTCCTCTCTAAAATGCGTGCCCAATTAATCATATTCCCTTGCTTTAAATTCCTTCATTTCCCCAATACTTTGAGATGAATCTCAAACTCCCCACCATAGCTAAAAGCCCTACAGTATTTGAGCCCTATTCTTCTTCCCACCTCATCTGTCACTGCATCCCACCCAACACACAATGTCCCAGATGCACTAAACTCCTCTAACTGCCTCCACCATGCCAGTCTCCTTTGCCTCTGATGCTACCTCAAAGCTATTTCCTCAAAGTGTAACAGCATTCCTCTTCCTCTCCCTTCCCTTGTGTAATCCCTCCTTATCCTTCAAGGAACCAGTTTAGCTATTAGATCAGCCCAGACTCCTCCACTGAACCTACAAGTGTGCTGCATGGAAGACACGAAGCTTTTCTCTGGCTGTGTTCTTCACTCTGCATTCTCATTACAAGTTTTAATCTTTTTCTCCTATCCCAGAGAACTTACTGCTCAGAGGGAGGAGCAGTTTGCAGTTATGAAGAAACATAGTTTATTGATAAAGTCATTCACAATACATGTTGAAGATACAGTAACCATAGACATGATTGAATTCATGTTTACATTTTGGTTATTTTCCAGACCTTAATGTGATCTTAGGTAAGAACTATAAACACTTAGAACCAGAATGTTCTTGCCTGTGTAGTTAGAGTGTCTTCATCTCTAAGATCATAAATGCTAAAGGTCTGTGGTAATTTACCTTTCTGATTAGATTAATCTAGCTTAGTTAATAACATGCTAATAACTTTTCTTTGTTTCTCAAAGCAGTGACATGGGTGAGATCCTTTTTTCACCCTTGGCTTCACTTCCTCCTTACATTGACTTTAGCACTCCATGTCTACATGTACCCCACCAAGCACTGCCAGTTTGATGAAACAACAATAAAATATATGCCTATTCTTTTTCCAAGATTCATCATATCCGGCTATCTTTGATGAGAAATCTGACTGATTTTAAGTATCACCCCTATTGGTGTCAAATAAGACCTGTTCTACTCAATCCTGACCACTCAATCAACCAGAATAGATAAAGAGAGCTGAAATGAGAGAGATGCCCAGAGTGTTTCCTTGGCTATTGTCTTATCCTGTTGTGTTCAGAGAGAATATTCCAACGGGATCCTTGATATTTATTTTTAGCTTCCGTCACTCAGAGAATCCTATAAATAAGAAAGTAAACTTCTTTGTTACAAATAATTTGATCCATGGTCTTAACTTTGTCTTAAATAAGAACCAGTAACAAATAAAATAAGACCAATTTAAAGAAATTGAAACCTTACTTCTAGAATATATTAAACAATGCCTCCTTGATTACCTGCTATGCTATAACAGAAGTTTATTCAATATAGTTATATTTTTAACATGCATCTATTCCTTATAATATTTAGATCACTATATGTTGAATCTCACTGAAGGAATCTACTCTTTTGAAAACTCATTCAAAATAAATTATCCATGACATCTTATTTTTAATTATTCATTGAATAATAGTCACAATACTGATTTCGTTTCCAAAATTTACCATATTGACTTTTTGTGATATTTTACCAAATATAAATGAGATTCAATAGTTATTTCCTATCTTATTATTGTTGTTATTATTGTTACTGTTCTGTCATGGAAATTTTAGAGATAGAAGGAGAAGAATTTTTTAAAGGACAAAATACAGATGGGAATGGTATTCTCAGAATTATTATAATTTTAGCATCCATTTGATGACTCTACAAAACAGTTACCTGGATAACAGCTTCAGGCACTAGAACCTACTTGCAATCCTCTCACACTTCCATCTGGGCTCTTATTCCTTAGTGTGAGAAATGCTATTTTTATATAATCTCTTGCGTCTGTTTGTTTTGCTTTCCTGAAGTGACTGTGCACATTTACTATTAGCTGTTAATTTGATTTTAGAAGATAATACTCAGCAGGGAAGAAAAAGAAGTTTAAAAAATAAGAATGAAAAATAAAAAAGGAAGTGAGCTAACAGGACAGAGCATAATGAGACTCGGTGGTCGCCTGGGGATGTGTGAGCAGGACGCTGCCTCCCTTTGATGACATGCTTTTCTGTTTGGAAATGGCCAATTACTGCTTTTAAATAAGTATTACTTTCAGTAATGATCACAACTGCCACCAAACAGAATGCCTTGAAGAGTGTAATTTTTTTCCCTTCTAGTCAAAAATTGGTCTGTGTGTACTGCACCTGTTCACTGCTGTGTAGCAACTGGGCATTTTAAAAAGTGATTTGGGTTGTTTGCTCTTTGGCATGATGAGTGTACAGAAGCTTTGTGCAAGGATTTACCATTCTGCAGCAATTTCTCTTGCTAACAAAAGTACCTAGCCAAATTTAACAGTGGAGAATTATTATTGAATTGTGCTTAGCTGCGGTGAGTGGCATGTGAGAGCCAGCTCGATGTTGAAAGGGAGAATTAATTATGAGGACCTCTGGGCAGAGAGTACCTTTCAGAGAGTGTCCAAGTTAATCTCACCTATGGATCATCTCCTCCCCATCTAATTCTATCTAATTTTATTTTGGGGATATTATCAAGGAATAGGTATTTGGCATGAGGCCAACTTGATGGTGCATGTTTGAAGTAAAATGCTTGCATGCAAATATTAAAGTATTTTCAGATATTTGTTGACCTCTAGTGTATGGAATGTTCGTGGGCATTTAGCTTGATGTGGAGCCAAGAACAATGTCCATTTCCCTCAAAGTCCCAATCCCTTCACTGTTCAAAAATAATTTCTAGTATAGCAGCACACCTAAGAGTCACACAGTTATATTTTCAGTCCTGACTGTCTTGATTAGGTGGTCTCTAGAATAAACCATCTTTTCTCTGCCTGAACTCCTACCTCCCCAAAATGTACCCTTCCCCAGTGAGTGTTAATCAAAGAAGAGCAGTGCTTACACAACTTCTTCTCAGAATGGATGGCAGTACAGCATCCTTCATCTCTCCACCTCCTCCTATCACAGATTTGTTTGTTTGTTTGTTTCGTTGTTTGTTTAGAGAAATTCACACTGCAACAAAGGAAAGAGTCCCTTATGAAATGACCAGGTACATATCAAATTTAGTGCTGCCCAACTCCTAATGGGTTCTGACATTAAATGACACAATGCCTCTAGAAACAAAAGCCCTTGCTTAACACATTTACCAACTGCACTTTTTCTGAGATAAGGGTCTGACTTCATCAGTGTCCTGCCTGTACAACTAAATGGATGGATTAAATATGTATTGTGTGCATACATTTGTACACATATATATGCACTTATATATAAGTAAGGCTATGGTTGCAGTGTGAATGTTAATTTTATCCATAACCTGGGAGCCTAAAATTATGTTTGACTTTGTAAGCTTAAACATCTTGTATGCTAATACATTCAACCTTCTAACATTGATAGGAAATGTGACCTGGAAAGATATTATCTCTGGAAGAGCCTTTATAATAAATATCCTCAAAGAGGTGCTTTTCTATTTCTGTGTGTTATGTCCACAATAGCCATTAACTTTTCTAAAAGGAACTTCAGGTTTCTTTCAGTTGTCCTTGTCCTTAGAGTGGGGAACACTACACACGGAGCACGTGCAAGAGAAATTCTCATGTGTGATGTGGCATACTTATCATGCATTGACCTTTCTTGAAGATGGCATTTCTATACCAGTTGAAAAACTAGGGGCTGTTACCAGGGATCATGTGATCTTGTAAACAGCTCGTGAAGCATAGACTTAGATTATGCTGTTCATGTAAAAGACCTTAAAGCACAATACTTTGTTGTAGTTTTTAACCTTCCAACCAAGTTCAGGATGTTCAATTATCACATTAAGTTACAGGAAATTTCATAACAAGAAAGAATCTGCTACATCTGATGCTACCAGATAGTTGTTGATTAGAGTTTTCAGAAGGCTTTCCTTCAATGGCAGAACTCTTGCTGTTCCCAGACTTAGGAGCTACTTGTGAATGTCTCTAGGATGAAGAAGGCTAAATGGGTATTTTCCACCTTCTTCCTGGGTCCCTGGATCTCCACAGACATCTCTATATTACAGAAGCAAAGGAGTCACCCCCAACCCATCATCTGGTTGTAACCTCTGAGTTTGAGGTCTTTGTATTCCCCTTCTAATTGTCAAAGGAAAAAAAATCAGATTGAGAATGCATTTGATTAGGAAGAGATCAAGACCTGTGGAGGAAATGGGTGCGTAACTGTGGATCAGCGTGATACCCATTTGCATACAATGTTAAAAATATTACGCCTTTAAAATAGAGAAATGAATTGTTTAACGGCTCACCTCCAACAGTAGATAATTCATTATGCCTTTGGAGTGTTTTATGAAGTTTTCTTTTTAGAAAAAGTACAAGGTTACCTGTGTTCATATGGTGACATGATCCTAGCCTACCTGTATGTACACCAAAGCCCTAGAGCAGGATAGCAGGCTACACTGAAATAGCCACAGTAGGTATGAAAATATGAACTTTCTTTGTACTTGTTGATAAAGAGCTACTGCCCCAAGCTGTTCAAAGCCTTGCTTTGATGACTTTGTCAGAGACCCTCATTGCCATTCCAGGGCCATTACCTTCCAGAGTATTAGCCCAAGGACAGTCCTCTCCATCACTAAGTTTGTAAAAACCAGGACATCATATCATTCCATTCTTAACTGAAGATCTCATAGTGCAATGGTAGCATGTCTCATTCTATTAAATTCTTAATTAGTTTGACTTGACCTTGCTTTTTATTTAGAAGGGAGAAAAATCAGTAATAGATTCTGAAAGCTGCCCCCATTCTTTTATAATCTATTGCTGATATCATCTCACATTATGAAAGCAATAATATTTTTGTGTTCACACAATAACAAATCTCTTGGTAAACTGCTTTTACCTGCAAATGTTTGTCAAAACCTGCTCTTTAAATCTGCCCCGCATTAGAATTCCCCTTGCAGATTTGCTTGTGCCAGGCAGCTTGTGTTGATGGCAAAGCTGAGACAGAAGGTTTAACTTGGGCCCTAATGCTGCAACCACTTATAAATATAATTCTAGGCAAATCTCTCACAGATTTGGGACTTTGCTTGCAACATCTCTGAAAGAGGATGTTGTTTAGATATTCAGTCCCTGATGGTTTGATATTCCAAGTTCAAATGGGAAGGTGTGGACACCTTACTTCTTCTGGAACATCTGGATGGCTGTAGCCCACCACTAAGTCCCTATGGGAATATTGACTGTTCATATCAGCTACTGTACTTAATGCTTTGTTTGACTCCTGTATTAAACAGAATGAATAAATGTGTTGCTTCTGTTTCTGCTTTGGTGTGGGCAACAATAACCTTCTGAAGCCCACGCAGGACAGCACCTCTGAGGGAGAAAGTGTTGAGTGTATACTTTGACCTTTAGAAAACCTGGTTCTCCTGGAAGATCCTTACAGAAGGAAAGTTATTCCATCATTTTCACAAAATTTGTTTCTTCAAATAGCCAGCCACTATTTTTGAGAAATAAGATGTTGTTATAAATGAGAGGATTACAAACTAAGGTTTCTGTGATTTTTGTTTTTCACACACCAAATTGTCAAAATGTATTTATCCTCTCTTTCTCACTGTTCTTCCACAAGTTATAATATGATTTGGGGGAATTTTGTGCTTATGGATGGATTTAAATGCTTCTGTGTGTGGTAAGATTATATATGTGTGAAGAAATGAATTGTTAACTTAGATTTCATTTGGGGGGCTAGTCTTTTTGGTAGCATGATACATACTTAAAATATTCCATGTTGAAGTCATTACTTACTTCACAGTAAAAATTTTCTTTAATTAAAGAAGAAAACTGATTAATTCATTACAATAATCCTAAGAGAAAGAATTTCCAGATTGGCTGGTATAGGAACTGGCTGTTTTCCTTGGGTCAATTTTTTCTAATGTGAACAGCATCATGGGAAAGTCAGAATTAGGCTATAACACTTTGTGTGTTTGCTGTTTCTTAATGACACAACACTAAGCAAATGAAAAAATAACAGCACACTTCAACATAGAGTGCTGCTTCTGTTTCTAGCTAAGATAGAATAGTGGACAGATTGGACATCTCTACCCCCTTGGTTTCACTGTGTTCTGTTTCTGTTTTCTATGGTAAAGCCTCAGCTGATTCCTCAAAAAAGTTGAAAACTTTCAGAAAATCCTATGCTCACTAAAATGTCCATTCACTGTTTTGTTTCTTACTTTGCTAGCTCAGTGACCTCTCGGAATGGGTATGTTGTTCCCTCCTTAATATACATGTACTTTGCATGGACAACCGACTCCAGCTGTATTTGTAATGATCTGGGGCTTTCACTTGTTAAGTGTTGAGGGCATTTCCATTCTCTGTGCTTCTGCTATTTTAAAAAGAAAATACTACTGCACCACACATTTCAATCTTGTAGAGCTGAGAGGTGGCTGCACACTTAGAAATCCCAGCCAGGCAGCTTGTTCTACCACTGCACTGCAACTGGAGAACAGCTTGTCTGTGGACTTGTGGCTTGCATCTATTTTGTTATTTTTTGTCAGATTTCTCCCCCCCCATCAAGATGTTGAAAGTTGTTTTTCAAAGTTTCTCCCTTTTCCTCTTGATATGGTCTAGATAGCTTGTGTCCTTAGATGTCATCTTGATGAGACCACACAAGTGTGCAGCCTTGCCTTTATTCAAGCTTCCGGATGCTTCAGACTTCTGGTACTATTATGCAACTCCAGCTCTGCTCATCCATAAGGCTGGAATTCATAATAAAAATGAAAAAAGCTAGTTTGGTATTCTTTTGTTTTTCATATGATATCTTCCAAAGTGACCCAACAGAACAATTAAATGTTACTGCCAACAATTAAGAAGATCCATTAAGGTTAACTAGCTTTTTACATTTCTTCATATCCCCATGGAAACATTTTTTCAAGTGAAAAAGTGCACAGAATTTATAAAGCTTCAGATCCTCTCAGATCCTCCACTTTGTAATTCTTGCTGCAGCTTCAGTGTAACTGCCTGTTCTGTGATGATACCATCCGCTGCTGAAGTTAAACCTGCACATGAGACCAGTATGCCTATGTGGTCCTGATGGTGTCTTGTAACCATGATAATATTTAGCTTTGCTGATTGTTACAGAAACCCTGGGGTTCTTGCCATTCTTGTGTGGACAATGAAACACTAGGGCAGCTTTGTCAAATGACCATAGCCGTCTTAGAAAGCATGCCTTTCTGATTAACAGGGGTATTTTGCTTTACTTTTTAAATTTTTCATGGCAAAAATTAAACATATTTATTAAGCCTTTCCAGAAGATAAAAAATAAGGATTTGTGTATCTGAGCTTTTTCTAGTACATTGATATGTTTTCTTGAGAGATTTTGCAGAATTAAAGATAAGTAATTGGTATGGTGGAGTGGGTGCTAAGACAGGGTGTGGAAACCTGATTCTGCATCAGAAGAATCAGAACTGTAAGTTGTTAGATATGTGGCTTTGAGGGCAATATTTTCTGATGTTTACCTTTTACCAGTAAAGAACATTTGGAATTCAAGAAATCCTGAGAGGACAGAAACCCTTCCATTTATTTATTAGACAATTTCTTTGATCATGTAATTCATTTTTAATAGCTACCAGAGTTTAAATTATATATTTGCAGAGAGAATCGGTTGAACTAGAGAACGCAGTTGCTTCTGTTTTGTGAAAGATTAATAAAAACACCAATTTGGATATGCAAGTAAATAAGAAATTAGCTTCATAGAAAGTCCCCGATCCTAGTGGGGTGTTATAATTTGCATTCGAGTAGGAATCTGAAACAAGTGCCCCACTCCCCAATTTCCACTGTCTGGCTGGGGAACATGTAAGGGTCTGAGATGGTGAAGTAAAATAATTGGAAGAAAGCAGAAATAAAGGCTAGAAGGTCTAGAAGACCCAGGAGGTAAAAGTGACCCCCGTTCTGCAGAGACCGTTTGCAAAGACAGAAGCTGATAGTATGTGTTTCTCTCTTTAGCTGTGGTTCCTTTCAGGTTTGGGCTGAGTATACATGGGGAAACAAGGGGTTTCAAGACAGACTGAAGCTTTGTTCCAAAGGAAGTAATTATAATGGGCTTTGGCAGTTTGCTCTAGAAGACCCTTCCCTTGCTAACTTGTCTGAGTCCTGCTCTCTAGGTGTAGGAGAGGGCAGGACACAGAAATTCATGGTGAGGCTGCTCCTAAACATTGCTGCTTTCATATCTTTCCTTATGAGGAAGCTAAGCAGAGCATACTGTTTTTCTGTGTCTTTATCTTGGTCATTTTATAAAATTATGACTTGTTTTTAGAAAATTTCAGAGCTATTTCTTAAGTAGAGAAACTTCCAGATTTTTCTTTTTCTTTTTTATAGGTACAGGTAACTCAGCTGTGATCACTGAATCAGCCATGTAGAGAAGCTGTGGAATTGACTTTCTAAAATAAAATGCTTCTCTCTGCTGTGCAGTGTATAGTGCAGTGCCAGAGGGTAGCGAGACACCTCATCCCAGCCTCCTGAACAACGGTGTCTCCACTATTTGCTACCCTGGCAACTTTTATTTTATTTTCCCCCAGGGGCTTTTTTCCATGCCAGCTTAGTGAACACTATCTCCAAATGCTGATCCAAGTTTAGAATTTACCTGAATTTCAGAATTAATGATCCAGTGCCTCAAATGCATATTCTTTCAGCCTAGAAATAGGCCCAACAACGTCTATATCAACATGAACTCCAGCTAACTTAACACTGGGGAATAGAGGAAGGATAATGAACAGCATCGTGTAACGAAATCTTTTGATCTGCTGTTATCAATATTGTGCTTAATCTTGACTCAACATTTATCTAGTATCTTGTCATGAGAGGCACAACCCCAGGAATGATTTTAAATGCCTCAGAAAGCAGTGTAGATACCAGAAGTGGTAACTCTGTGACCCA
This sequence comes from Cricetiscus sungorus, assembly GCA_030556225.1. Classification (NCBI taxonomy): domain Eukaryota; kingdom Metazoa; phylum Chordata; class Mammalia; order Rodentia; family Cricetidae; genus Cricetiscus; species Cricetiscus sungorus. The sequence continues at coordinate 49,066,117 of JANBXA010000372.1, read as the reverse complement.
AGACATTTGACCAAGTGGAGGAACAACTGCTTTCTCAATCCATCATTCTCTCTAGATATCTGTTTGGACAGGTGTCATAAATGTGGAAACAAAGGTACAATACATGATTTGCTAGCTGATTTCAGCCTACATCAGTGGGAAAAAGAATAGCTCCATAATATTCCCAGGTTTATTCCAGGACATATCAATTGAACCGACTATAATAGCAAATGGACCTCCCACCCTTCTTTCATAACATAACGTTTTCCTGTAACACAAATCCTATCTGGATGCTTGTCTCCCCCTGCTTAGACTATGCTGACTTCACCTGTAACTGTATTGATTTTATCTGTAATTTTTATTAGATTTTATTAGAGTCTGCTGCTCCCAGGGTACTGGAGAATAGCCAATTCATAGAGCTAAATCCTTGATACTATCAGGTCCAACTCGAACTGGTTTCTTGCTTCTTCTAATATTTTACTTGCAGGAATTTCAAATGCTGTACCATTCTGCCAGTTCTTTGTCAAGCTGGTCCATAGTTATGAACTTTTCTCTAAATATATTACCTTCATTTTAATGTTTTTCACAAATATAGTTTTAGTACATAAAAGATATCACAAAACTTGTGGAAAGATAGTATCTCTGAACCTAACCCCTTGCATAAAAGGAGTGTATTTAATTTTATCTTTTTATTTCATTTATTGGATTCTGCTATCAAAACATAATTCTAGCAGAAGAAAAACAGCCTGTTTTATGGTTATTTTCATAATCTATGTTTATTTTAAAAATCGGTTCTTTCAGTCCCTCCTTCTAAAGTATGATTTTGATTGCTGTAGCTTATGAAATGTGTCAAAATAATCAAATACTTTCATATTTTGCATCTCACATGCTCTGTTTAATAATGGCTACTTGAATTTTTCCTCACATTCTGGTATAAGGCAGGAGTACATCCACCCAAGACAATCGTGTTTTTGTCATACGTACAGATATGCATCCTCCCAGAGCAAAAAGCATCAGTGTCTGTAAGATCTGCTTTATATGTATAAACTTGATCCAGAAAGAGGAGCTTCAGGCTAAATCCAGAATTTTATTTTCTTACATACCCCAGGGGTTCCTAAGCAGGAAGCTGCTGAGTCAGATTATATGACATCCCTGGTGTTCCTGTATCTCCTGAAACAAGGTCCAGCTGGCTTCAGACCATTTAGTTTGTAGCCCATGAGACCTTGCACAGCATTCTCTATCAGCTGGAGCTCCTGCAGTATTAAGGATTGGCTTAACAGAAACAAGAATCCACCAATAAAAAACAAGCCGCGTCACCATCAGCATCAGCACCAAGACCAAAGCATACTACCTAGTGTTCTCTTCCATCCTAAGTGGATTTTCTAATTTACATCTTTATTTCATAATCTAGTGATTTAAAAATAACTTCAATTTGAGGTTAGCATAATTTGAAGAACACTGCTTCAAGATTTTGCTTTGAAACTCATATGGTCACCACCGTGACCATTTCTCACAATATGCCATCCTCTGTTGGGTCAGTATCATCTTACATCCTTATATCATTTAAGATATAGTCCAAAGTACAGGTATTATTTTATCTTAGATTCCCAGCTGTTCCCTGCTTGACCAATGCAAGCAATATTTTAGGATGACCTCTTTCACAAGACAGAAAGCTGAGCAAAACTTTCATGTCTCACAGTTTGTTTCACTGAAAAGTAATTTTAGGACTAAATTCTGATACTAGTTATGCCTTTGTCATTGCTCTTGTCATCACCAGTCTCAAGCCAAACCCAGTTAGTGTGAGATTGCAGAATCAGAAAGGCTACCTAAATCTCCTCAGTGACTGTGTAAGATGTTATTTGTATAAAGAATATGGATTTATCATTCACCGTGATGAATAAAATATTTGTAAAGGCTCCATTTTCTCCACACCTTGTTTAAATATGAAAACCTAATAAGACATTTTGTTCTCTTTGAAATAGTGGTCCAAAGCTGTGCTACATACACTCTGCTGCATTCCTCCATTCACTTCATAAAAAGCACTCCCATGGTCCTTTCCATCTTCTGATATCCTGACAAGGCAGTCTATGGTGTTAAGAACTTCCTTTCTTAACCCTCCAAGCTACATACATGGCTTTTGGTGTATATTGATAACTGGGTGGTGATATTATTATAAGGAATAGGAGTAAGCCTGCCTCATTCCAGTCTGTCCATCTTTCTCTCTAGTTCTGCCTCTCTCTGAGGGCTGCCTACTCACTACTGTTTTCAGACTACATGTGATTGCTCTTTGAGTTTCTGAAAACCCTGATCAGCAGCAACCCCTCTCAGTAGAAGAAATTATTGATGCAATGTTCTTTTTCATATCAAGTTTTGTCACATTGCCTTATGAGTGACCATAAAGCTCACTGAGAAACAATAGACTTGGTTTTTCCCTATCCATTCAAAAAGACAAATGAAACACACACACACACACACACACACACACACACAAACACACACACAAACACACACACAAAGGCAAACAAATACAATTGAGTTTTAGTTTCATAAACCTTGCAGAATTTTTAAAATCTTACTGATTTTCCCCCTAAATTGTGACCAATGGTATTTGCAAGTTGGTCTCCCCCATCCCCTGGAAACATTGTAAGAACTCTACTTAAAATGCTTTCTTGTCTTGCAGCAAAGCCTGCAGTGGGGCTTCCTGGATTCGGGAAGTAAGGTTTTGCTAACAGCCCTGAAGGTTATCCTCTCCATGTCAGTTTGATAAATTCTCTTTCTACACAATGAGGAGAAAATAGATCAGACGGTGTGTGTTCTATTCGGGTCCCAGCTTCCATTCACATATGTAGAGGAGAATTGTTTTTAAAATGAGGTTGATTTTTCTCTCTGACAGAATGGCTAGGTGGTGAGAGGAACACCTGAACATAGACTATGTCTCTGGGAGGTGGGCTTTTGAGAGCAGCCAGTGAAAGGGCAGCCCAAATATTAAATTATTTACAACCCTGAGAGATACCAACTTGCAGGCATGGACAAAAGTGGAGTGGTATATATGAGTGTGCATAATTCTGAGTAAGGCATACCATGAAGGCTTGGGGACCCACAAGACACCGAAGCCAGTGACAGGATTCCAGTATTGACAGGAGCATGTGTTAGAGAAGAAAGGATTCTACTCACTGTCTCCTAGCTGACTCTTTCCCTATCCCATCTCTATCTCCATCTATGCTCTGAGGAATTCAGAGGTGAGGATCAAGGCCCAAATTGTATAGGAGGCAGTTAGAAAAGTATCCAGATGATGGCTAATGCTGTGAGGATGTGTGGATCATGGGTAACTAAGGAAGGCTTGAAACTCTTCCTCCACTGAGCCCTTACCACATGTAAATTTTGTAGTAGAGCTATGTGTCTTTCCATGTGTTGCATGTATGGCAATAGAGGTGAGACAGTGACAGAGAGACTATTAATATCAATTCTAAAATTACCAAAGTCATGGGGAAGCAATGATATTTGTTAACTGCATCTTTGAAGTTCTAGATAAATATTGGGAAATCTATCATGGATCCATCTCAGAAAGCATCTGAGAGTTGAGTACTTACTAATTGCCAAGTGTCATGCTAATTCCATGAATGAAGAGTCCTGAATGGCTGAGGAAGTTCCAGAAGTGTGGATCTTGAGCACGAGTGTGTATCAGTTACCCTGAGAACCACTCTAGGGATGCAGCTTTGTGTAGAATATTTACATGGCATGCATCTGTATTCAAACATTAGTATCCACATATCTCCTTGTAAAAATAGAAATTGTCATGAGAGATAGGCCCACTACAGACAAAAGAAATCAAGACCTTAGGAAAGTGGTCCACTTTTGTATTGTGAGTTCCTTTTCTTGTTTTGTTTCCATACAAAGTTCTTCTTTTGGTCTATAGCTGGGACCCAGGTAAACTTCTCCATAGTGTACTCATGAGGGGTTCAGAAGAATGGTGCCCTTAAAATAGCACCTGGTCCTGATGCAGAAGCTGTCAGGATCAGCTGATCTTTTGTCTACAGACCCCATGGACACAGAGCTCAGAGAATGAGTTTCTCCACATAGTATTACCCCCTGTACTCCTAGGAGAACTCAAATTGTCTTGCTTAGGGGTATAAAGTTAGCTTTAGATGCATTACATGTACTTAGAGCAAACAGCATGAATTCATCTTTATACAGCAAGATCATAGTGAGCCAGTACGGTGAAGACAAAAGGGTGAGATAATAAAGGAGAACAGTTGTTTGATATAGGGTGCTTAGAAAAGAAAAGGTAAAAGGTAGTTTTAAGGACTTCAGAAGAGAAAGGGGCTGAGTCGGACTGCAAATTATATTCAGTGTGAGGTGCTTTTGAACTCACATAGGTAGAGGTGCTTGCACCCAGTAGGACTTACTGTATACAAGTAGTACTAGGCACTTTACTCCTGTTTTTAAATCTGACAATGTGTGGGATACAAAGTAATATTTTCATTAAGAGAAACGATAAAGATAATGTTAAAGTTTTCATTTTGGAGGTACTCTGACCATACTAGATTCTTGGTTGGAAATATGGGTTATATGTTAAATTTGGTAAAATGAGAGTTTGAGCAAACTTCCTGGCACTGGCCTGCTATTTCACCAGCAATCTGAGTTTAGGTAATTCAAATAAAAACCAGAGCAGTGACTGAAAATAAAATCGGGCTGATGTGTCCTTTTATGTGTAGAATGAACTTGGCACTGTCTGGTTCTAAGAAATAGATGTGGAAGAAAGGAGGAAAATTAATTCTAATAAAAAAGTGATTGGCTCATTTCTTTCTAAAGTGTGCTTGTCGTCCGTCTAAATGTCCCTAATCCCTTGACAAATATCCTGTCAGTTTGTTCTTTTAAAAATACCATGAGAAGATCTGTGTGTTAGAACTGCCATCCTGGCAGCCCACTTTCCCCATGGCAGGGATACTCAAAGAAAAGGATGGTATCACCTCAGAAAGGCCACACCCAAGCAGCCACCTGCTCACCCCGGATGGAGGATATACACCCTGCTGCTTCAGGTGCAGGACTTGTCACAGCTCAGGCCTAGTAGGGACCTAAGAGACATTTCACCAGCCACAGTATCTCAGGACAGGGAGCAAGAAATTGCTGCACAAATCTGCAGCAATGCTCAGAAGTCAAAAACTTCTGTCGGTTTTGGGAAGTGACCCCAAGGCTTCGTATGACTAAGTGTATACTTTATTGCCATGCTTTCACCAATCAAAATTTGCTTTAGAAGATTTGAAAGGAAGAGGATTCCTTGGTTGTCATCAGTCATGCCATTGGGGTTTGTGTGTCCCTTTTCATGGCATTTTGTTTCAGAGAAGGAACAGACTTTGTCCCCACAGCAGCAATACTGCAGTCTCTAAATGATCCAAGCTAATTTGTCCTTACCCAATGGACTGCCCTCAACGGCAGTGGACACCAGATAGGCATTCTGGAAGAGCCTACAGCACGCTGTGTGTGTTTCTGTACCCAATGACAAGTGTACTTTGTAATGAAATGGGCCAGTTACTTTATTAAAATAGTTTTCCCTTTTTCTTTCACAACCATATTTCATGACAATAATGACCCAGAATTTTCAGTTTCTTAAATTAGACTCTAGCCTTTGAAACTATTGTCCTAGAATACTTTCATCAGATTATTAAAATTAATGACATGAAGACTTGGACCACCTTCTCATCCAGTGGGAAAGATCCTAGGTACTCCAAAAAGGAAAAGTTGGCTGGCTTTAATAAATCATAAAGCAAGAGAATGGTAAATGTGGCATGTGCTGGTAGGCAGGAGCCCAGGAATATTGTTGAATTTGTTTAGCAGTAAAATGCGTATATTAATAAATAAAAGAGGTCATAGGAGGGCACCCTCTCTGCACTGTCTTCAGGGTATCCTCTGTGCTGTGATACAAAGAGACAAAGGGGATTCGTGGAAGTCCAGCTCTTTAAATGCATGCATCATGTTGTCCCCATGCACACATGTATGCATTTTATTGAGATGGTGATTTGGTAAGAGTGTTAGGGGAAAATTTAGAGCCAGGATAAAGTCTAAACTTCTGCAACCATTCAAGTAGCTATTTTGTTTGTGTGTGTGTGTGTGTGTATTAATGTTCATGTGTGGATTAGTACTTGTGTGTGCAGGTGAAAATGAATGTGTGTGTACATGTTCCTGTGTGGGTAAATATGTGTATCTGCAGGTATGTGTGCATATTTGGATGCCAGTTCATGTGCAGATGAGTACATATGTGTGCAGGTGCACATACTTGCATTTGGAAGCCAGAAGAAAATGTTGATATTGTTCTTCAAATACTATCCTCCATTAATTAATTGCCTTACTTATTTATTGACAAGTACTCTCACAGTACCTGGAGCTCACCAGGCAGGCTATGCTGGCTGTATAGCAAACCCCAGGACTCTGCCTTCCCCAGGCTCCCAGCACTGAGATTACAAGCATTCAGTACCGCACCCAGCATGTTTTATGTGGGTTCCGGAGATCAAACTCAGGTCCTTGTGCTTCAAGGACTTGGCTGGCTTAACCATCTTATGAGTCCTAGATAATTTACTTTTACAGATTTTCTTATCATTCCTGTATATATACAAGTGGTGATTGAAGGCACTTTGCATTCTGCATCTTGTCACAATGGTGTATCATAAACATTTTATGTTTCTAACCTACCCCTAGTGATTTCAGCCTTTAATAGTTGCAGGCTAGAGCATCCTAAAGAATGCCTGTGATTTAATAGATACTATTTCTGTTGCATATTTAGATTCTTGCAGGTCCCTTTTGTTTGTTTGTGACCATTATAAGGACCTTGCCAAAGCTACGTGCATATGTTCTTGCTCCTTTTGAAATATTCCAAGAAGTAAAATTGCTATAGCAGAGATTATGGACTTCTTTATGGCCCTTTTTATAGACTACCACATTGATGTGCAAAGGGGCTATACTGGGTGCCACCTTACATAGGCTTGCTTTAGCTAAACAACAGTTTACACAGTCTTTTCCCTTCCTTTTATGCACATTTTATAGATATAAAGTGATATAGCCAAGATCATATAATTGCCATTTATTTCATTTCTAAAAGAAATAAAAAATGTTCCATATGTTTTCATTTTATTCTGATAGCTATCATTTATTCATAGCTATCTCCTACATCTTTAGTTGAGGCTTGGTGTTCTGCCACATTTCAATGAGACATGAATCCCTTTGTCACTGTGATACAAGGTCTGTGGTCTATTCAGTTTCCATTTTTCTGATGCTCATTGGTTTGGGTATAGTCATATCTGCCTTCTATTTTGTTTGAATGTTCCTGTTATTTCATAGCATCAGCAAAAGATATAGACTATTGTGTTACATGCTAGTTACTCTGTAATTTATATTTTGCCAGTGGTGGGGGGGGGGCATTGAGACAGGATTTCTCTGTGACTTTGAAAGCCATCCTGAAACTCACTTTGTAAACCAGGCTAGCCTAGAACTCACAAAGTGCTGCCTGCCTCTGCCTCCCAAGTGGTGGGATTAAAGGCGTGCACCACCACTGCCCAGCTGTAATTTAATTTTAAAGTGGAATATTTGACTCTGCGAATATCCATGATCTAATGTTCTTATGCTCTCGTTGCTGAATGCCTCTCTGTACAGGGACTGCCTCCTTGGATAACGGTTCATGTAGTCAGATCTTTACAGATTGTCTGTGCCTGCCATGTGCTACTTTATGAATCCATTGCAGAGTGAATTATATATTTTTGCTTAAAAGCATTTTTGTAAAAGTTCCCTTTCAGAATGAAAATTTCTTATTGTTCATATTTCAGCTTTAATTTCACTAACAATTTTGTTGAACTCTAAACTATACTTTTAATCTTAATTGAAGCATAGGCTCTATAAGTAAAATTTAGGGAAATAAACAGCTACCAAATTTTGCTTTTCCCATTAGGTGTACCAAAGTATAGTTTTCTATGTCATCAAACCTGAAATTTTATCCAGTAACTTCTCTTGTCTTTCCTTGAAGGTTCTACTCACCTAGTAGACTATAGAATTCTTAATTTATCACAGTGGCGAGATGAGCCTTTCGTGGTGAAATAACTGAACTAGCTGACTCTGCTTGGTTCCTGCTTTACTCCATTCCCGCTTATCCACTTTGAATATTCAGCTTAATCACTCTCATTTTCCTGTGTTTAAAGGCATCATTATTTTTTAGCTCCCTTGTATCTAGGGAACTGCCCTGCAATCTTTCTTTTATAGCCTAAGTAGAACCAAAGTGAGAGGTGGGATAAGCAAGAAAGAAAAATCAAGGCAGGCACACCCAAAATCACCCTCCCTCTGCAGGGCCCTCTGGGACCCACGGTTCTTGATGTGCGTTGGGTCACATTAGATTCAGCAGAGAGCCATCCTGGAGTCTTGGAATGCTTCGTAGGGACTAGGAGCCCCCAATATGGCCGTAAGCATTTCAGATCACAGGACAAGCCAGTATAGAGATGCAGTGATTCTGGTGGTTGGATAGAAGGTAAGATTTTGGCCTCTGTGGATGTGATTTCTGGTTTACCTTCCTGAAAGGCATTGAAAGGCATTGTCCTCTGAAAGCTACAACAACAAATGTCAATAATGAAAATTAACCTTGAAATTACAGGTGAGGTGATTGAATTAAGTGTCTAGTGACATATTCTTACTCTAGATATAGAATTGGGGCACTTTAATAGCTTTTCCCTGATGTACCCCCATATTATAAGATGACTTCAAGAGTATCTATCCTTCTGCCAGTGATGACATTCAAACACTCATGGCAGGGATGGGACTACCTCCTCCCCCCAAAAAAGTCTCACTGCCTTGAGGTGTGGACACTACCCCATGAATAGCGGCATGTACCCTTTATGTAAAAAGTGACATCTTTCCTGAGATACTAATCCAGGGTTCACATAAAAAGAGCTAGTAGAATTTGTTCATAGCCCCAAGTTCATATTTCAACCCACATGTTCAAAAAAACTATGGGAAGCTTTCTGAGTTCCCTGTGCCTCTTCTTTATGTTATGCAAAATGAAGGCCCAAGGGCCACATATTTATTTATTCATTTAGGGAATATTTGGTGAGTGTACCAAATGCATCTGATACTGATAGAATTGACATTGAAATAACAGACAGCATTTTAGTTTGAATGTCCATGGAGCTTACTCTATTCTAGGGGAAGGAAGGGCAAATACAGAACAAAATTAACTTAGCAATTCATATCAGCTAATAAAAAAGCAGACAGCAAACCATGGTGGAGGGAGACTATCTTCTGGTAAAGAATGATAATAGAAAACTTCTCTAATGAGATATTTGGGGGATTGATTAATATAAGGTAGAAGCTGGTTATGAGAACATTGGAAGTGCATTTCGGGGAAAGGGAAATGCACGTGCAAAGACCATGTGGTAGGAGCAAGGCTATCTGAAAAGTATGGAGCAGTCAGTTTGGCTGGAGCAGAAGCAACGGGAAGCATGTTCCTGCTTGTTGAAGTCAGAGGAGTGTAAAGGAGCCAGCTCAGGTGGTAAGATTTGACAACTTACAGTCAGCAGGCCAAATTCAGTCTGTAATCTATATGTGTACAGTGTGCTAGGATAAAAAATGGTGTCTAAATTCCTTTAAAAACTAATTGAAGTACAACTGGTAACTGTAAGATAGAGATCACAGAGCCTAACATAGTCACTGTGTGAGCTCTCAGAGAAAAATTTCTAATCCAGATGCAGAGATTAGAAAACACAGTGGGAGCATCATGCATCAAGCCACTGGAGGGTCTGTAGCAAGAAAACAAAGGTGAGGTTTACAGCTTTGGAAAGGGTGGTTGTGGCTGCCACATTAGCCCACAACTTACTTAGCAGGCACATTTGGGAGGTTACCTTGGCTGGATGAGACACAAAGCAATCTTGAGGACTAGGAGCAATAGGTGGCTGAGTGGATTTTAAAGGTGATTCCAATAGTTGTTCTAGATTAGATGAGAGGAAGGGATAAACAGTGACATCCCTCTACAGTTTGGTTTGCTCACTCCCTGACAACCACATGAAAGAAACCAAGTGAGAGAGCAGTATCTTCTGCCCCTCAGGGCTTGACCGTTTATCGACCATGGACTTCCCTCCCTAAGGTACAACTTTGACTGTGACATCACCCTTTCATAAAATATTACAATGTCTTTCTGGCCATGGTACAAAGTCCACACAATGAGTGAGTCTCAGCCCTGCATAGCCCAACCAGTCTGTCTCTGCACCCCAACTTAACCACCTATCACTGTCCATGGGCACAAGGACACTAATATTAGATGGCTGTGAGTGTTCAAGTACGACTCATACTTCCTACTTCCAGGACACAGTCTACCCATGTTGATGTCTATTTCTTACCATCTGTGTTTCAACAGCCTTTGGTTGGCCTACCTTTTCAATAGAACCATTCCTTAACACATGTTCTTTACCCTCTTGGTCTAGTCAAGACTCTGTGCTTCACTTCTTTAATATGCATGCTGTTTCTACATGTAACATGATTTCTTTTTTGTCCAAGTTTCATCTCCCCTGCCACACTACAGAAAAGGCAAAACTATGATGCGTGGTAAATACCTTTTGTGAAGTCCAGACTCTGAGCATGGGACATGTATGACTTTGAGCAAGTCATTTAATCTAAGTGTCAATTCACACAACTGTAAAGTGAGGGTGATTATCATTGCATCACTAGTTAACATCAAGCAAGCTATTTCCTGTGTACAACTCTGTGTTATATGCCTTCCATAGGATTTATGCTAATTAGATACCAGCTATAGGAGGCCCATGAAAGATGTCTATGTATCTCTTCCTGTTAGTGGCTTGTGCAATCACTGTGCACAAGCCACCACTGTGAGATCAAGAGCTGTTGTTAACCCAAGTGTATATGGTACTATCATATCAACTATGACACATAAGGCAAGGTGTCCTCTTTAGGTACCAAAGTCCTCCCATGTAAAATGTGACATTCATCGCTCCCTTGAAAAGTCATTATGCAGATGGGCTATGATAGTGTGTGAATCAGCTGATGCATACATAGCGTATGCTCCATAGCAGCAATCATAAAAGTAATAGAAGGCTTCTCTTCCATCCATTCCCCTAAAGGTAATACTCAAAATTGTGGGCCTTAGACCAACAGCATCAGTATCACCTAGACCCTGTTAGAAATGCATATTCTCAGGCCAGCCCCAGACCTAATGAAATAAGCCCCATGGAACGGAAACCTGGTGATTCTGATATCCCCCAGCATCTGCAACCTACTGTACATTATATCAGAGAGAAGCCCCAAGGGTCTGCAGAGCAAAATTAGATTCAATTCCAGTGGGAATTTAAATCCTTTTCTTTCTTTGGTGGCATCATAATGAAAGACATGAAATCCCACTGATGTTTCTGGAAGTACTGGAGGAGAAGAACAGTCCAGGTCACTCTGTGATACTGTTTGGAGTCAGCAACTCTTGACTCCTGATAATGACAGGGCTGGTAGGAACACTGAAGAATAAGGAGAGAGTGGAACTCATGGCTGATAGCAGGACATCTACTTCAGTCTCTTGTTCATGGTGGGAGTGTGCATATGTGATGTGAGCCATTGGAAACATGAGTTAAGTGGTAAGGATACACGCTCATAAGGACAATCCCAGTTAGACAGACAAGATGTGAAATGATTTGGTATATCTAATTTTAATGTAAGGTGTTGACACATTTGTAAATACAGCTGACGTTAGTGCAAATGATTTCATGAAATTTGGAAATATTGTGAAGAGCAGTGTAATCCTACATGGTATTAAAATCTGAGAACACTTAAATATCTCTACAGGAGGGGGTGAGCACAGCCACATTTATATTTAGTTATCAGCCTCTTTTCAATATATCACATTTGTCTTTTTTCTCTTTAGACTCATTGTATGGCATGGGGGAAAATCTCTTTGACAGAGCAATTCTGCTAATCCAAACAGAACTGATGTGAAATCGCTCATAGCTTGTTATCCAGACCTCTGTTTCTCTCCGCACCACCTACTTTTTGTCCTCTGCATTGCTCCTTGCCTTGCAGGGACAGGATGGGTCACATAAAACTACAGACAGTGCTTTGGGCATCTAGTCTGCAACTTTGAAAAGAATAGAAATCATAAAAGATGCAAAATGCTAAAATTCCCCTTCATAGTAGTCCCCAGAAGATGGCTAAGTGGGTATAGTATTTGCTGTGCAAGTATGAGAACCTGAGCTCAGATCCTCAGCACCCACATGAAGTCCAAGCATTACAGTATACACCTGTAATCCCAGCACCAGGAGGAGGAGGCAGGAGGGTTCCGGGAGCTTTCTGACTAGCCAGCCAACTGCAGATACAAAGAGAGATCCTGTGTATGTTCAGTTTATACAGCAAGAATCCTGTCCCATAAAATAGGTGAAGGGTAAGGGAGAAAGACAACCCATGTCTGCTTCTGGCTCCACATACACAAGAATGGGCAAGCACACACACACACACACACACACACACACACACACACACACACACACACACACGCTTGCACAACAAGTATCTTCTTTTAAAAGAATACGTTAAAAAAATTGTGTTACCTGGGGATAAATTAGCATGATACCAGGAGAATTAGGCTGGTACCAAAACAATGTTTTCAGTTGTAATTTTCACCTGACAGTTATTCATAGCCACTTGTAATTGGGATGCTACACTTGAATTTCACAGCATATGTTGTTCATTTCAGCATAGCATTGTGTGGATCAGAGTCACACCAGTGGCTTAATTTCCTTTGGGCCATTTTATCTTCTCTGACTTCCCTCTCTACAGATTGGGCAACCACTACCAAATCATCAAAATGGATATGCAGAGGGAGACAGAGAGTACAGTCACATGGGTCTCTCCACTAAGGGGACTATTCCTGCAGGACTAGTTATTCTTTTAAAGTCCTGGGTTTCAGAGCCATCCTAGTTGGTGAGATCTGTGTAAAGAGGGCCATTTGAGTTGGGTGAGCAGAAAGCACAAGTACTCAGAAGGGAACAAAGGACTGAAAGACCCAAAGTGCACATCGATGCTCACCCATGTTGCCCTTCTGCGCTAGGCTGTAGTTACTTCACACTTGTTTCTCTCTCATCTCGGATGCTTCTGAGAAGCTCAAAGGAAGGTAAGCAGAGTGTGCCTCGTTTACATGCTTCCTGTGTAGAGCAGCTCTGGTTTCTGTTCATCCGGGGCAGCGGCCATTTCTGAGGAGAGAAGCAGGCCCTGCTGCCCTCTCCCAAGGATGCAGCATGGCTACGCTCACAAAATCTCCTTTGCCCATTGGCTGGACACTTGCATCTTGAATGAATTCTTTGGGAGTTTTGCCATGGTTACTTTACTTGGGATCTGCTTCCCAAATCGTCCGCGTTGCTTTTCTGCCAAAGAAGCCACAGTTGGTATGTGCTGACAGTTTCCTTCCTCGTTCCCACAGGCAGCACAAGGGGGCGGCCACAGGACCCTGCTCTATGGTCATGCAATTCTCCTGCGGCACTCTTTCAGTGGAATGGTAAGCATGTGGAGACGACAGCTCTCAACAGCCACGAGGAAGAAAGGATGAACATTGAGAACAGCTCAGAATATAAATAATTCAGTCCATTGTTGTCTTCCTATCTCTTCACTCGAAGTCCAGGGATTTGTGTTTACTGAGCAGGTCCCATTCTGTGAGGAAAAGAGCCATTCTCTTTCTTTAAATTTCATTTGAGCCCTGCCCTACCAAGTATAGTAAGTACATTGGTATACTAGATACCTAGTAAATATTTCACAAATGCATCACTGATCAAATGAACTGAATTATTTCGTGCACAAATGAAAGAAATCAAATGGGATTTGTGTGACATTTCTCTTCTTGTACACAGCCAAAGAAATAGAATTATGTCCAGGGCCTTCAGTCCTGGAAGAATTTGAAGGTATTATGCTAACCCAGTGGCAGGAGGAAGATGATGGATGAGGCAATCACAGAAACCTGGTCCAGGCTATACACATCTTGGATTTAAAAGCCAAATACTAGAATGGTGATAATTCAGCCTAACTTGGAAGGCAAAAGCTTGAAATGAAAAATATGCAAACTTGAACAAATACAACTTGCAAAACGCATGTACTCCTGATGTTTTGAAAGCAGTTATTGCAAATAGTGTGATGTTGATGTAGTATAAAATGAGCTGACTTCAATAGTATTTGGTCTCAGCTCCTAAGTATATAATTCTTGAATGCTATTGATGTAAGAAAGATTACTATTCATTTTCTAATAAAGCTGATACACTAACACCCATCAACCACCAGAAAGGTTGGCATGGCAGCATGTAATCCTTGCAGAGGGAGGAGGGGACAGGCGGATTGCTGTTTATTTATAGGTTCTCCATACAAAGTTCTTCTCAAAGATTGAACTACCAAATTGTAGCGTAATCGGCAGCTACTTCTTTAATAATTGATTTTCTGTAGCATGTTTTGTCTGAGTACTGATGAGAAGTATGAGTAGTTGACTTTCAGATGGAACCCTTGTCTGCTCTAGTACTTCATGGTAAAAGACAGGACAAACTGGCCAGCTGTATCTAAGGGTTGGGGCAGGTTTGAATGGGGAGGGCTTTGCCTGGCAATCTTTGGAAATGAAAGGTGATCACCCTTTAGAATCTGTTGCTTACTTAGAAGGCAAATGAGAACCTCAGGCATGTTTTTCTGCCCAGATAGAATAGATAAATTTTGAAACAGTATACTTCCAATGGCTCTTAAAACTCAGGGCAACAGCCTGATAGAGATGCGAACAAAGGTTTGAACTATTTATGTCTAAATTCACTCCTTTTTTAAAAAAGGTTCACTCCCAATTAACATAAAATCTACACTGGCTTCTTTTTAAGTAGCTTTGGTATAAAGCCTATGAAATAAGACTTTTTATCATGTAACAATTTTCCACCTGCCTGCAGAGAATTAGAGGTGAGCCTGCGCTCATTTCCCTCCCACTCGAATTCCAGCCTACACCACTGTGATATCAGCAAGAAGGCAAGGAAAAGGCCCTGGGTTTATTTCCTTTATGAAACTGCTTTAAAAGTCATTTTAAAAGTGTCATCTGCATATATATTATCATAATCCACAAGAAAAAGGATAAATGTAATTTAAGAGTTTTAAAAACAGGATTTAAAAAAAAGAAAGGAAGAAGGAAGGAAGGAAGGGAGAAAAAAAGGAAAGGAAAGGAAAGAACGAAACTACTAACAGTTGACAAGACAACAGGATCAGGTCCCATTCCCCCAGATCAATGATTCTCAACCTGAGGGTTGGATGGCCCTTTCACGGGGGTCACCTAAGACCATTGGAAAACGGAGGTATTTATATTATAATTCATATCAATAGCAAGATTACAGTTACTAAGTAGCAACGAAAATAATTTCATGATCGGGGGTTCACCACAACATGAAGAACTGTATTAAAGGGTCACAGCATTAGGAAGGTTGAGACCCACTGCCCTAGGTGAAGATCTACAGGTGGCCAATGGCTGCTGAGACAGGCAGAGTCTGCTCAAGTGACAAAGTCCCACATAGGTTATCCAACCCCAAGTGGTCAGCCCTGGAACCAAGTACTCAGTAGTGTGTGTGAATGTGCATACATATGTGTGTGTATACATACACACATACATACATACATACATACATACATACATACATACATACATACATTAACAGAAGAGGTCATGAATTTGGGAGTCCACATGGGAAGGCTTGTAAGGAGAGGGGCAGGAGTGAAGTAGATGCAGTGCTTATGTATGAAGTTCTCAAAAAAATGTTAAATTAAAAGAAGTGGGGGATTATCTGATTTCCAGCTTCCCCCACCCACCTTACTTATCCAAGCATACCTTTTATTATTATTTCAATGTAATTCATTCTAATCACATGCTACACATTTAAGTTTTCTGAATATGTCAACTGTACAAATGTGCTATTTTATGTGACTTTTTGGCTCAACATCTCATAAAAATAAAGTTATATGCTATATGCATATTCTTTATCAGTACTCTTAGTGGCGCAATACTCCACAAAACAGAAAAACCAAAGTTGACCTAGCCTTTCCTTTACTGCTGCTCATTTATATTGTTCTCAAGGTCAAGCTGAAAGTTTCTCAGAATGCCTGTGAACCAAAGCATATTGAATATTTCAATTTTATTCTAAATAGAGTCCTAGAATTACTAGATCATCAGATAAGACTGTCTTTTGGGTTTTACATTCAAAACAAAAATATTTTCCCAAGGCATCATGTCAATTAATTTTCCAATGAGGGAGAAGACTGAACCTATTTCATGGTAGCTGATATTTACAATTAATGGGGCACTGACTAGGGTGGTACCGGGACCTGGAGGAAGGGTATGACTCCTAGCATCTGCTCTTGTTCCACAGTATCTAACATGCTTGACCACGTCAAGATCCCAGACAGATAAACTTGCCTTTGATGTAGGTCTACGAGAACACGCCACAGGTAAGTTGTTATTCCCAGCTTCAGCCAGTGCTAAGGACTTTTGAGAAAGTTGGATATGTTATTCATTTGGAACTCAACATTAGCAAGGTCAAAGAAGACAAAACTGATTTTTTAAAAAAAAAAAATATTTTTGAGGATGATTCAAGGGAGGGCATGAGAAGCATATGAAAACAAGGAGTCTAAGGCAGGGAGAGTATGATGCCGGAAGCCTGGGTGCTGGAAACTGTTTTCATCATTTGCTATTGTAAATAAAGAGTTAAGTTTTTGAGAACTATAGGTACTGAGAAACTGCTAAGAAAACAAACAAAAGTGACTTTGTTAAATATGATGTCTAGATTAGAGGAGTGGGCCCTTTGAATGGTGGAAAAAATGCCATCCCAGGTTAGTTTCCCTAATGTCAGTCAGTGGCACCCACCATCCTTAGTTTTGCCATTCCAGTGTCTCTCCCATATATTGATGGTGTATTTTTCTATAAAAATTACTTGAGTTTTGTCTGTAGTATTTTAAGCAAAAACCTCCTCTGTAAGTAGAGAAATGGTGTTTTGCCATAAAGTATATAACAACAGACAACTGTCAAATAATTGAGAGAATAATGATAAAGAAGTGTCAGTATACTTGATCTAAACTTAAAATTTTTGAATTAGTTCAAAAAGAGGGGTTTTCCCTTAAATTTCATACTAAATAATCCAGTGTCATTTTTCTTCTACAAAGTATCAAATACATTGGAAACCACACCCATTTTGCATGTATGTATGTATGCATATATACAGGCATGCATACATACATACATACAGCCAGACATGGTACATGCCTCTGATCCTGCTATTGGGAGGTTGAGAAAGGAGAATCATTAAGTTCAAGGTCATCCTGGGCTACTTAGTAGGTTTAAGGTTAGTCTAAGCTACACAGCAAGTCCCTGTAGAAGTCAGCACTAAAATAGGTGGTGGCCAAGATGGTGGCAGCTCTCTCTGGAATCCTGGACAGAGGCCCAGGAAAACTACAAATATGTAAGAAGTTACAATAACAAGAATATTCTGGTTTCCTTGGAGCTATTCTGGAGGCCAACGGAGAAGTGGATGGAAGTTGAAATGAAACATATTTCACCTCAGTGATGGAAAACATTTTGTAATATCTGCAATTAACCAGCAAAGGAACAGCAGACCAGGGGATGCAGCATGTTCCCTGTGGCTGGAAACATGTACAGACAATCTGGCCATCTGTCAAGGGCATTGCACATGATCCAGATAGAGGTTGGACTATACCAATTAAAAACTGTGGTCAAAAGCCACAGAAACCGATTCTAATGGATTTAAGCTGAGTAAAGATTTGCTGGAAGGATACTGAATAGAACATGAACTAAAATTAGAGCTTCAAAATTAACCAGGCTGTAGAAAGAGAGACCAGAGAAGTAATATCACTCTGCATACTACAGAAATTCTGTTTGGAATATAGTCTTTAACAGTATGGCATTTTTCCCTAACAGGAAGAAAGTTTCAATGTCGTATCTCCAAAGGAGGACAAAAGTCTATGTTGTTGCTCTGCAATGAGGCTAATGTATTAAATAATGGTTCAGATTATCTTATTTTGTGATGATCAGAAAACAATAATAGATCCTATCCACCTGAACCTGCTATTTCTGTGGCCTCCATCATGATGTTTTCTCCCTTACACAGGAAAAGTCAGAGTCTGTCTCTGACTGTTGTAAGCTTTGTTCCCCTGAAGTGAGATCCTGTATAAATTAGACTTGAGGGTTCTTTTGTTTTCAGCTTGTGTTTTTCTTTAGGTATAGTGTTCTCTAAAATGCTGTCAGTAATTGCTAAAAAGTCACAAATTGAGTAGAATGTCACACTACGAATGTAGGTTGGCTTCTCCGGATAAGCCAGATGCCAATCTTTAGCATGTAATCAGAAGTCATATATAGTCCTTCTGTTTATAACACTGAAACAATGTTATAGTTTCTGAAAACTGGAGAAGAATGGAAAAGTAGCACTTTCTAGTAAAGAGCTCAGGAACTGTACTTAATTTACTATGAGAGTCATCATCTCAGAAGTTGTTTTTTGAGTCCCTGAAATAAGAATTAGTAGGGACATCGGAGACAGCAGACCTGGTAGACAATTGAGTGGGAACGTCCAAACTGGCTGCTCAGAAGCTGACTTGTGTGTGAACCTGTAGAAAAGGGGTGACTGGCTGCATGCAAATTCAGGTCCCAAAGTAATTTGCTTTTCTTCCGCCCTTGACCTACTCTGCTCATATTCATTCCCCTTGAGTCAGGAGAACACACTGGCTTCCCCCAGTGACATTCAGTTTTATGGGATGAGACCTATCCTAAAGGAGAGTCACACGAGATCCTCTGGGATAGAATCCTAGTTCCTTACCAGGCAATTCTGTGAATGATCCTTAGCACAGAAACCTGTGAAGATGCAGGCCGACCCTCAGCAACTAGTAGGGGATGTTTCAACAACAGGTCTGGACTTTCCCCCTACAGACTGACCAATTCTTAGACTGAACAAGCTAGATAATCAGTACAACTGAGTTGGTTACTCGGTTCTTCATACTTTTAAAGTTTTTGTTTTGTTTCTACTACTTTAACATAGATTTAGCATTTAGGTGTATAAGGACATGGCTTTTTAAGTGCTGTCTTGAATTTTGGAGCCAGTTACTAGCACAACCTAGGAGTTGGGGAAACAGCTCCAAGGACAAGACAAGTGGCAGAGAAGGGCCTCTCACTTTTTTGTGTGTCTGTTCAGGTACTCTTTGCGCCGGATACCCTCTCGGGGCCCACAGCGTTTACTAGATTGTCTGATCATTTTCACTTCAAATGTGGAGGTCAAATTCTTTTGTAATGCGTTTTTAAATGTAGTCAAATACCTACATATAATTTTAATAGATAAGTGACACTTCTATGTTTATTAAAAATATTTACTTCCTACTGTAGATTCATGCCTCAGGCACCTGTGTTCAGCTCTCCTATTATTGCTTGCTGCTGTTTATGAAAAAACATATATGTATATACTTCCATCTCATTATTCTTCCAAGATTAGGTTTTACTATTCATACCCTGATAAAGCTTAAGTCTTGCATTCTACATTTTACTGTCCTTCTTCCTTACATTTTCAACATGTTCATATCTTTTTTTATGGAAAAACCAAGCCAACAACTTACATTGGTATAATTACTATCACGTATTTATAAATAACCCACAGGATGTACTGTAGTCCGGTTTCTTTTGTCTTGTTTTGTCGTCTGTGGCTGAACCATGGATTCAATTCCAAGCTTTCCCATTGATCCAAATATGCCCCTGCATTATTAGAATCAGTCACATTATCTTTTCAGCTTCCTAGAAATATGCACCATCACTTAAGGACTTCACTTTGCCTCTTCTAGATTTTGCTTCCTCTTGACTACACCATGGTTTGCTATTTTATTTTGTTGAACCGCATTACACAGTAGTTTTCACAGAAAAGATTCATGCAGGTACCAAATTATCTAAAGGTTTGTTCATCCTGGTTTCATAAGTAATTCATAGTATAATTCTGTATTAAAAGTATTTTTTTTCTTGGCTTCCTACAGGCTTTTGAGACAAACTGGCTGCTGAGACAAGTGTGTTCAGATTCCTGATGCTTTGTGTGTGACTGTTTTTCTTTTCTAAAATCTCTTCTCTCTCTCTCCCTCTCTCTCCCTCTCTCTCTCTCCCTCTCTCTCTCTCTCTCTCTCTCTCTCTCTCTCTCTCTCTCTCTCATATCTTATATTTCAGAGTGTGTCTTGTGTATCCTTTCTGTTGTGCAGTCTCAAGAGGATGCAGTGTAGGGTGGATGCTTAACTATGCAAGGGATTCTGGGGACCTTTTCTATTATTATCCCAATAATGGGGAAGTTTTAGGGATATTGTTTCTTTGTTTCTTTATTAATGCTCCTTATTCTTTCTTGCTTTCTGGGAATTCTTCTAGGATTTTATTGTAATAGAATTACAATATTTTCCTCTTTCAAACCCCTCACATATCCTCTCCTTCCAACCCCTCCTGTCCTGTCTCCTCTCACTTCCTCTCGAATTATAATTCCTTTTCTTTTCTTTCTTTCTCTTTTTGTCACTCTAGAACTCTAAGTAGATTAGCCTGGCCTCAAACTCAGCAATCCACTTGCCTCTGACTCTTGAACACTAGAATTAAAGGTGTGTACCACAATGCTCAAGTCTAATCCTCTCTCTCTTTCTCTGTCTGTCTGTCTCTGTCTCTCTTTGTCTCTCTCTGCTCTGCTCTAAAATATTTTTCTGTGTTCTTTTTGGAAGACTTTTCAACTGTTTATAATTATGTTGTTTTTCTTCAGAATTAGAGTAATTTTATTTTTCTCTTAAAGGAATCTTCATGATGGTTTCTAGGTTTAATGTTACTTATAAAATTATTTAAAGTTTTTGTGCTCTGCAATTTTGATTTTTCTAGTCCCTGCCCCTCCTTCACCATTTTTGTTTGTTTCATGATATCAATATTAGAGGCATTCCTCAAATTCTATCTTTGCTCATATTTAAATCAAGGTCCTAAAAGCTAATGAGAAACTGGCTTGTAGCTCAGCATTTGTCAATCCACACTCTGAGGTTATCTTTCAGAGTGCTGAGCATCAAAGAGTCTCAAACTCTGGTAGCATTTACCTTTGGTCCATTGGCTTCCCTAAAACGCAGTCCTCACATCTGGGGAGTGGTAAGACTCACTCAGCTTTGCAGGTGACCATCTAGAAACTGAGAGATAGCCGCAAAAGGAGAGACGTCGGGGTGTTTCTAATCACTGTTTCTAAACTGTAGTTATCTGCTCTCAGCAGGGCTCAGCTTTCTTATTTGGCAGCATCTTACAGAATTTCCAAGGCCAGACCCTTGGTGTTTTGCAACTCCACAATTCTGCTGTAGCCTGGGGGAGGAAGAGGCATCTGCTTGTGTGGGATGGGGAGGGGATCTGGGGCTTAAATGTCCTTAAAACCTTTTAGCTGTTCTTCCTGTTTACAACCCATTTTTACCTCCAGCCCAAGCACTTTCCTGCTATAATCTATTCATAGCAGGGCATGCTTTTAAGTTCATGGTTTCTTCTCCATTGTGTTAGTTATAATTCTGATCTTCTTATTTCCACGTGTACCAATTATTTTAAGAAAGATGTAAAAGGGAGTGTGAATAAAATCATGTCCTATATCTATTAAAATATTCAGCCTGTATGTACTATATGTACTTACTGTTTGTTCTGTATGTACTTACTGACCTCCAATGCTCTTTCACAAATCTTGTCTTTCTGTCTTCATGGAAAATGAAAACTATAGACAAGAGTATACATTAGACAACAGAGCTGGTTGTAGGTAACTGGAAATTGAAACAGAGAGTTGGGGAAAAGGGAGAGGTGAGTCAACAGGAAGAATATGGGGCAGAATTAGGGTCACTGCTTTCTGGGACAAAGAGACTAACTCATGAAGCCGTCATGTAGGAGAAGCCTGTTGGTGGACCATACATCCTGCTTCCAAACAGAGGTCTGAAGGAGAGAAAGTACGAATTGGAGATGACCTTATCCTCGTCAGTGTGTCCTCTGAAAGATACCTTGTAAGTACCTCTTGACAGAAGCATCTTTCATTTTTAAAACATCCCCATTAGGAATAGATGGCTAAGGGAAACCCAGCCACAGCAAGCTAGGTAGAACAAGATACCTCTCCCCTATGAGGCAATCATAGGGCCTAGCATTTAACTGTTAGCTTTTTTTTTTTTTTTTTTTTTTTTTTTTGGTTAGTGTGTGGTACTAAGCAAATGCTGCTAAGATGGAATTAAGTCACATTTATTATGAATTTATCACATTATTTGGCTCTTGCCAAATGGAATACAAGACAGCAAAAAACAAAAAAGGAAAGCCAAGTGGTGGTGGCTCATGCTTTTAATCCCAGCACAGGCAGGCAGATCTCTGTGAGTTCCAGGCCAGCCTGGTCTACAGAGTGAGTTCTAGGACAGGCTTCAAAGCTACAGAGAAACCCTGTTGAACAAAAGAAAGGAATAAAGAAAGAGTGAAGAGAGAGAAGGAAAAAAGAAAGAAAGGAAGGAATGAGAGAGAGAAAATGAATATAGAGAAACAAGCTATTGATGGAGAAAAAAAAAAAAACATAAGATGTTAGTGCAGTGGGTATTACAGAGGCTGGCAGATGCATATGAGATCTTTTATCTGAGTATAGGTACCAGGCAAGCTCTGCTCAGGGTGGGGATGCCTGAAGACAGAAAAATGCCAAAGATAAGAGTTAAATTTCTCAGCAGTTCCTCATAGAGACAATCCTACCAGCTGATTTCTCCTAGCTTTGTCCAAATGTTGAAGTATTTTTTTTAACCATTTGTGGATTTTATTACCCTACAAAAAAGTAGACATTTTACAAGTGTGTAGAATCAGGGATGCAGCTGAGATGACAAGGTTAACACTTGTCTGTCACCTCTGTGGTTGCAATTTCCTTCTTCCTGGAATATAGTGTCATATAAGAAGCTCCTTCACAAGTTAGTAAAGAAAGCTCCCACTTGGGTTATATAGAAAGAACTGAAGAATCATGAAGCCATTTAATGTGATCCTTGAGATGGAAGTCAGAAGCTCTGACAGTCCTGGACTAATGCTTTAAAGGGGACTTCTCTCTTTTCCCACTGCAGCACCTCTCCATATCAAATGGTGCCATCCAAGTGGATGCCTCCTTTATGCAAACACTCTGGAATGTACATCCTACATGTTCTGGAAGCAGCATCGAAGAAGGTATGCCTTTGTAACACAGTTCTGAGCCTGACATTCCCTCTGGACTGTGTATGTCAACATTTTCTGCTATTTCTCGAAATTCACACAGTTTTATTTCTCCTAGTTAATTTCTCTGATGTCAGTATAAATTATTTTCTATTCCAACTCCCCATGGGCATCATTAACCTTGTTTTTAATTCTTCAGTGCCCATAGTTAGATTATTACTACAAGCATGCAGGACTTGAATATATACCTTCCCTCTCTCACCAAATTTTCACTTCTATTCATGCTTACTATTGGTAAGTAAACAGGCCCAAAACTTCCATCTTGGAAGAGATCATTTGCCAGAAAGGTAATATGGCTTTTCCCCACCCTATCCCATGCCTCTCCCCATAGCAGAAAAGAACTTTCTTTATAATTGACATATAATAGGTCTTTGATATTTACTTACCTTTGTGGAGTAACCCTTAAAATAATAAATGAAATTTTTATCAACATTAAATTCTTTCTGTGGAGACACTCACAGCTAAACGCTGAGCCAAATTCCTGGAATCCAATTGCAGAGAGGGACAAGTGATGAGCAAAGGGGTCAAGACCAGGCTGGAGAAACCCACAGAAACTGCTGACCTGAACAAAGGGAACTCATGAACTCCAGTCTAATAGCTGGGAAACCAGCATAGGACTGACCCAGACTCCCTGAACATGGGTGTCAGTTAGGAGGAATGGGGTCTCTGGTAGCGGATCAGTATTTATTCCTAGTATATAAATGGACTTTGGGAGCCCATTCCACATAGAGGGATACTCTCTCAACCGACACATGGGGGAGGGCCTAGGCTCTGCTGATGATGGGAGATGTTATTCTGTATATGTGTTTCTCATACTAATTAATAAAGCCCTGTTGGCCAATAGAAAACTAGATAGGCGGGGCTAGGAGACTAGGAGGGGGAAAGAGGAAGTAGTTGGGGTGGAGATGTAGACCTGAAAGAAAGAAGATGCCAGCTGCTGCTCCCGGATAAGATAACCACGTGGAAATACTTAGATAAGTAGAAATGGGTTAATAATTAAGGCAGAGCTAGCCCATTAACAAAGATAGTCATTGGCCAACAGGATTGTATCAAATACAGAGTCTCTAAGTGTTATTTGGGGCGGCAGGTGGGATGGAGCCAGCGGGAAGGAACAATCTGCCGTAACATGCTACAAATGATATGACAGACTTTGAAGATCCCCCATGAAAGGCCTCACCCTCCCTGGGGAGCAGAGAGGGGATGAGATGGGAGTTGGTAGGGGGAATGAGAGGATGGGAGGGTGCCGGAACTGGGATTGACATGTAGAACAACCTTGTTTTAAATTTAAATAAAAAATATTATTTCTATGGAAATAAGGTCATCCAACTTTATTTTCAGACCCTATGTCGTGGAGACAGGCAAAGTCAATGCACTTTACAAGTTATGTAATAAACACGTTGGCCTTAGTTCACTCATAGGTAAGACCACAGCTGAGCAGAAAAATGAAATGCCAATGACCCAAGGGTTATTGAATTCCATTCTAGCACTTTACAGAAAGGTCTGAATTTTTAAAAATAGTCTTATCACAGGCTTTAACCCTAGTTTTCTTCCTGAGCCTCCTGGCTTCAAACTGGGGATGCCCTTCTGTGTTGTGTTGTTTGAAAACAGGGAGAAATGTGAGTTGTCAAGGTGATAGCCCAGTTTCAGAAGGCACCACAGTTAAGCTAAATAGTTGGGAAATGGAAAACCCTGAGTTTCCTGGTTGGATATGAGGTGCCTTTAAAAATCAGGCATTTGCTATTAGTGATAGAACACTTGCCCAGCATTGCCAAGCCTGTGTTTGTTCTCTCTCTCTCTCTCTCTCTCTCTCTCTCTCTCTCTCTCTCTCTCTCTCTCTCTCTCTCTCTCTCTCTCTCTCTCATTCTCTCTCTCTCCACACCTATCCCTATCACTATCACTTTCCCTATCCCTCCCTCCCTTCCCCCCTTTTGTGTGTGTATGTGTGTGTGTGTTTCCCTCCCTCTCACACACACCACATACACACATACATACAAACAAACATCAATACCCCTCTTTAAATCGATTTAGTCTCTCCCTGCTATCAGGAATCCAGACTCCCTGCCTTAAATCATTCCCTGGAAAGTTTCAGTCCCGTCTCCATGTTAAATGTTTCATCTTCAGCCACAAAAATAAAATTACCTCAGTCCCAACAGAGAGCTTGTGGAAATTAATTAAGGAGTGTTTGCAAATCATGTCAAATGGTTCTCACTGAAGTGCTGAGTGCCCTTGTGTGTATGAGATGGGAAGAGTTCATCAGCTCAGTCACCGGCTGGGTGGAGAATGATCTTTTAGCATCCACAGGAGAGAAACTCACTCTGCCCTCATGGACCTCCTCTCAATGCCTTCTTTCTGACTGTGACACACACACACACACACACACACACACACACACACACACACACACACACACACAAGACAGACTGACAGATTTTGGTGGAAAAGTTGTAATGCACCAGCATTTGGCAGTTTTTACAGATGAGAATATTGATTGAAAAAGCCCACAAACTATTCATGATGGACTCTTAACAGACATAGTCTCACCATCAAGAGAGGATAAAGAGTTTAATCAAGGACTTGATGGCTACTAGGGATTCCCTTCAGTGTGTCCTTAATTATTCAAGTGCAAAAATGCAACTGTACATATTAGTATAATTAACTATTGGAGAAATACTTGTGAATATTTGAGAGGAGTTTAAGATAATCTTTTCTTGCCTAGGTAAAAAGAGAAATAAACTAAGGAAAACCAGACCATTGCCATGCAATATGCACTGAGAACACCAATTTCCCCTCTAGCAGGATTTCTCATAGTTACTGTTTTAATCCAGCATCCACAATAGTTTGAGACAACCCCCCCCCCGGTGATATAATTATGTAATTTAAAAAGAAAAACTCTGAATACAGACATAGGGCATATTGAGTGTATATGTCTCCTGAGAACAGAGTAGCCTAGAAATTTTTAATTCAGAAGAATAATAAATCCAATTTCCTTGTGAAAGCTAACTCAGCCAGGCCTTTCTCTACTAGTATGTTCCTTGAATTAATGTTTGGAATTCATTGGGTGATCAATGGGTCATCACGCCCTTGAAGTTCATTGTTTCTTTTTGCTGTCTGGACTTCATGACTGTTGAGGTTTCTTGTTGTTGAAATCTGAGTACTTGCTGATAGCACTTAGTGCACATGCCCATTCAGACATGCTGGAGAAGTTCTGCCTCCCACTTTTTGCTATAGATGCACCATCAAGTTTGTTCTGTATTTGTTAACTACATTTGAAAACTACCTTCTCCTAAAGCAGCTCTAAGGAGCATATTATCCTAAATAATTCTTTAAAAAAAGATTGTCACCCCATTCCAGGTCATTTCTATCCAATGACCATAATTTGATTTGGATTTTGCCACAAAGTATATACAGTAAGATTGTAAGAACTTCTCTGGTAATTTTGATATTGAGCTATTAGCTTCTTAAGGAACTGGAATACCCTCTTTCTAACAGTAATTTTCTTTTTGATTTTAGTGATAACAGTTGACACACAGGTTTTACCTTCCACTCTTCCACTTGGTGTTTAGCTTTACTTACTTATTTCTAAAACTCTACTTAACTGCCAGTGTTAGAATTCTTTTCTGCCTCAGGCCTGGATTCATGGACTCTATAATTTCCCAAATGCACTTCTCTTGCTGTTTGCTAGAACCAATACGACTGGCATGAATTTACCCTCATTGAACAGTGTTCTTTTTAAGATTTCTCTCAGCTTATGGCAGAATTCCATCCTTTCATAGGATACCTACTTGGTGGGCATGTAGTCCGTCTTTTCCATGGTCATGATGAGTGTTTGACGATACCATCTACAGACCAGAATGATTCTCAACACAGGTAAGCCACTATCCTTGCATTATTTCTGGGCTGTCTGGTCTCCGTTGACTCATATTAAAGAGTTTGCATTTATTTGACCACAGATGAATTGTGTAGGTACTTCTTCTCAGTTGGACTTACCTTCATCTAGCCACAAACTCCAGTTTGTTAAATAGGAATTCAGTAGTGTTTGCTCACAAAACTGATGTGTTTATATTCAATCTAAACAAACAATGCTCCAATGTATCCCAAGCCATTTATTGTCTTTGACTGCTCCTGAGTCTGAAGCACCCCTTTGGTAAAGGAGATCAGTCATTTTGGGAGGCTGTGTGTTTGCACGAATTATTGCTGCTCCTTGAAAGACAGCTTATATCTGTTCCTCCCACTTTGTGTACTGAGTGGAGTTTGCGGGTTTCATTTTTCTTGTTACCAGCTCATTGAGAGAAACTAGGCATCAGAATTCAACAGAAGATGGACTTAGCAGGGAGCATTGCCAAGGGCTGTAGTTAGATGTAATGTTGACGTGAACTGTCTTTGGTCCAATAGTTGACTGTTTAATGGGCTCTTGTTAAAGATTCAAAATTATGTGAATCAGCCCTGTTGTGTCCGGAGGCACTGTTTCCTTGAAGTCATCCAGCACCTCTGGCTCTTACAATCTTTCTGCCTTCTCTTCTGTATAGGTAGCTGAACATTGAGGGAAATGGGTTTAATAAAGATCTGGTTGGTGGATCTCTTTCTTATTCCCTTCTACTGCAAGAAGCTTCTCTGCTGAGGGTTAAGCAATGCTCTCCTCTATGGTTATAGCACTATTCCATAAGGAATCATTTTATTGCTTTGTTCCTTTAGCATAATAATCAAAATACTAATAGTAATAAGGGATACTACATGATTTTTGTATGCATGTGTACTTTTGTTATGATTTTTCACTTACTGATTTTCTTTAGTTTTTCTGTTTTGGTTTTCACTTTTTGTTTTGCTATTGCTTTCCTGTACATTTATTTTTTGAGAGAAAGGGGGAGAGAGAGAGAGAAAGAGAGAGAGAGAGAGAGAGAGAGAGAGAGAGAGAAAGAGAGAGAGAGGATAAAGTTGGGTGGGTAGGAAAGTGGAGAGGACTTGAGGAGAGTTGGAGTAGGAGAAAGATATTAAATATATTATGTGAATTTTTTAATAAAATTTTTTAAAAGTTTCAAAATTATGAAATGAAAGATATTAACCCACATAGTAAACATATACTTCAGATTCATATCTATTTTGCTTATCATCAAAGGAAGAGTACATAAAGTGCTCTGCCGTGTGACTGTAGAAGTTTCGCATATTAAGTAAAAATCAAACCTGTCATCCAAACTCAGCTTAATTTTGACAGTAATTGGTCTGATCTGGTGACGGCAGTTTCTTGTCTTTTTGTCATGCTTACAAGATCCCTTTTCAACTATGCTAATTTTTCTTTGTTGGTGACATTAGGGCTAAATCTTGACAATTTTTCACCATCCTGATCAGCGTTCACTGTCAATGGTGATTTCAGGTGGGAGCCTAGAAAGTCAGAGTTGTGTTTGCTTTTCAGTAGGGCTCATTTCTTATTCCATGTGCTGAAAGAGCCAGAAGCAGTGGGATTGAATGTGTCACTATGGAGACGTTTTATTGATGATTTGGACCTCTTACAGTATGTCTCTTCCTACTTTCTATGTCCTCTGGAAGTCCTTCATGGGAGCCAGATGTGACATAGAACAGAGTCCAAAACACACTGAACATATATCTATGTAAGTGTTGTGAATGAATTACTCCATGCCTTCTTAATCCCAATCAGTGGCTGATGGTGATGTCTATGTAGTCAACCCTTAGAATCATGGATCATGACCTAAATATTGTCATGTGGCCTTATTCAGTTTCAGGATTTTTTCTCCATTTCACTTTTGTTTTGCATTAATTTGATTTTAGTGGTTTTTATTGCTGCTATTGGTATTTTTTGAGAAAAGGTATTTATTGTATAGCTCTGCCTAGAACTCACTATGTAGATTTGACTGGCTTTGAACTCACAGACATCAGCCTGCATCTTCTTCTCAGTTCTGGGATTAAATGTCTGACTTGCTGTTGGTTTTATATCTTACTGTGTCACCAAAGATGAGAAGACTTTCTTGTTTTTGGCTTTTTTTTTTTTTGAGGAAGAATGAGTGGCTGATTGAGCAAGGAAGCTACTATTGGGTACTTTGAACCTTGAATTCTTAAAATTTCTGGCATTCTCAATGAAAGCAGGGTGGCAGAATGCCTTGATATTTTTTTTTTTTTTTTTTTTTTTTTTTTTGTCTAGGGACTATGAGTGGTAAGCCTCTTTATTGATGTCTGTTATTTGTTATCAGAAAAAAAGAATCCTCTACTGGCCAGGGTTGTTGGAAACATTGAAATCAGTGGGATGGGGGAGGGAACAGGCAATAGAGAGAATGCCAAGGGATTCTGGGAATCACTAAGGCATGCTATGGAACTGACTCCCAAGATGAAATTTATTTTTTTCCCTATGAACCCTGAGAGTAGGCTGGCTTGATGGAAATATTACCCAAGAATGGAAACTTAAGCTCCACAATCTCACATTCTGAACACAGATTCTTGGCTCTGCCTCTGGCTTGTCAAACCTCCTAGGCTAAATTGCATGACCTGTTGGAGCTAAGGCTAATCTGTCAGCCAGGCTTTCAAAAGCACCTCAGTTGTCCACTCACTCTACTCCTTATTGCAGTCATTTAAGATAGCAGGAACAACTTGTTTCAACCTTGGTAACCTGGTGAGATTAAACAGAACAAGCGCAAGAATGTCTCATTTATGAAGAATGGACCTTTACAAAAACTTCAGAAGTTGGGCTTGGAGGTTCTCTGATGCTAGCTCCAGAGCTGGACCACTTGAGCCCCAAGGTGGGCCACTTCATCTCTACTTTCCTTTCAGCTTTTGCTGAAGGAAGAGATGCCCCAGGGAAAATCTCAGTCAATCTATGTAAGTGACAGTCAGAAGAGTTGCATTTCCATTTTTGGCCAGTACATAGACACCTAGGCGTTATGGCTATAAAGTAGTGTAGGATTTCCTTTACTAAGTATTTTCTGGTAGAGTATATATTTAAAACAAGGCTTAGAAATGTCCTCTATAATCACACCTTGACACTGTAACCATGCATAGTGTAATATTTTGTTGTATTCATGTACCTTAATGTGTTCTTCTATGCATGTTTACAAATGTGTATGTTTAACCAAAACTTGCATAAATCTTGTATTTCATAGTTCTTTGTATATCCATGAACACTCTTTAAACATCCTTTTTTTAAAAAATCACATTGAGTCATTACATCTCATGATATAACTACCCTTATTAGACCAATTTTACAGACAAGTGAACTGAACCATAGACAACTGACAGATCTTTCCCTAGGTCATAGTACTAACAGATCCAAATACAGCTATCTTTCATTTTAATGTGCATCTTTTTAACTAATTCAGACTACTTCACCATGGGGAACATATCTATTTCTTCTTCATCACTATTGAGGTTTCTTTCCCCTAAAATCTAGGTCCAAATTCTTCTGAAGCTTTCAATAATTCACTTTTGTGACATAGAGAAACTGTGACAGAGGTAGGATGTAAGGTTGGTGAATTTGACTATAGGTAAATGATCATTCTTGGGAAGGTCTCAAGAACAAGATGTTCAACGTCTCCTCTGGCCTCTTTGCATGCACAGTTATATATAGTCACACACTAATGTGTTCATGCATGCATGCATCACACACAACTAATAAAAGTATGGCAATTTACTTAATATAACTAGTGATCTAGATGGGTTGGTTCCCATTGTACAGATGGAAAGATTGAGAGTTTGACAATAATTAGAAAAACGTGACCAATTCTGTACTTCTCAAACTTCTAAAGGGTAAGAGAACAAGGGAGAAGTGGGAAACACTAGGAGATTGAGGACAAACCTCTATTGTGACACTCTAGATCACACCCTGTAAAGGGAAAATAACTACCAGAAATTTTTAGATGAAAAATGAATAAAGTGTTGAGGTTGAATACATTGTTTAGCTATAAACATTGGCTTCTCAGCTTAGGCAAACATATCTTGATGACACAAGATGACAGTGTGAGGGGAATCAAGTGACACTATACAGGAACTCTGTGGACTGTTTGTGAAATGTCTTCAAGAATATTAAATTAAACCAACAACAAAAGTGATTTATAAGTATATTAAAACATAGTTCTTAAGCTGAAAAGAAAGAGACCATTCAATAATAGAACCATATAGAACCATGGAAACTATGGCAGCTAGAGACAAAATTTTATCCAGGCTCCCTAGAGCAATGACAAGGGATTCACACTATATTGTCATGTGTTTTAAAGGTAAAAATCCATTTATAAGAAATGTAAGCCTGAAAGGCTCAGAGCGTTCTTTATCAGTAACATGGTATGTGACTAAGCTGTTTTAACAATGAAGAAATGGGAGAGATTGCCATCCCTTTTTTCCGCTGTCCCTCTGGTAACCCATGAGCATTCATTACATATGGGGTGCAGTCCCCTCCCCTTAGGTGGCCTTCATTTGTCCTAAGAGTAGAGACAGGAGCCCACAACCAATCCTCCATTTGAGTTTTTCTGACTTTGGGAGGCTTGGAGAACTGGTGTGAGCCGTCCCTACAAGGAGCTGTCCCACAATTGGTGCTGATCTACATCTCTGCTCACAGGAGGGTGTTCTATGAAGCTGGAGGAGCTGGGACGCGAGCCAGGTCTCTATGGAGAGTGGAACCCCTTCGGATAAGGTAACACGTGGTCCAGATGGTGCCATAGTTTTCATTTGTTATATGTCTTGAGATGAACCTTCAAAAGTTCATGGTTGAGAGCTAAATTGTAAAATTTCTTTGGCTTTGATTATAAGTAAACACACACAGAGACAGACACACAGAGAGAGAGAGAGAGAGAGGGAGAGAGAGAGACAGACAGACAGAGAGAGAAAGAGGAAAGGAGACTGACTTTCTCACTCCCCAGATATTTCTAGGCTCTCCTACTTTGACTCTAAATGTGGTTGTGCCCTGTTCTTATAGAGCCTGGGTAATCAAATGTTAGCTCTGATGTTACCACTTAAGGCCCTCAGATCCCCCCCCCCGCCTTATTTTATTAAATAAAATCTCTGGAAGCCTTCGCTGAATGTCTTGGATCCAGTTAGGAGCTATCTTTAAACAACAAAGATAGACAGGTAGTCATGATGGCAGCTAGTAAAATAAGATTCAAACTTCACATAGCTGTGAAGAAAACAACATTTGTCAGAATATCTCAAACAGTAATGTATGTAGGTGGAAGGAACAAAGGCTGATTTTTTTTTCAACCATGAGCTTGAGTAACAGCTTTTAAAGTGTGAGTAACTTGTCCTTTAAACTTCAAATACTGAAGGCCCATCTGGTTGAGAGCAGGTGCTTTTTTTCTGGAAATATAGGTAAGTTGGGTTATAGCTAAACAACTAGGGATAAGAGGGGAAATTAATATTGCTACCTGTTTCTCCTTCTCCATTTCCTCTCTATAACTCAGGGCAGTGTTCCCTAAACATGTGTTCAAGTGAGAATTTTTTCTCATTAGAGATTATTACCCCTAAAGAAGGTCTACTAGAGATGAAAAAAAAAATAGTGGAAATTTTTCTACAATACTCTCTCTCCCTCTTCTTTTTTGCCTCATTCACATAGTTTATTGGAAAACTCTTGAAGATACTTATTTGAAGTGTGTCACTGTTGTATAATTAAAAATAAAAGTGAGCTATATGTGAGTGTGTATTGCAGTGTGTGTGTGTGTTGTGTGTTTGTGAAAGAGACAGGAAAGAGAGGAAGAGAGAGAGAAAGAGAGAGAGAAATGCTGATTTATTTTTAAAGAGGCACCCACTTATTCACTTGCTCAAGACTTCTTGTTTAAGGGGCCTTTCAAATGTCAGAGTAGGTGTATGCATACTGCCATAGTTGTAGCTGTTAGCTCTTACATCAGATACCTAAGCATAAAATGTTTAGTCCTTTTATCGTGTGATTTTGATTCTCAAGTGTTTGTAAAAATTAAAAAGGTAGAAAATGATTTTAAAGTTTGGCACTAACTTTAAGGATAAATTTTGAGTGATCCCATGGATAATTTCTCACCTAATATTTACTTTGACTCCCTTTGAATGTTAATCTTTTGGTGAAGGGCCATAAAAAGACTGACATTCCACTTGAGGTTTCCTTATTTCAACCTTTCCATCATACTTCACTTGCCCCTGCAGAATATACATACTTTGGATGTAACAGGATATCTCTTTCCTTATCATATCCCTTACTACCTGCCTCCTTGAAGGCATAACCTGCTGTGCTTGTAGATTTGATTAGTTTTGTTGGCTTTATTGTTTATCATGAAGACAGGACTCTTTATGATGGTAGAATACTGGAATTCCAATAACCAAATGGAAAGACTGTCTTCCCAGATACAAGTATTCCTAGAAATGAAGTCTTCCCATCATCTTGGGGTAGTTTGCATAATGGCGCATATTGGCAGACAGAATGATAGTTTGAAACTCAGGACTTCCAGTCATAGTATGTACTGCCCTGCCATCAGGATCGTGAACTTTACCTTTAAGAGGAGTCAAAGGAAAGCACTGTGCTGAGTTGTAGACAGACAGGAGACAATTCATGGCCTGATAGACCCTGGAGAGGGCATAACTCTGGGGTTTAAGAAAGTACAGAATAAACTAGGCCCTCTGAATGTGGGTGACAGTTGAGTAGCTTGGGTATCTTGTGGGATCACTAGCAGGGGAACCAGTATTTATCCCTAGTGCATGAACTGGCTTTTTGGAGCCCATCCTTGGCCAGCCTAGATACTGGGGAGAGGGGAGCCTTTGGCCTGCCTCAAGTGATGTTGACTCAATAGACTTTGTGGGAGGTCTCACCCTCTCTGAGAATCTGAGGAGTGGATGGGGGTGGGGGAGAGAAGGTTGTGGGAGGATGGGAGGGCGAGGGAACTGGGGTTGATATGTAAAATAAGATTGTTTTAAATAAACTTTTTAAACATTAATAAAAGGAATAAATGTTGAACAGCACAAAGGTTTGTGTAAATACAATTTCTCATGTGCTTTTTACAGCTGGAGTGGCAGTAACATCAGGTGGGGCCAGGCTTTCCGACTCCGGCATCTCACCACAGGCCACTACTTGGCCTTGACAGAGGACCAAGGCCTTCTCCTACAAGATCGGGGGAAATCAGACACCAAGTCCACAGCCTTCTCCTTCCGGGCATCGAAGGTAAGATGCCATGCAGTGAACTGACTTTGCACTGGAAGTGAGAACCATTAGAGTCTTCCAGGTAGATCTCTTGACTGGAACCAAGTGACATATGAACATCTTACCTCCTTAATCTTTTGAGATGGCCTCCTGAGAGAACATCTGTCTGCGATGAAGGATCAAGTCTGTTAGAGGGGACTAGTAATCACACAATCTTGGAAAGCACACAATATTGCTCACAGGCTAAAGGAAGCTATAATTATTTGGTATATTCTACATAGTGTTTTATAACTTCCAACTTGTGTGCTTCTAACTTCAAGCTTTGGAAACTTGAGGCTCAGACTGAATTTATTTAAAGTAAGGGACCTACTTCATTAAAGGTTCAGACATAATTCTGGACATAGCATTATCTTAGATTTTTTTTATAGTTTCTAGTACTTCTTCACCTTTTTCTCATTTCTTAGCTTTCTCCTGTCCACTCAAATTTTCACTGAAAGTTGATCCTCAGGTAGTTATGTTAACTACAAATAGAAAACTTTTGCCATTTGATGTGCATATAAATAACTACCTTTTCAACTACCCAGTGTTCAGTCAGGTTTGGATTCTGCCTAGCTGAGAGCTAGCTGGGCATGGCTGAAGTCAGGATTGCATGCTGAGCTAACTTCTGATGGACAGTTGGATGCACTGTCACTTTATGACTGTTCTGAAAAGATCATCCAAGCATAAGAAAGGCTTGGCACAGATGTGTGCACAGCTATCAGGATGTCTGCCCCTCTGAGCGGGCAGGCATTCTCTCCTTTGGGAACTTCATCTCTAGTTTCATTCTCCCTTGCATTTTCTGAGAAATAGGGTTTGATTTCTGTTCTCAACATGGTTTTCATGAAGGGTTGATGATGGGTCTATTTGTGATGGTAGGTATGTGGTTGACAACTGGATTTTCTATAGGACATCTCTGATTCCTAAGCATCAGAAGAAAACAGCCCTTCAGCACTGCCCTCCCTGACTCATTCGTGGTTCTATGATCTGCCCTTTAAGACAGAGAAATACTTCGATATAAAGGTGTTATTTATCATACAAAAATTAAGCTTTATCATACCTGTATTTAAAATATCAAAAATCACCAAATTTAGAGGCTGGGGAAATGGCTCTGCAGTTAATACATATTGCTCTTGCAGAGGACCTGGGGTTGGTTCCCAACACCCACATCAAGCAGGAGAATCTAACACCTCTGGCTTCCACAGCCATCTGCACCAAAATGTACACACCCACACATATATGTACACGTATATGCATATTTAAAAATAAAATAAATCTTTAGAAATGTATAAACTTCCCACCCATTTCTTACTAAATTCATTTCAAATGTCCCTCCCCTTTATCTATTTCCCATGTGGTGGCATGGCATGCTGTCTACTTGATTTTACTTTGTCTTTCTGGACATATGTCTTTCCTTGTAGCATCAGTTCTTTTTTCTTTGTTTCAAATTCCCTAACTTGAGGGTTTGGGGGGACTTTTAGTTGGTTGGTTGGTTTTCTTTTTTTTTTTTTTTTTTTTTTTTTTTTGATTTTTCAAGATAAGGTTTCTCTGTGTACCCTTAGCTGTTATTGGCTGTCCTGAACTTGCTCTGTAGAACAGGCTGGCCTCGAACTCACAGTGCTGCCTCCTGAGTGTTGGAACTAAAGGCAAGTGCCACCACTACCCAACTGAGGATTTTTAATTTGTGTATTTAGCAACTATTCTGGCTACCAGGAGCTGATTTATGGCAACCCAACTTGCTAAAAATAATAAATGGGGGGAAAAACAGAAAATGTAAGAAGAATGGCATGCAAGATCCCATTCTCTCCCAAGACACGGGGTGTATGTAGAATGAGGGGATCAGCAGGTGGGGAGAAAGAAAGAAGATGGAAAGTGAGAAGTGACTCATGGTGGCTGATGACCCACTAAGTCCCTTTCTGAGAATGCCAGCTTTGCCTTTTCCAACCTGAGTTTTCTACCTCCTTTTCTCCATCCTGATGTAGACGTGGACTAGAAAAACAACTACAAGATCTTTACTGTTTCATTTGCACAAAGAATTCAGGCAACCTCCCATGCAGCTGGCAGCATCTGTTCCTGAGAAGCCTTTCCACTGCATTTCTTTGTTCCTTATCCCTGTGCAACAAGGTGCCACGATGTGCTATGGTTTCTGGGGGAAGATAAACTCAGACCCATAGGATCATTACAACACTTCTCTTACTCACCACTTCTGGCTTCTTCACACATTTAATCTTCCCAAAGCCTATTGTTTATCTCCTGGAGTCCTTTCATTCCCACATACATGGAGGCCAGCACCCAATGTATAAAAAGCCACTGTGGTTCTAAGCAGCTTGACAGAACTAGGGGTAAAAGCCATCCTGTGCAATTGGCAGCATGCTTACATTTCACTGGAGTGACTGTATTAGAGGTTTTAAATAACTCTCAGTTCATTCGTACTCAGCCCAGTTAGCTTCATTTCCATTATAAAAGAATCAAAATTGAAATTACTTCAGCTCCATAGCTGGCACATATGGCTGCGTTCCCACAGGAAATTGGGGCTCCCTTTGAGATGTAGAGTGGGAGGAACATTTGGAATCTTAGGCTGTGAAGCTATACAGAAAAGAAAGACCATGCAGGAAGCATTCAGCTTGGCCATACTGTGGGGAAGAACACTCCAGGTGCCCTGGCTTCCCCAGGCTTCCACATGGCTCATAGCTGAGGAATTAGTTGCATGTGATCTTCCCAGCATGCACTTCGGTCAGCTTGTCCTCACTGGACAGTAGTGATGATCTCCAGAAAACACAAGGGATTAGGGCTATCTATCTTTCAACAATACGTGGCCATGATGTCATTACTGTTTCCTGTTATCCATGTAGTTAACAGAGTAGAGAACAGACAACATTTTCAAGGTCTAGATGGTGCCTGAGGAGTTTGGGATACCTCAGTGGAAAGGCTAATAGGTAGAGACAAAGAGTTTCATTCTGTAAGAAAGGAGTTGGAGAGAAGTTGGTGGGTTCACTTGGCCTTTTCTGTAAACTGGACAGTCTAGTAATAGAAAAAGAGATTCCTAGGAGTAATAGGGTTTTGACTTTGGACATTTTACAGGATGCTGGTCTGGGCCTCTTCCATTTGTAATAATAAGCTTCTCATCCTCTCATTTGAAATGAAGTTGTACTCATCTACAACAGCTATGACTGCATATATAAGAGGTCATAGAACAGTTGGCAGTATGAAGCACCTTTAGAAAGCTGCCTATACAGGAGGGATGGCAGGTAGATGCTCCTGGGGAGTTTGTGTATACTGTAGGATTAGCATGTGAACCAGGCCTGATGGCACAAGTTCATAATCCTCCATAATCAGGTTGTAGTAGGAGGATAATGAGCTAAAGGCCTACCTTGGATGTAGAGTAAGTTGACGACTAGCCTAGTGAACTTAACATGATCCTGTAATAAAAGGTAGAAAGAGGACTGTAGACAAAGTTCAGTTTTAGAGCACTTGCCTAGCATGTGTAAGATTCTGGTTTAAATTCATAATACCACAAAAATAAAGGAAAAGAAAAACTGGGGCCAGGAATGGTGTCATACATCTCTAACCCCAGAATTCAAGAGGCAGAGGCAGAAGGAGCTCTGAGTTTGAGGCCAGCCTAATCTACATAAGAAGTTCCAGGACAGCCAGGGCTATGTAGAGAGACCCTGTTTCAAAAGCCAAAATAAACAAACAAACAAATAGTTGGGATGTGACCGAGCCTTGCTGAAAAGTGACTACATCTAAGCATCAACTGTAGTTATAGGCCTGGACCTGGCTTTGGTGAATCTAACTAAGATCTTTGGGGAAACTATATAAAACATGTAGAATATAAAACAGAATGTGATCTTAACCCAGTCTCCCACATTGCTACTTCAACAGAATTTTTCACACCAGAGTAGAGGTTCTAGGAGATGTTGTTGCCTCTAAAATGGAGCACCCCAACATTACTCTCAAAGTGAAATGCAAGAGATATCACACTGCTTTAAGATTGCCTAATTCTGGCCTTGACTCTCATCTGCTTTTCATGAGACCCAGAAAATCATTCTTAATCTAGTCTTACTTCATTTGAAGCCTGTCATGAAGACTCCTTTACATCTGACCTCTGCCTACCTGTCCATTGTGTCCCCTGACACTTTTGTGTGGTCCCTGTTTGATCCAACATACTGTTGTTTAACAGTCACTAAACATGTCATTTTTCTCAAGACCAACCTTTTCCTATAAATTCTTTGGTCTCTACACATTGCCACTAGTGAGGTTATTCTTATACTTTCAGGAAAATATGAGGTGCAGCTTATGAGAATAAACATTGTTCATGGTTCCAGCAGGTGATTTTGGTGATGGAGAATGCACACATATCCCACTGAAATGGTTTTGTATTCCAGCATCTCAGTGGATACTGTGTAGAAACTACAGTTGAAAATGGCCTGATGACAGAATGAATAAATTTGATCATAAAAGTCCACAGTGAAACCCATTTCAGTCTAACCTTCATCTTTGTAGCGACAATCTGTCTTGCTTGTGTAATCATTTTGCTATCATCTCATCTCTGCATTCACTCAATGAGAGAGATTCATTTTATTTTGAACATCTAAGTCAAATTTCTATGAATTTGATTTCCCATCATTTTCCACGGTCTTGACATTGCAAGGCCGTTCCCTAAGGACTGTCAGCTAATGTGGTTTAATATTTACTCTGGCATGGCAAATGCTATTTAGATGTCATGCTTCAATGTCAGCTTACGGCACTGCAATCTTTTCAGGCAAGGTTGAATTAATAATATTAAAGCTGGCCTTATTATGTGTAGCCATTTATTTTGTGGCTTCTCTATATGTACTTTTAGGAACCAGTCTTGAAATGATGGGGATAGATTCCCACATTTTGCCGGTTTCATTGTGGAAGTTCAATGTGCAACTATCACTGTTCCTGCTTAGAGGAAATTTTTCCTTAGTTGGAAGGACATTTCATTCAATTTAAAAAACATCTATTAAATAACCATTATGTATTAAATACTACATTCTTGTTCAACCAACTTCTCATCTGCTCTCTAACTTCAGCAGTCTGTAGCACCCCCAAACAAGAGGGCAGCTGGGCTCCTTGTACATCTGTCTATGGAGGTAATGATGCTGAAGTTGTGTCTTACCAGTGGATTATTTCCTCTATTTCCTCATGAAGTCACCAAACGGGAAGGAAGAGGGTACAGACATTTCCAACCCACAGCTCATGTGGCAGTGAATAGCTATGAATGTGTCTCAACACAAGAAGTGAACTTACTTAAAACATCATAAGGTTTGGATCTTTGTTTTGTTTTGTAATTTGAATTGCACAGTTCTCAAGGGTGGCTTTTGTAGATGACAATGTTCTGTCACATTGTCAGAAGTTTGGAAGGAAAGTGAGAGGAGAAAGCATAAACAAATCACCTAAATATCTAGAGTCACTACCACCCACCGCAGCTCTGCTTTAAATCAAAACTACAAAGGATTTAGACTTCTCTAATGGATGTGTTTTCCCAAGCCTTTGTTGTTCAAAGTGAGCCAAATAGAGGCAGTCAAGGAAAACCATGGGCTGTGAAGTGGGAGAAATGTGGATTTGAACTTCAGAATTGCCATTTGCAGTTCAACCTCAATATTTCTTTTTATAAAAAAATATGGATAAAGACATACATTTTGAAGGATTACTTTGAGGATTAAAGGAACTAGGAAGGTGACCTATGAAGCTGCATTCTTTAATCTGTGAAGAAGAAGTTGGTTTGCTGACCTGGGGATGGTGATATAAAAATGAAAAGAGAAAAATGTGGGCTTCTTCTCAGGAAATGTGCTTCACCTGCTGAGGCAGATGGGCCTGCTCCCCTAGCATGCTGTGACCAGCAGAAGGATGGCCTTGTCTTCCCATCCAGCAGAGGCCTTGCCACCAGCCCTCCTGCTCTCCAGACTCTTTGCAGCATTCTACAGGCTATACTTGTTTCTAAAGCATATTAAAGATCTCTAATTCTGGATGAGATGGTCATGAGGGAACTGTATTGGTATAGTGAACCCAGCATTGATTCCTCATAGTTTCTGCAAAGACAGGTAGACAGAAGTAGGCTAATCGTGACTTTCGTAAAGACTCCTTCCCTTCATCATCTGTTAATGGGTTCAATCGCCCCTTCTCTTTCTCTGAAATATTTTAGATGCTTACAGTATATGTTGGAAAAATATTTTTTTGGAACCTCCATGAATACATGTAGTTTAATTGTGTTAAATAATTACACATTCACTCTAATGTGCTCTTTCAGGCATCTTCCTCCATATTATTGCCTAATATGCCATCTCTAATCATGCTCCCTTTCTGTCTACCTTTCTTACTGATGCTGGAATGATTGTTCTAAAATGCAGCCTGGTGCCTCAATGGCCTTGCATTAGCTGCATTGGCTTTCCCTGAAAATAGATGCCAAATGATAATAGGAATGCTGCATTAAACAGAACTGAATTGATTATTTTTGCAGATAATGATGATGTTTGACTTTTAATGTGGGACTTATAATCCTGAAAGCTTCTGTTTGGCTCCTAGAAGACACATCATTTGTCTAAAGGCATCCTTTCCTGCAGAGAGTCTGCTAATGTTGTGCTTCTGAAAAGCATGGACCTGTAGGATGGTATCTTTACAACTTAGTTTTTACCAGCTTCCTCTGGAGATTTCACCACTCTTCTTGCCTCATTTTTTTTTCCATTTACCAAGATGCCATCCCCTTTCATATCCCTATTGCTATGGCTTGAGTGTGGCCTCTAAGGCTTCATATTTTTGGAATTGCATGCCCATGTTGAGGAATTAAGGAGGTAGGGACTTGGAGAGATAGCTCATCTGTGAAGAGCCCTTGTTGTTCCTACAGAGAAGTCACATTCCCTTCGCAACACCCTCAGGGTGGCTCACGTCCATCTGACACCCTCTTCTGGCCTCTGATAGAACTGTGCCTACACTTAGATAAATACAAACAAAATAAATGGTGTATTTAATAAAAGAGCCTAAGAAATGCTTCACTACACTGTGTAGTGGTGGGGCATTTAGAGTTGGTTGGGATTGGATACTGTCACCAGGATAGATACTATGGATACTGGTGTCTTTATAAAATGAGAGACAGACCAACACAAGCATTAAATGTCCTTTGAATGCATACTATGTTCACCTGTTTATAACTGATTTAGTGGTGTAACTTCTAAAGTTTGTATAAACTGAAAGATTTTCTTATAAAGTAAGAGTATGTATTTCAACCATTTCCTTATGTTGGCCTTTAAATGGCAAAGACATTGAAGGAATTAATTACTTATCTATGCTAATGAAAAAGCCATTCAAATAATGTTGTTTAAATGGGGTTTTTGAAATTAGACATGGCTTAAATTCTGGGTTTTTGCTTTCTAGCTATATGGCTTTGAGCAAGTTGTTGAATCAATATAGGTTTTATTTTACCCTCAATAAAGCAAGTTGATACAAGCAGTGTGGCCTTTGGAAGTGTTAAAGAAAATGGTTGTGGAGATTTATATATTACTCATGTCACTTTGTAGATACAGTACTTTATGTGTTGGTATTGTCGTTGTTCTTAGCAAAAATATCTGGCTCGTAGTAGGCACTGAGCAGATATTATTTCTGAAAAAACGGCAGCTTGATCATGTAAGCCAAATGCTAATGAGTCAATTGTGATGAGCATTTCCTTCATAACTGTTAATGGAGAAAATAATGCGTATTGCCTTCCAACAAGCATTAGGACAAGGAACCTATTCCTTCTCAGAATCATCAATGACAGGCAAAGATGACATCAATATACAGATGGATACGCAAGTTGAATATCTGCAGAACAATAAAACAAATTGTTTGCCATCTATTTCAAGCAGAGCACTATATGGAATGCATAAACAAATTCCTGTTCTCTTTGAGAAAGCCATTGTTTCTCAGGGAGGTAGCAAAAGTCTCTCCCATGCATTCAAATGTAGATTTTCTCACTACCCAGGCTTGACAAAGTACCAGACTAGAAAGTGATTTGACTTTGAAACTATGCTTTGTTAGTCACAGTTCAGCAGACTGAGGCACATGCCCAGCCACACATGGCCAGATCACAAAGTACCTGTGAGGAGATGGAGCAAAGGACATGTTTAGGGACATAGTTAGGGTTTCTAGTACTTTCATAAAATGCCAAGGCCAAAGCAACTTGGGGAGGAAAGACTTGATTTCACCCTACAGGTCCATCATCCCGGGAACTCCAGGACTCCAGGAAGGAACATGGAAGCAATCTCGGAAGCAGAGGACATGAGGCCAGGCTTCTGTCTAGCCTCCTTTTCATGGCTTGCTCAGCCTGCTCTCTTATCTCACCAGGACCACCACCCCTGGCATGGTACCATTCGTAGTTGTGTGGGCCCTCCCACATCAACCATCAATCAAGAAAATGCCCCACAGGCCAATCTGCTGGAGGCATTTTCTTAAGTGAGGTTCCCACTTCCCAAATGACTGTAGTCTGTGTCAAGTTGACATAAAACCAGCCATCACAGGGAAGATAAGAGAAAGAGTCATTTTGTGCTCTCCATAGAAGGGGTTGGGGTAGGGAAGATAAGCAGGTTTCAAGTTGGAATTTGAAAAGATTCAACAGGTTCTGAAACACAAGGCTTGTAACAGGTTTGGAAGTTGGCCCTGGTGGTTTGGATAGGGGAATGGTGGCCTAGAAAGTATCAGCTCTATAAAGGAAGGGATTGGTTTCTGGCTGCTGGGTTATTGGTTTATAGGTGAAAGGAGTTCTTCTAGGCCAGCCTTCTGTTTATAGGAGTCAGCTGGCCCTGAATAAGACAGGTCCTATAGGGAGTATGAGACCTTGAGACTAGAGAAGCCAGAGGTATCTTCTGGCTCTAGATGTGGAAAAGGCTTGATATTTGCCATGTGTTCTTTCTGTGATGATTATCACATGGTCTTAGAAGGCAGACATAAGAAAGGCTCTGGGGAAGAGTTGGTTATTCTCACAAGTCCTAGCACTGGGAGGCAGGACATGGCATGTAGGGCTATTCAGCAGAGCATGCATATCAGAAAGAGGAAGAAGGGGTTAGGGGGTGGGGAGGGGAATGGAGAGAGACTTGGAGGGTAACTTATGTTGTCACATTTACTGGAGTTTCCATGGGCAAAAACAGGCTGTTTAGACTTCACTAGTTGGAGTAATTTCCATTATAGAATTGCTTCTGGCTTCATGGTAGCTGACCCAGGGATGATAAGGCAGAGGGACATTGCAAGCTGAGGTGTAAAGTCATCATAGAGGAGGTCTGGTTCTGGATTGTTCAGTGTGCATGTAGCAAGCATGCCTTAGAGCCTTTTAAGAACTCCAGGTCTCTCCCTATTCAGATAAGTTAGAAGTGTCAAAATAGAAAGATGTTAGGATACAAACATTACCATTGTAAAACTGCAGAAGTGGCCAGGTGAGTCAAGTAACAATGTTAATAAAATCCCAAAGAAAAGAAGCACTTGGTACATACATCAAGATGTGCCCCAGAGCTGTGAACAGAACTCAGTGTTAAAGCACTTACCAAGGGAATCCTGGGTTTGATCCCCAACACTGGAATGAAAAAGCTGTCACTCATAACCCAGTGTGGTTAAAGCATATGTTACATGAGAGGATTGTATTCTCTTAGAACTCAGCAACTGAATGGAGGCAGTTAGTAAACTAATTGCCCTGTTCTTCAGGAAAGAGCCATTTCTAGCAACAGGACATTTGCATCCGAGTCCCTAGTCATGTGAAAGAAGAGCTTCAGTTGACAGTCACAAGC
This sequence comes from Cricetiscus sungorus, assembly GCA_030556225.1. NCBI lineage: Eukaryota > Metazoa > Chordata > Mammalia > Rodentia > Cricetidae > Cricetiscus > Cricetiscus sungorus. Next base: position 49,021,986 of record JANBXA010000372.1, on the reverse strand, counting down.
AGTCAAGTGAACACAATCGAGCTTCCTAACAATCACAAGCAGTCAAGTGATCATAGTCGAGCTTCCTAACACCAACTTCTTTTGTTTCCTTGGTGATTTGTCAGTGTTGTGAACTGCTGGGTTAAGCTGGGCTTTGTGTTTGTTGACATTGATATCTGAGTTTTCTTGATGTTCTTCTTCTTCTAAATGAGAAGCATCTACCACAATGACAATGGCAGAACCCTGGAAGATGATGCTCTTTTGTAAAAGCAAAAGCACAGATGTACTATAGACTACAATGGTGACTCATTTGTTTCAGTGACTGCAGGAAGTGGAGCCTCCTATTTATTTTATTTTGGAGAAAACCATATTTAAGTAAACAAAAAATGAGAAAATAAATTACTAGTTGAGAATATGCATTATTTTCACCAGGAACAATTAGAAACCAGTATAATTACCACATTTAACAGCTGTCTTTTGTGTTGTTTCTATTTTAGTGTGTTGACTATAGCTAGAGAATAGAAACAGATAAAAGTTTCTGACATTGTGTAAGCCCTGGTACAGGCTGGAAGAACTATAGGGCTGTGGATATTTCTATGATGAAAATCGAGTGTCTGTTGTTTCATAGAAATAAATGCATTCTTGATCAATTGTCTATAGAGAAAGTCCTGATATATCAAAATCTATCTTCCTACCCATATATGTTACAAAATCAGAAAAAAATTAATATATTTATTTTGAGAAATAAAGTATTTTTAACATTCTAGCCAATGTCTCAGCACACATTTAAAATAAAAATTTCTTATGAAATATTAATATTACTTAAATTGATATTTTATGTATGCATAAAGTAGCTGATTTTCGGTTTATGAAAATCTGAGGGAAAAGAAATAAGAGCTGAAGTAGAAAATAAATATATATGAAAGGAAAAAAATCACTCAGCTATGCATGTTACCTCAATATGTTCCATAAGCAATATAGGTACTGAGTTTTCTATTAAGAATCCACAATTCATTGCCCTGATTCCTTTCATGGATTCATTATGAGATGATAAGTGCTGAGTAGAGGAATACAGTAATGCTGGGGAGATGCAGCCAAAGACATCATATCCTCTCTACTCCGTCTTGTACCCCAATCACATTCCCCTCCTAACTTCATGTCCTCATTGCCAATTTTTATCTTTTTATTTAAACAAATAGAGGTAGACTCCTTTTTTATATTTTTATTGAAATTAATCTTTTCATACAATATATTCTGATTAATGGTTCCCCTCCGCTCCCAGATCCTGATATCTTGACTGCATTCTGGCATTACTCTTTGAGTGACCTTGGAATGTATTCTCTCACTTTTTCTCTCCTACCTCCCTCCCTCCCTCTGTCTCTCTTACCGTCTCTCCCTTTCTCTCTGTATGTATGTATATGTGTATGACCATGCTTCTATAGGTTTCCATATGACTTTTTCAAAAGGTCTTTAGTCTTATTTATTCCTCCCCATATTCTCTACTCCCATCTTCTCCCCCAACTTTAGTTTAATCCTTCTCCATTATTTTTCTTAAACCCTTTACACCATTGAATTCTATCTCTCCTCCCTTCGAAGTATCCCCAGAGCTCCTCATTAATGTTGTGACATCTACAGGTATTCAAAATGAAGTACACATAGCTGAAGTTCGAGAGTAACATCCACAAATGAGAGAAAGCATGTGACATTTGCCTTTCTGGGTCTGGATTGCCTTATTCAGAATGGTTGCTTCCAGTTCTGTCCATTTACCTATGAATTTTGTAATTTTACTTAACAGTTGAATAATACCCATTGTGTAAATATACCACATTTTAATTACCCATTCATCAGTTTGTGTGTGTATGTATGTATATATATATATATATATATATATATGTGTGTGTGTGTGTGTGTGTGTGTGTGTGTGTGTGTGTGTGTATATATATATATATATTGTTTCCATTTCATGGCTGTTGTGATTATGATATTAACAGGTGGTGTCTTTAAGCTCCTAGATCATGGCATTTGTGGAAGATAAGCGTTTAAGTTATAAAAGATGTCAATGACTGAAAATGAGCTCACTGACCACTTAAATGTGACTTGTTACTATATCTATGTTAGGATGAGGGAAGGAAAGATACAGTAAAGAAGCAAATAAAGTCAGAATAGAACAAGAATCCTACCAACTGCTTCTTTTTCCATGGTTTTATATACATTTGAAGAGGCCAGATGCTTCAATGCATTGGCTTTACAATTAACAGCAGATAAAGGAAGACAGCCTTTCTAAACTCCTGGCTTGGAGATGTCATGATTTTTCAAATAATAGCTTTTTATCTTACAGATGCTACACAAGTTATTTGTTTTATATATTGAGTTGCCATATAATCAGGCATGCCTATGTCTGTTTCTCTCTCGCTCTCTATCTCTATCTCTCATGTGTGTGTGTATATGTGTGTATAATAGGAAATCAAGGAAAAATTGGATTCCAGTCACAAGAGAGATATGGAAGGCATGGGTGTTCCAGAAATCAAGTATGGAGATTCTATCTGCTTTGTCCAGCATGTAGCCAGTGGCCTTTGGGTTACCTACAAAGCACAAGATGCCAAAACTTCCCGCCTGGGACCCCTGAAAAGGAAGGTGAAGTATCTGTGGCTCGTCCAGGGTTGTTTGACACTGAGTGGGTACAGCTAGGCAGTAGAAGTGTTTCTGGGGACTGGGTTACTGCTCTAAAGAGTGGTTCTATGACAGATTATACATAGTGCTCCAGTAAATTAGACTAATTTGGTTACTATAACCCCCATTTTTGTTTTTCTAGAGTATACTATTCATGACGACTCTGTGGGTAAAGAAGTGGAACTTGTTTGATTCACTCTGAAACCCAGTCTCAATGATTCTTGGTAGTTCTACTATTTTGGGATTATCTGCATCATTGCTTCCTTCATTTAAGTGGATAATAGAGTTATTATACTATTTTCATAAGACGGAGACTGACTAGAATGTCTATGGAGAAAATACATTTTGCATAACAATGAGGCTACAGACACCAAAGTGCAGAGAGATGAGAATTTATGCTCTATCTACAGATGTATCCAGACATGAGGTGCATCACAGTCTGCCATATCCGAAAGCTAGCTTAGATACTTGTAGCATCTTTTCACCACAAAGCCAATTGCCATACTAGAAATTCTCTTTTATAGGAACCACAGAATAGATGCCAAGGGTATGATTTTCTTGGAAAATCCTTTCAAAATGCCCTAAAGTAATAATGATAATGTCTCCAAATGATAGTTCTTATAGGATATTGGAATCATACTAGATGGTAATAGGAAGGTTTTGCCAACCAATATCCTTTGAATTCGAGTTAGAGGAGAATATGTGAACATGAAAGAACACCACTTTAATCTTGTGTTATTCCTCCACACCGTTGCTGATCTGTAGAATAAGGAGGGAGGTTTTAGCTTGGCTCTACTATGATAGAGAGATGGGGTATAGACACAAAGTCAGCCAGTAGTTCTTGGATTTTTAGGACCAAAATTCCCAAGTAGAGTCAGCTGAAATTCTACATGCAGTTTCTCATAGGATCCTAAACTGTTCCTGTGTGAACTATGTGGTCAAGGCAAAAAAACAGGATGTCACAGCTATGATGGAGAAGCTCATGGCAGTGACAGACAGTATTACAGTCCTAAGGAGACAGTCATTGTCAGTTCCTGACTTCCAAACTGAGATAGACCTGGGGAATGCAGTAGGGTTTCAATGAGCTCCAATGAGCCCACACTCTTAAGACATAGAGCTACACACTCTTAGAATAAGGGAAAATTAAAAGCATCCACCCAACTCCATCCTCTTGCAGCCTATCCCAGCAATTTGTAAAGTATTGTAGTATCTTGACAGGCTGCTTGGTTTTCTGCCCTTACTACAGCCATGATAATGCTAGCATGGAATTTGAGAGTTTGAGGCTGAGCCTCTAAATGGAAAGGGACTCTGTCCACATGGTAATACATTGGACTTCATTGTTGATTTAGTGTGTCTTTTCCTGCCCATAGACCAATCTAATGGCTAGAACATGTGTACAAGCTTGGGAGCATCCTCTTCTATGTGATATTCTAACACTTAGCTATTGACATGCAAACAATGCCATGTTTCATAAGATCAGGTCAAGGTTTTCCTCTCAAATGTCTAATTCAGTATGAAATGACTAAAACCCAGGAAAGACAATTGTAATGAAGAAAATGACAAACAGTAGCTCATGTTAAAAGCAGTAGTCCTATGCATTGTGAGTACCTGCATGAGAATTATGTTCTAAGAACCTGGGCCTGGAGATCAATAGGCACTTAAACAGCTACATTATAACCAGTGTTCTCAGCCCTTATTACTTTGTTTTGTCTGTTCAGTTTGCATGTTATCTGAACAAGCAAAACCCTAAGAATATTGGCCTTTGGGAACCAGAAAGCCAGAAGCAACACAGAGTACACATAGTACAGTAAGAGTGTATTACTATACTGCACCTTGTTAACCAGACACCAGGAAGGTCTGGAGAAGTAATACTGCCTAATAGCTGGGGAGTCCAATGGTTAGAAATCCTGTGTAATGCTTAACCTTCATTATGCATAAGGGATAAGAAGTTTCTTTTTAAAGATAACATGGACTTTTCCAAGCCTGTATCCTACTTCTTAAGTGAATTCATTGTATTAGGCTTTGGCTAAAAATATAAGAGATTTTCACATGAAAAAGAAAATAAGCTTTGATTTTATACTGAAGATCCTGACACATGGACTGAACTCCAGGACCCTACATGGCCCCTCTCTTCCACAAGACGTTGCCATGATCCAGAATTTAGTTCAGGATTTGACCTTACCTTGAACCAGGGGCAAACCCTCCCGCTTACTACCTGCACATACTTGAACCATGTATAGAGGAAAAGTTAGCCACTTCCAACATCTGCTAGTTTTGCCCAAGATGTATCATGATGTCCTTGGTGATCAGCAAGGCTAAACAGCTTCTTGAGAACTGGCCGAAGATCAGTAATTATTGCCCATATAGTAATCATCCCTTGAGTATCTTTCACTTTCTAGGAGTCATTTTGATTTATTTGTAAATCGTCTAACTCCTAAAAGGCCCTATAAGATAAGCACACATTTTCAAAAGGTGACCTGGAAGCAGAATGGTTCAATACGTTCCTGGAGTACTCAGCTGGCAAGTAGCCAAAACGGACTGGAAAAAAAAAATGGCACCTGATATGAGAGTCTATGCTCTGCAATCAGCTCCATAAGAAATACACTCCCACCAAATCCACTTTCCCTGGCCATCCGCTAGTTAACTAACCCTCCATAGCTGACCTTCAGTAGAGAAATCCAACCCTGATCCCAGCAGAGGGCTTTGCTTCGAATTGCTCTGGTTCAGTTTACATGTGGAGGAGACCCTTCTGAATGAAGGGTCTTTTCCCCATCTCCAAAGGGTAACCCTCTGTGTTCATTTTAAAGAGGGAAAACAAAAATCCATTATAAAAGTATGTTTTCTCCCTTCAAATTGGCCATCCAGGCCTGCGAAATTTATTATAGCTCACACCATGGTGGCACATAAAATTTCATTCTCATCAAACCACCAGGTTGTGGGAATAATTCACATGTCAGTAATGGGGCATATGGGCAAAAAATAACTTTGTTAATGTCCCGTTTTCAAAATGGACTCAGGGGAGCTTGGCTAGGGAAAAGAATAATAAGGAAACACCACAGAAAGCGTGGGTGGAGTAATGTGTAACCTGGACTTGTTTCTGTGCTCTGTGGGTAGGTCATACTCCATCAGGAAGGCCACATGGATGACGGATTAACACTGCAGAGATGCCAGCGGGAGGAGTCCCAGGCTGCTCGCATCATCCGGAATACAACAGCCTTATTCAGCCAGTTTGTCAGGTATTTTATTCCCTTCCCTTTCTCTTCCAAACCTATTCACACATCTCCTTTTGATACCAGGAATGTTTGGGGAAGACATTATAATCACCTTTTTTTTTTTTCTTTCTCAGAGAGAGATTAGGACAGAAGTCAATCTGCTACATAGGTAACCTACCAGCTTCACTCATTACCAACTGTATCTAAGACCACACAGGTTGCTTGGGTTAATGCAATTAGTTAATTGACTAATGCAAAGAATAGCTAAGGTCTTTGCAAAATAAAGAACAAAGTATAAAAAAAATCAGTGTCTTTTTATCCCTTTGCATTTGCAGCATACGGAGGGACAAAGGGACAGAGAGAAACCAACCCAAACCGTCCAAACTATTTAGAGAGGCTTTCTGTATAGCTCTCAGAATTGTTCCATGTGCTATGGAAGCCTTGAGTTACCCAACTACGGCTGGGGCTGTAGCTGGGAAAAGTAGCTGAACTGCTTGGTTGGATGGTAAACCCTTCAGCCTCAACAAGTTGCCAAAACAGAATTCAAGATTCTTTTTCATCAATTACTGTGAGGAACTGATCTTGCTGGAATCAATCCAGTGACCCAAGCTTTTCTTCCTCACGCAGGAAACTCTCTTTAAAGCCTCGAAGGGTACACGCTGTATGTGTGAATCGGCATGAAGTGAATCGGCATGAATCTTCACTTCTCATTCTCTGTAGTTAGAACACTGCAAGCTAAGGCAGTACTAGCTGCAGAGCAGAATAAACAGCACCTCTGATGACAGTAAGGAGTAGTCAGGCGACTTGGGAAAAAAATAGGCTCAGCACCTGGGGTGGAAGTCCCCTCTCTCTTGCTGCCTTAGCAGCTCCCACAAAGTCCTAAAATGTGTTCCTGTGTGGGCTCAGCAGCTCCCCATACAAACTGGTCACACAGAAACATTGTCAACTCTGACCTCAGCTCCACTGAATCAGGCATCCAGAGTCAGAGCTATCAAGTTATGTTTGCCTAAGTCAGTGGTTTTCAACCTGTGAGTCATGACCCCTTTGGGCATTGTATAGCAGATATCCTGCATATTAGATATGTACATTATAGTTCATAACAGTAGCAATGAAATCATTTTATGGTTGGGGGGGAGGTTCCTCACCACAGCATGAGGAACTTATTAAAGGGTCCCAGCATTAGGAAGGTTGAGAAGCACTGGCCTAGGTGATGCCTGCCTGTGTGTTCTAAAGTTCAAGAAATCATTCCTTGGAATAGCGCTCTTAACCTTGGTTAAGTGTTAGATTCATTGGGGCAGCATTTTACACTATGATTTCTGTGTTGTGTCTCAATTAGTCTGGAGGTGAGATCCAATAGCCAGAAGTTAGCAGGACCCAGACTGTAATCCCGGTATTGATGGCTATGGTGGGAGGATTTTTGAATTCTAGGCCAGTCTGGGCTTTATAATGATCTGCTTGCTGTCTCAACAATAACAACGAAAGCCAAATATCAGTACTTTATTGAAGCCTCTCTGATGATTCTAACATTCAGTCAGAATGGAGAATCATTTCAACAAATTTTCTTCAACTGCATGGTCAAAATTAGCCTGCTAATGTCAATGTATCTAAGGTATGCCAAGCAAAGCGAAGAATAGGAAGTAAATGGTGTTTTATTTTTATAAATGATAATATCTAAATCACTTTATATGAATTAATTCCATTGGTTGGAATTTAATCAGAAAGGAATTTGCATGCAAACGCATTGTTCGTGTGGTCCTGACTAGCATCCAACCCATCACCCTTGCAGTAGATGGCTTTCTTATCCATCCAGGTCTCCCAATGTTTGTGTTAAACTGTCTTAAATGTCAGTAGCTTTAACGTCACACACAAAACTTAATTCCAAATGAATCAAAGATCTAAATATGCAAAAGCAACAAAGAAAAAATAAATAAATTCGACTCTTGAAATTTGTAAATTATTTTACTGAAAAGGATGCAATAAAGTAAGCGGAGACAATTCACATAAAATAAGAAAATGCTCATAAATTATATATCTGAAAAGGGGTTTGTATCTAGGAGAAAGAACAGAAATTTTCAGTGATAGAGAAAGTTAATTAAAATAGTCAAAGACCCTTAGTAAAAAAATGTCTTAAAAGAATATATGCAAATGACCAGTGAACACATTAAAAGATGTTCAGTTTCAATCATTAACTATCAGGAAAATCACAACACAGATCCCAGTGAAATGCTTGTTGATACCCATTAAGATGAAACATGTTAAATAAGAAATGGACTCTTCAATGCTGATAGGAATGTAAAATGTAGCAGCAGCTACTTTGGATGACAATCTAGAAGTGTCTTTGTAGGATAAATATGAGTTGTTTCAGGACCCATCAATTCAACTCCTAGATTTACATACAAGAAAAATTAAAACATATCAACAAAACAATATCCACAAATACTCATAGCAATGTTATTTATAATAGCTCCAATGCAAAAATAACCTAAATGCTAATCAGTTTACAAACAGATAAATAAAATGTGCCATATTAATAAAATAGAATAAGAAACTACCCATGCTTATCATAACATAATACATTCCTTTTGCCTTTTGTTCACATGGGTATAATCAAAAGTGGAACTGAATGGGCAAATCTGTTGACCCAAGAAGAAAATGATTGGTTAATGAGAGCTAGAAGATGACTGGTTTGGAGCGGGGAAAAGAGCTAATGACAGAATTCTTAAATGGTTTATGAAGATGCTAAACATTATTAAGCCACTAAATTCTGTCCTTTAAATGTGGGCTTGTATGAGATGTAAATTGATGTTTCAATAAAACTGTTATTACATAGCTAATGAGGGTTACATGCCTAACAATGGGAAATTTTTTAAATGTTATAATTTTTTCCATTTTTTATGTCATTTTACATTCCAACCACAGTTCTCCATCCACCCCTCTCCCTGCCCCCCTTGCCTCCACCCAACCCTCTCACCTCTCACCATTCCCCTGCACACCCTAGACCACTCTTCCTCACAGGTAAGGGCTCACATGAGGACTCAACATAGGCACAATAGATTAGGGCAGGGCCAGGCCCCACTACCATGCTTTAAGCCTGAGCATGGCATCCCACCTTGGGGAATGGGCTCCAGCAAGCTAGTTCACGTACTGGGATTATATCATGAACCTACTTCCACTGAGCATGGCATCACCCCCTAAGCAATGGGCTTCAACAAGCTAGCTCATGTACCAGGTTTATAGTATGGTCCAACTGACAGGGCCCCTCAGCCAATCCAAGCTTCACAACTGTCTTCTATATACAGAGGGAAACCTGATGCTAGGGTAACTCCCAAGGTTCCACAAGTGGAAATTATCTTTTGTTTATACCTCATAAAATTCACTCCCACAAGTATATAATTCAGTGAGATTTAACATATCTACAGAGCTGTGAAGTGATCATCACAATTAAATTTTAGACCTGTTACATGCAGGTTTTTCCCGCCACCGGTTCCATTTTGGTCCCACTGCCCAGCTACCATGCCAGCCCCCAATAACACTCAGAGACTCTGTACTTGATACAATCCTGTTGGCCAGATACTATTATTGTTTATGAGCTAGCTATGTCTTAATGATTAACCCATTTCTACTTATCTAAGTATTCCCACGTGGTCATCTTATCCGAGTGCAGTGGGCCAGCATCTTGCTTCCTCCATGCTCTACGTGCTGACTCCTTCCAACTACTTCCTCTTTCCTCCTTGTCTCCTAGCCCCACCTATCTTGCTTTCTCATTGGTCACAGTGCTTTATTCATTAACCAGTATGAGAAACATATTTACAGAATAACATCTCCCATCAGCTTTCCATTTCCCTACAGTGTCTTATGCCACTGAAATTTGGTCCAGTTGCCACTCGCAGTCCTGTTTTGTGTCAACTCAAAGCATTAAATTGATTAAGTAAGATTACCTTTTGAATCTGCTCTTTTCACTCAGTATTCTACTTTTGAGGTCCAAAATTAATGCACAGTATCTGCATTATTATATGTGAATGCATGTGTAAAGTGTACTTGTGTATACATAGACTTATCTATAGATAAATGGATATATATATTTTATATTCCTCAGTAGAACCATGAATTATTTCCAATTTCTTTCATTTTATAAGTAATGCTTCTAGACATATTAGTGTAGATGTTTTTAGATGTGTAGAAGTGTGTGTGCGTTGTGTATGTGTGTGTGTGAAGTCATGTATGCATATAGCTGCATAGCTAGACACATCTATATATTCTCATGTCAAGTCCAGAAGTCAATGTTAAGTTTCTTCTTCTATTGCCCCCCTTTTACTTTTGAAGACAGAATCTCTCACTGAACATGTAACTTGCTGCTTGACTAGACTGACTTATCCCTGTTCCCATCACCCAGTCTTTGCCAGCATTCACCATGATGACTGGTCTTTCAATAGGTTCTAGGAATCCAAATTCAAGTCCTCTTTCTTGCAGAGTCAGCACTTTACTCACTTTACTCGTCCGCACTTTTAGTCATTTCTAGGTGTGCATCTCAATGGCTTTGAGTGAATTTGTACTGCTCTGCAATAATCCCCACTCGCCATCATAGCATGCTGTATCCTTGTGCCAATTTAATAGTCTCCCCCATTCTCCTTTCAGTGTATATGTATTTTACTTTCTTAAGTAGTCAGAGAAATGGAATTGCATAAACCTGGCCCTTCTGTGCATTGTTTATTTCACATAGCAAAATGATTTTAGTGTTTGATTCATTTATCAGGATTTTATTCCTTTTCAAACCATTCTCTTGAATGCACGTACCATATTTTGTTTGGCCACTCACCCATCAATTAAAATTTGAGTGTATCTATTGTTTGGTTGTGGTTCTTTCATGCACATGTACTCACTATGCTGATATTGAACTCAGAGCCTTGCACGTGCCAGACAAGGGCTCTACCATCTGAAGTATATCCCCAGACCTATTTGCTTATCCAGAAACAGCATCTTTCTGTATTTATTGCCCAGGATGACCTTCATCTCCTGGTCCTCCTGACTCAGCCTCCATGGTGCTGAAATCTCAGGCATACATTGCCATGTAGGGCATGCTTAACTTTCCACAAACTGAAAAGAACAGTTTCCCAAGATGGTATACATCATATAGTGTTCCCTCATAGATGAATGAAGTTCTATTTTCCATGCATCCTTGCCTGTATTTGCTGTTAGCCGGTGTTTCGATTGTAACCATTATATAGAAGTGAAATGGTGTGGATTTGCATTTCCAGAATGAATAATGGTATCAAAACATCTTTTCATGTATTTTGTGGCCATTCATATATCTTCTTTGGTGCAGTGTAATCAAACGTGTTTGCCTCTTAAAAATTGAGTCATTTGTCTTCTAATTGAGATTTCTAAGTTCAGTGAACTTGCTAATACAAGTCATTTACCAAATTTATGATTTACAAGTATTATATCCTAATCTGTGGCTTTTCTCATTTTCTTTTTAATTTTTAAAAATTTTAATTTATTTTGTGTATATACCTGTTTGCCCACATGTATACATCATTATTAAAATATTTATCATATATCCAGCAACATTATTAAAATTGGATTTTAATTCTAGGGGCTTTGTTTTAGTGTAGAGTTTTGAGAGTTTTCTAGATAAAATATAAGGTTATCTATGAATGAAAAGAGTATTTTTTTTTCCATTTCCAGTAGGAATGCCCTTTGTTTCCTTTTTTCCACCTCTGTTTTTACTGATTAGCACATCCAGTTCTGTGTATAATGAAGATGCTTTCAGCAGATACTCTTGTTTCATTTCTAATCTTAGGAGGAAAATGTTGAAACCTCCCCCCCATTAAGCTCAGTGTTTTTTGTAGGGTCTTTGAAAATGCCCTTTACCAAGCCATCTGTTTCTAGAAATTCACTGTGGTTTTTGTCTTGAATGAGTGTCAGGTTTTGTCAAATACTTTTTTCTTTGCCTTGCGTTCTAGTCCTATGTCAAGAAGATATATTACTTTAAGTGACTGAGAATAAGGTATTGACATTTCTAACTGTTGCAGAATTTTGTCTTCTGACTTGAGGCTGTATGTTTTTCTTCATAAGTTGTCACATGCTTATTTTTATAATATGTACATTGCCTTGAGAAGCTGTTTTGAAATTATAAATTATCTTGTCTTCTCTATAACACCTTTTTCACTCAACTTTGTAGAGCCCCTCAGTATCACACATGCAGAAGTTCTTCACTCCTACGCTTTTACCTCATGAGCAGCTGTGACTCTCAGCTATGTCTCCTAGAGATTTCATATATTAGGTTTTTTCTCTTCAAATCAAGTCTGACAGTTGTTCTCTTTATCATTGTGTTTAATGCACTTGTGTTTAATTAAGTAGATGTTTATATTTATAATTGTCATTTTTCTGTTTTTGTTTCTATCTTTTGTTCCATCTTTTACTACATTCTTCGGGGTTAAATATATATATATATATATATATATATATATATATATATATATGTGTGTGTGTGTGTGTGTGTGTGTGTGTGTGTGTGTGTGTGTGTACACATACATATATATATATATTTCTAGTATACTGTTTTAGTTTTAAGGATTTTTTTATTTTTATTGTATTCTTTCTTAGTAATAGTAATATGTATATAACTTGAAATAACCTATTTCAAATTTATGCTAACTTATATAAAGCATCTTATTCAGTATTGTTCTATTCTCTCCCTCCTCCTTTTTGTAATATTGCCATGCGATGTCTTAATCTGTTAGAATCATAGTGGTGCAGTTTTATAATGATTGTTTTACAGAATAGTTTGTTGAATCAATTAAAAGACCAAAACAGAACATCATATTTGAATACTTGTATTGCGGTTTAATAAGGATCAGGATAAACAAATAGACCAAATAGATGTTTATTCAGGGAGAAATAACTTACAACCTAGACAGATGAACACCAGCAAGTTCCACGGGATGCTCTCCTCTCCTCATCCCACCAGCAAGAGAACGTTCCCTGGCCCCTCCTCAGACCTAGTTCCACAGGTCACTTCTGCCCCTGGCTCCATCCCCCCAATGGGCGTGGTCAGTGCCACAGAAGCAGACAAAGTGAATATCCCACTACATACTTGTTTCATTATAATGCCTTCTCCCCTTTCTCCCTCTTACTTTGTGTGGGCACTACCTCCTGTTTGTAGTCATTAAATTCCCAAGGACTTCCTTTAGCATTTGTTGTCTAACATTCTTGATGGGTCTATGTTTGGCAGCAAAATACATTGAAATTCAGCAAGTTTACAGTTCAAACTTGGAGTTTACTGTATATTTTCCCGAGGCCCCACATTCACCCAGATATGAATCAATGGCATGGACCCTGGCCAGTTCTTGCCCTTGGCCCACCCTGACAGATTGGAAGTCTTTGCCTTAAAACTCACACTTCCCTAACCTAAAAGACAATAGACTCCCACTGTTCTTACCAATGTTTGATTATAAAAAAACAAACAAAAGCACTGCTTCCCAATTATCCTGAATTTTATGTAATTTTGTCAAGTTTTTGTATACAATGAGCTCCCTTCTTCAGCTCTTATATATTCTTCACACTGAATGGGGCCCTTATTTCTCCCAGTCACCATAGGATTTTTTTTTACAAGAAAAAACAACTAATGACAAATCTGTGCAGCAGAAGTGACAACCTTGTAACAACTAGGAAATGAAAGAGGAAAAGTAATTTGGAAACAGACTCTTGTCTTCCACCTCTTCTGAGAAGGCACAGTATGCAGTAGTATGCAGTAAGAAGGCAAATCTAAACCATAGAATAGACAACGCAAGACAGAGCTATGAAGAAAGGAAGTAAAACTCCATTGTGTTTCCTTCACCCTCTGTACAGTTGCTAAGAACTGTGCAGGAGGACAAACAAAAGAAGTGGTAGACAGAGACTCCCAGAAATATGCATAAAGCCAAGTTATTGACAGTAGCCCTTTAAGTTTAGCATTAAGAAGGAACAGAAGCCAAGAGGAGCAGACACTTAAGCTGGAAATCCTTAAGCTGAGATCCTGGAAAGGGAGGTATATGCAGAGGGAGGGAATCCTGGAGGAGAAGGATCCACAGGTAGGGAACAGACACAGACAGCAATGGTGACATTATCACTTAAATGACAGAAACAGGTGTGTGCACACATGCAACTACAAAACCATATGCAGATGCATCAGAAAACACTTGGAGAGAGAAAGTGTGTGGGGAAGGGGAGAAGACAAGATGAAATAGATGGAGAGACCCCCCCCATCTCCTCCCGCCTTGTGTTTAATTTATTCTAAGAAGGTATCACAGATTGAAAGAACAGAATTGTAGGTTAATACCTTTGTATTTTTCCCAAATGTGCTTATTTAAAGAGAAAGTGTGAAAGACAGACAGGGATGAATGGAAGTGAACCATCTGCTGCAGATAGAAACCAACATCCCAATAATTACAGTCGGCATTCCCTCTTTAGATGACACAGAAATCATCATCAGACACTCAGTGAAGGCCTGTTTGGCACTGAGTGCTGAGCATAGCAATGCAACAGGATAAAATGTAAGTTAATTAAAAATAAATGTAACAAAAGGAATCATGTTCTCTTGTTTGTGACATAGCTTTAACTGAATACAAATATTGTCTCCCACTGCTGTAATGCTGGGTACACTTTATCTTGTGGTTGTTGGTGCAATGACTACCCCAGGATGCAGTTCACTGTGCCCTGGAAGGAGCTAGAAGATGTAAGGACCCAGTAGACATTCATCAGTGCCCTGCTGGTGCCTGATGCCTGAGCAGTGTCATCTCATGGTTTTTTAGTGGAAACAATCGCACAATGGCCCCTGTCACCTTGCCAATAGAAGAGGTCCTGCAGACCCTACAAGACTTGATTGCCTACTTCCAGCCACCAGAGGAGGAGATGCAACATGAAGACAAACAGAATAAGCTCCGTTCACTGAAAAACAGACAGAATCTTTTCAAGGAGGAGGTAAGTCAGGAGACATTGATGATTGATTGATTGATCGATTGATTGATTGATTGATTGATTGATTGATTGATCGATCTGTGCATTGAGAGCTGAAATATCCCTATGGCTGCAGCCTAGCTCTGTCTGTAGGCATATACATATTCATGATCATACTCAAGAATAAGAAGCTTCTCAGAAGCTGGAAAGAAAAGGATTTACTGGGGATTTATATTCCTTGATGCCCACCAGTGGTAAATTAGTGATGCTTGGCCCATTTAGACTGTTTAGAATTTGATGGTTCATTGTGAATCTGTATCCAGAATCCACAAACAAGATATCAGCTTGTTATAGCATGTCATTGGTTGTGATCCACAAATTTTGGGATATGCCAGAAGTACCTAGGAAACCAGTTTGAAAAGTGCAAATGCTTATATTTCATCACAACAAAAGTATCTGAGAAGCAGGCTTGAAGGATATAGATGATGGTTCACTGCTATTATCTGAATCACTGGGATAGGGACTCAATGTGAAGGAAACATTAAATGTCAATACGTCCTGAGACTCAGCCTCTTCTGGCCCCATTTTTGCCTTCTGTCATGGTCTCCTCTAAACTCGGGCATGATGACAGGGTGCCACTAGGCTGTGGTGGACGTCCCTGGCACTCCATGCCTGCAGATTCATCCCAAGTTATTGATGTGGAATACACAATCCCTGTCTAGGCTTCAGATCTTAGCAAAGTAGGACTACGAGGCCTTCTGCATGTGCTATAGACTATTTAATGGTCATTCACCATCTCCCTCCTACACATCACTAATAAGTAGACTCAGATGTTCTTTTGGGGTGCCATCATCTTGTAAGAATGCTGGAAAAGTGGTTGAAAATGCTCTTTAGGCTTGTTGTCTTTAAACCTAGGGGTAAGGAAAGTGAACGTGGTTGTCTGGTGAAAATGAATAAATTTCCCTTTTTAATGAAAATAGATTTTTTTCATACAATATATTCTGATCATAGTTACCCCTCCCAGATTCTTCCCACACACCTTTCTTCCTTTCTTTCTTCCTCCCTTTCTTTCTTTCTTACTTTATTTCCTTCTTTAGAAAACAAAAAAAGGCCACTAAAAATATTTTTTAAAAGGAATAGGAAAAAATAAAGAGAAAAAGAACACCCTCCTTAAAAAACTGTACAAACACACATACACGCACATAAACACACAGACTCGCACACACAGAAATCTCATAAATCACAGAATCAGAAACCATAATATGAATGGTTTCTTGAACTTGAAGTTTAGGATGGAAGTAGGTGCTAGACCCTGAGCATTTTCTGAGTCAGAATCACTTCCCATCAGACGGAAGGAAGGTTTGTGTGTCTCATTCATACTTTGTCTTCTTTGCTGTGTCCTTGGACTGAGTGAACACAGCACATGGGGACAAAGCTGTCACAAGAGACTGCTGACTCACTCTACAAATGGATGTTATTTAGGTCTGCGAAAAATACAAAAAAAAATATGTATTTTGTTTTTAAGAAGAAAAAGCTCTGCTAGCACCATGAAAATCTGTTGCCATGTAAGTACTGTCAGTTTTAGGAGGTGATGGACATGGGAGAAAAATGAACCAAGGGATCCACTTCTTTTTCTGTCAAGAATGCTGATCTCTTCCTCACCTCTCCTCAGGGAATGTTGGCTCTCGTATTGAACTGCATTGATCGCCTAAATATCTACAATAGTGTAGCACACTTTGCAGGGATCGCAAGGGAAGAGACTGGCATGGCCTGGAAAGAAATTCTGAACCTGCTCTACAAATTGCTAGGTAAGTATACACGCAGCACCTCCTCCCAGGGAAGATGTGCAAGGCTCTGTGGCTTGTTAACTTGAAGTTTAGAATTCCTTGGAGGCCATTTGTTAAAGATTCCCTTCTAACCTGGTTAATCACTGTTTACTATTAGCTTATTGTACTTTGCAAATTTAGCGCTAGAAGTTGCCAGCTATGATAGCCAAGAATACATGCCAAAGCCATGTAATCAGTGTACAATCGAGAGGGAGTAAGTGATAGATTTTTAAATCCCCTAAATGTGGGAATGGGAATTATCAAAGGGCCAGACTAGGCAAGATTGCTATTCAGGGCTTTTTTTGGAGCTAAGCTTGTGAATCACTCAATAGCTTTCTGAGTCTTTCTCCATCATTATGCCCTTTAACCTACATGATCAATTTTCCCCCCTCGGTTTCAGCTGCTCTCATTCGTGGAAACAGAAACAATTGTGCTCAGTTCTCCAATAACCTTGACTGGTTAATTAGTAAATTGGACAGACTAGAATCTTCTTCAGGTAAGAACTAAAAATAACAACAACAAAATTTAACCAGGGAAAGGATAATTTTCTCCCCTTTGGTAGAAATGAAAACAGAATTGTTTCATTTCCATTTGGTGGCCAATAATCCTCAATTCAACAGCAACAGCAAAAGAAACAATGTTCAATGCTTCCTGACAAGAAGATGCCTTTATTTAACAGAATCTAACTTGAGTTTCTCTAATCCTTCCTCTTTTGCTTAACTTTTCATCTGTGCCTTTGCCTTTACTCCATGATGCTCCACACACTCAGGCCCAGTGATACTGGCCTCCTCCTGCTCCCCCATTCTCTTTGTACTCAAAATGAGTGTCCCTTTCAATATTAGCTTAGCGGAACTAAGGATGGCCTTTCACTTCAGGTAAATGATCCTCGCCCACCCACCCCCAACGGTCTTTTCTATCACATCTATGGCCCTTCCTGGTGACTCTTGGAGAATAGAGCATCAGAGTCATCATCACTATGTAACCACACACAGGCTGATCAGTATGCTTCTGAGATGAGTGCACACGGCAGGTGTGTGCCATCCTATGGGAAGCTGTAGTCTTTTGATGCTTTTCTTACAGTCTAGAGGTGGCAGGCGCTTGAGGAAACCAGCCAAGGAATGGTCCCCCAAGGACCTCCGTCCTGCCCACATCATTTCAAGCTTCTCTTCTTTCTGGTGCCTTTTTTTTTTGTTAAGAACACTTTGCTTTAGTAAAACAGAATTAAGGAATTTTTAAAAAATAAAACCAGTGAAGCTCTTGGCCAGCAACTTCCCTTGGATTCCCATCATGATGTTAACCTTGTATGTGCCATGCTACAGTAATATTCATTACCTTAGGTCCTCAAATTGTACATAGAAACCCATCCTCTGTGCCAATTAAGCCAGATAGTTTGTTTCTCAAGCTCATACCTTATTAGCTACATTAAGACATTAAAAATAGTCACTAATTTCAGAATATTATTTAATTGCTTGCATGATCTTTATAAGCTGTAGGTAAATTGGGCAACTGCTTATATATCTGTTTTTAAATGAAGTTACTGTCCGGTTTGGACAACCTAAGAATCCCACTTTACAGCTTCTTTCCTATATCTGACAAAAAATCATGCTACTGTCTAGGAGAGGGAGAATTAAGTTAGTGTTTAATTAAACTCACCTCTAAATTACAGGCAACGTGGCTTTGGGGCCCCTGGAATCTACCAGAAATGACTACATTTCTCTTCTGGCTAGGAAGGTTTTGTAGAGTCAACAACTATGGTACTCTGGGCCCTTAGGATGCTCTTTTTACTCTCGGGTTTCTAAATATAGCCAGTTCTGCAGCTTGCTGAATGGCCAATGATTGTTATGACATTCGTGCAGGTATTTTGGAGGTCTTGCACTGCATCCTGATTGAAAGCCCAGAAGCCTTAAACCTGATAGCAGAGGGCCACATCAAGTCCATCATCTCCCTCCTGGATAAGCATGGGCGGAACCACAAGGTGGGTATGGAAGGAAGGCCACTCCTGATGGTTTATTCTCCTGCCTTTTCTTTCCCTCACACTAATATCCATTCTGTGTTGTTGGAAGCATGGTGCATAGTCTCTTGCTCATTTTGACAAAAAGCTTTGGGAAATTGGGAGTCTGAAAAATCTACAGACTCATTCAAAGACAGCCAGCCTCACTGAATCTTAAATGATCTGCGTTTCCCTAGCTTCCTAAGTCCAGCCCGTTATCATTAGTCCTTTACACACATCTCACTGTGGGGCCAGTTGAACAAGATTGGCTCTCACTCTTGGATCTATAAGTTTAGACGTGCATGATTTGATTGGATGTGCAGGGTATTCCTGAGCTGCCAGGAATTCTTAAGGGTGATGTGTAGTCCCCAGCTCTCTCCTACAATTATTTTGTGGGAAGGGAACTATATTTGGGGATGTGTTTCAGTCCAGGAAAAGGAGCCCCTGCAGCACTGACTGCATGATATGCACCAGCCTGAGGAAGCAGAAAAGCTATGATTCTTAACATCTATGAAATTGCTTGGCAAAGAAGAAAAATATATGGGGTTAGTAATTGCTTTCTCGGATGTGGTAAATCAAAAGCAAGTGTGAGGCTTGAGCCTTAGTCCAGCTTCTGTACATTCCAACATGTTCCTCCCTGTCTGCAAAAGTGTAGTAAGAATGACTGATAAGCATAAAAGAAATGCATGGCTTGAGCATTGAGCCCAGCACTGAAGACAAAGAAGCCATAAAAAGGAGGTTGCCCTGGTTTTGTTACATTGGGGCCTTGCTACAGTCATCCTACATAAAACACTTCAAAAGTAGCCAGCTTCCTTACCACTTCCCACATCCAAAAAGCACTGATTAGATGGTGCTTGATGACAACTTCCTGCCCATTCCACAGTAGAAAAGTGAGGCCTAGTGAGCCCGGAGGACTATGTGTTTGAGCAAAACCCTGTTTCAAAACAGTTCATTTAAGGGTGCCCTACTTTTATATTTGATAGATTTTTGTGCCACGAGTGACCTAGGCTCAAAGTATCATTTGCATCTTAGGGGGTAATTTTACAAAGAACTTGCTGAGTGTAGGCCAAAGTTCTCTTTACACTTCACTTTTGCTTAGAAAATGGCAATGAAGTCTTCCTCTATCCACTGTTCTGTGCTTTATGTTGCCCCAGCATTTCAAAGTCTCTCTCATTCACTGAGTTTTCTGCGAAGACAGTGACTCACAATATGTAGAATTCTGCAGTCTCAAGGAACCCTAGCAGTCATCTGTAGGGATGATGGCAGTGATAAATGCCGTTTTGGGTTTTTTTGGGTTTTTTTTTTGTTTTTGTTTTTTTTTTTTTTTTTTTGCACTTTCTATGTTCACGTGCATCCTCTTTATTCTTCACAGTGCCCCTCTGAAGAATTGTCCTTATTCTTTCCATTTTACAGAGGCAGAAAGTACAGAACATGGACCCTTGGAATTCAGCAGTTTTCCAGGGGCCTCTCAGCTAATTGATGACATGCTGAAAGCAAACCCTTATAGTTCTTGCCAGTGTCTCAAGCTGAAGAGGGTGGAGATTTTCCTATGGCCCAATTATCCTGGGAGGATATTAATTTTGTTTTTAGAATTACCTAAATATAAAGCTCTTTAAAATGGAACCCCTACAATTAAAGGCCATCATATACTAACACTGAAGCTCAAGGGCTCCCATTACCCATGAATGTGGCCTTTAAAGAGTTTGTATATATAGTGGCGATTGGGAACCATTCTTGTTCCATAACACCTCCAGCCACTTGCTTAGAATCAAGACTACATGTAAGTGCAGCAATGCCTCCAAATCTACTTCTTCTCTATCCTGTTTAAGTTGGTAGCTTGGTTACAATATAGAAAGTGTTGCTTGTCATCTGAAGCTTTACCTCATTTGAGATAACAAGTTATACAAAAGAACACATTCTTTATAAAAAGAAGAGAAGTGGGCTATAGGATCCACTCAATCTTTTTTTAATGTGCTCTCACCTTTGACTTCTCAGTAACTTTATTCTTGTGAACTCATCCATACCTCCTCCCTTCCAACGTTTCCAGGACCTATCAACATTCTCCTCTTGTCTATTAAAAAGCAACACTGAAACTTTTGTCTGCACTTCAAAAGTTAATTTAACTTTTACTCCATCCATGAAACTTCAAAAATCCCAGTTGTAATTGATCTCATCTCTACTCTTACACAATGTATTTTATGTTATAACAACTATTCTAATTTGCATTTCACTGTGCTTGTTTTCACAGAATATTTCTCTTAGCCATTATAAGTGGCCTCATGATAGAGACTATCGTTATGATCAGCTCAGGGTCAAGCTCATATACTTGATGATGCAGGCATCCATAAATGCTTTTCAAAATTTCAGTAAATAAAATCAGTAAGTGAATAGAGCCCAAACCCATCCCTATCTCACCTTGAATTGATGGGAGGCTGCACATGTGTACATGGTTTATCTTACAGAACAAAAGGAAAATCAGTGAAACAAAATATCACAAGCACTAGTTTCTTTGACAAAAAGAATAACTGATAAAAAATTATAGCAAAAAAATCCTATATTTTCCCATAGAACTAGCTTTTATTAATAAAATTATAATTAATAAGGATGGTGTACTCATCTACTTACTTCCCTAATAAACTTGCCCCAATCTACTCAAGCTTATCACAGATAAATATTTTATTATCTTTTGGTTTCACAATAAATTTGAGTCACTTGTGACAAAAATACATGGTAAAATAGTAATCTCATGGGTCCCGGGAAGAATGAATCAGAAACAAAAGTTTAGCCTACTTTGGCGGAGGATAGAATGTAAGTAAACAAATCATTAACTCCCACACCATTGCTCTGGAGCTCCTAGCATCAGTTGTTTCGTGGCAGCCACAGCAGCAGAGAGTGGTTGCCAGCATCTTAGTTCTCATCCACAGGGAGAACAAATTTGATCCCAAGGGGGCTGGAAACACTCTTTTATCAAATGTGTAGTTTGATGTAAAAATCACAAACTAGGTATTTTACATTTTAAAGTAAGTCTGCTTTTACATAAAGACTAATGACAATAAAATATCCAAATAATGTTTGTGTTGATGTATAATATAAATGTCTTTGAAGGAGGATCCCCATATAAATGTATGCTTCTCACATCAGCTGAAGGAGACAAAGATCAGTGAATTCCTATTGGAAGAAATGTGATGAAAATTATTATAGCTCTACTAATGGGCCATTGATTAAGGAGGCCTGAAAGAAGCCTGTATTCAGTAGCTTAGTACACAGGGCTTTTTCTCACATCACTGTCCAGAGCCCATCAGCTGCAGAGCCTCACTCTGTGTTCAGTCACAAGCTCTCTCAGGGCATCTCTAGCTGCCATGGGCTTACAAATGTAGACAACGCCGAAACTTCTTATAACATGAAGGCTTTGGTTTAGAATGGAGGGGGGGGGACTGTGGCTTGGTGAAGCAATCTGTGCACCTCTGTTTCTAGCAAGCTCCCAGTCCTGTCAGAACTGCCAGCCTCGGAATCTGAGAATGGAATCCCTGGCACTGTGAACCCTGCATTGGATCTGTATGCAGAGGGAAGAATAGAGATCACGTAGGAGAGTTGGGGAGTTGTCATCATATCCATCCTGTTGCTCTTGAGCAGAACTCAGGTCCATGGCCCAACATACCTTCAAGGTAGACCTTGTCAGCTCAAGAAGAGAAAGATACGGAGTCTGGGGAACACTCAGCAGAACCTACCTCACCAGGCAAGCTTCCCGGGGGCTGCTGAGAAATTAACAAGCACAGATGGTCTCTAGGCAAGATGCCTGTGAGCTCTCATGGTATAGTCCATCTACATCTGCTTCGCGTTGGAAAGAGTCCCTTTAAATACTTTCAGAAAGAAGTGTGTCCCTATTCCCCCATTGTACATGAAAAAAATGTCATCTTTATGGTGTCAACTGTTTATAGGTGTGCGTTGCTCTATCAGGCTATATGCTCTTTGTCATCTTTATTTCTCTTTGCTGTTGCTATTATATATGAATTAAGCTCAGCTTTTGCTCTGGCTGTGACAGTAAGGTTCCCGCAGCCATCACTCCAAAGCAAAACAGATGAAAGTGTATGATAGGACCAATGGAAAGTATTTAATTTTCCGGCCATCCATGGCTCTTTGCTTAGAATGAGAAATCGCCCTCTGGATTTCAAGTTTCCACAGACAATATCTGTCATGGAGTGGTAATGCTGAGAGTGCTCTGTAAAGCTGCCTCGGGGCTTCTTTTTCTGTTTGTCCCATAAATGTGTTCTGTATTTGTCTGGAATGAAATTGACATTCAGGGAGTCAGGTGGAAAATTGGTTTGTGAGAATTATAGACACAAATGCCATCAACAACCTTAAGGTATCCAACCTCACCAAGTGCTGGGTCTTCAGTGGCCACTTTAAAAGATGGAAATGTATTTGCCCACCTCCCCGTCAGTGTGGCTGTTATTTATTGACTGCTCTTTGTGCATTCCCCCCTGCGCATTCCTCCCTGTACAGAAGAGAGGAATAGTGCCTGCCCCAGCACTGTTTGTTCTGCTGTGGTACAAACACAAAATCTGAATATGAGGAGATGGGGCATAATGAGATAGAGCAAATGAGATGGCAGCATGGAGGAGGAGGAGAGGTAGAGGACCTTTTCCACTCACCAGGCAACTGGAAACAGCCACAGTGGCTTGGTGACAACTCTCTCAGATTTATGAATTACCTAGGCTCTTGCAGACTTCTGTCCTTCCTTGCAGGTGGGAGGAAGAGAGTCGGTGAAACACTCTGAACACTGGTTTTTAGGAACTTATGAGTATCCTAATGCACTCTGATGATATCACAGCAAGATATGTGAGAACTGGAGTGTGCACCACTGCCTGAGGGTCACAAGCCTGTTGTATTCCAGATTCCAAGCAAATGGGCTCTGAATGTTTGTCATTCCCAGCTGTCTGAGCACCTCACTTAATCCTCAGTGCAATGTGGGCTGGGTAAGAGTGTGAAACTGGGTTGCAAGGCCTGTGGACAGCATTTGATTTAATGACTGGGCAAGTGAGCAGTGACTGGATTTGGCGCCTTGAGAATCTCACCACACTGTAGTCCTGACCCTGGCTGGACAGCATGTCTCCACAGTTTAGGTTCTCGCTGTAATAGAATTTGACCATGAGTGGAATGCACAGTCTGGAGAGATGGAGCATAAGACTAAGGCAATGATCTGGAAGGATGCCAGACCTCTCTTTCCCAGCAGCAGCTGCTGCTGGAGCATCCGTCACTCCTGCTGAGTAAGACTCTCCCAGCTCTAGGCTAATTCTCTATATACCCTTTGATCACCCCTACCCTACAGATCTCCTACTACTTTTCTGTGTGATGGTGATCAAGTTCACACACTGTACCCCTCCTTGTGGAGCTGAGGTTTAGGAGTCCCTGTGTCCCCTGGCAGGTTCTCGATGTCCTGTGTTCCCTCTGTCTCTGCAATGGGGTTGCAGTAAGAGCCAATCAGAATCTGATCTGTGACAACCTACTACCCCGAAGGAACCTGCTCCTGCAGACACGGCTAATTAATGATGTCACCAGGTAGGGTCACTACTGTCATTCCAGATGCCAAGTGTGTCTCTAAGTAGGGAAGATGACTTTGTAGCAGCTCAAGCAAGTAAAACAAGACCATGCAGAGGTACACTTTCTATGATTGGGACCTTTTTCTCCATCTCCTTTAGAGTTTTACAAAATTATTCTTAAAGTATGTGAGAATGAAAGATAAATACATTCTAATGATTGAAGTTTTATTTTAAAAATCAATGCACCTTTATTTTTTCTTTATGATATATTCATATCTAAAACATTTTAATGTAATTTATGTCTCACATTGTTATTACAGCTGCTTATTACATTCAAGGACATACAGACATTTACCTGACTGATGTCTGTGAGGGTCAAGACAGACCCAACCAAATCTCCAACCCACCCTGTCCCTATGTGACTCATGTGAGCTCCCAGAAACAGGCAGGCTTTATATTCTTCTTCCATTTTCCACTAGGTCCACATCCTGATCTGCAATAGTGAGGGGAAAACTTCCTTCCAAAGTGCAGAGCAGAATACAGACCTCTCCACTACCCCGACCTTCACTTTTATAGTCATCTTAATATAGCCTGAGTTAGATGTGTCTGTCTTGAGCATACCCAAGCCCAAGAAGAGTCTCTCTTCAAATATAAACCAAGCATTGAGAAGTTCCAAGTTGTCTGTCCCACACTGTTTTTCAACCTCAATAAGGTTGGCTCATAGTGACTTCTTACTGCTTTTAAGTATTACTTATGCTTAAAAAACAAAAAAAAAACTGTTGGTTTGAAAATGATTGTATTTAAGCCTGTGCCAGAAGATGGAGATCATATAAATGATTTCTCCTTTTTATAGAAAGACACAAAGGTTGGTGGCCATACAACCCTTATAACATTTAGAGCATTGTTGCACATGGTTGCCATTCTGTAGATGTGTTGCCTTGAATTGCATATTTAAAAAGCCATCTTTATATCTTATAAGAAGTTGCTGCTGTCTCCATAATGCTAAGAAGTTGGCCACATGCTGTACAATAACAAAACAAAATGATTAAAATACTCTGGCCGGAGTTTAATTGGGGTAATGCCTCCTCTTGGGTCTGGTTCAATTGTT
Source organism: Cricetiscus sungorus (assembly GCA_030556225.1). Lineage (NCBI taxonomy): Eukaryota > Metazoa > Chordata > Mammalia > Rodentia > Cricetidae > Cricetiscus > Cricetiscus sungorus. Next base: position 48,996,724 of record JANBXA010000372.1, on the reverse strand, counting down.
CTTTCAGTTGTTTGTTCTCTGCAGAAGCAGCCTGTCCCATATTTAATTTCAGTATCCGGCCAAACATCTTCCTGGGAGTTGCTGAAGGCTCACCTCAGTACAAGAAGTGGTACTTTGAGTTAATTATCGATCAGGTGGAACCTTTCCTAACAGCAGAGCCCACACATCTGCGGGTGGGCTGGGCCTCCTCCTCAGGCTATGCCCCATACCCTGGAGGTGGAGAAGGATGGGGAGGTAATGGCGTCGGTGATGACCTGTACTCCTATGGCTTTGATGGACTTCATCTTTGGTCAGGTGAGTTCCTTGTGAACGCTTCCACCCTCTATTCTATTGCCGAAAATAATTGAGCCTCATACTTTATGTTAAAATGATGAAAGTATTTAAATCTCATGAGATATTCCAGTAGAAAGAGCAACAGGTTTAAATAAGGTTCGTTTATAGCTTTATTCTGAGAGTATTTCACTATGTCACCCAATATAGATCACTTAACTTAAGCTCAGCGTTACAATTAAAGTGTAAAATGCCCCCCAAAGGCTCATATGTTTGAATACTTGGTCACCAGCTGGTGGCACTCTTTTAAGAAATGGTGGCACCTAGCTGGAGTTAGTAGCTCATTCGGGTCATACCTGGAGGTTTATAGTCAAGCCCAACTTCCTGTCCTCTTTCCAGTTGCTAGTCTACTAGTATATTAGCAAGCATCTGCCAATTACTCCCACTTGCACAGATCCACCCATCACCATGCCTCACCTGCTAAGATGGCTATAATCAAATATAAGTTCTTCCTTCCAATATTGTAGCTTTTTGATCACAGCAATAAGAAAAGTATCTAGTACACTTAGTGTCTATATCTGTCAGTCTTTATTGCAAATAGGATTGTTAGGGTTCTATGAATAAGCACATAGGCAATACTTGGCTTTATTTAGTGGTCAGTGAGCTACATGCTTTAATGTCAGAATGACCTTTAAGGTAGCAAATACTGAACTCATGTTACAGATACAGGGAGCAATGCACTAAGACAGTAAGAGTATATTCAGTAACCCTGGGAAGTCTCCTGATCTGATTATGTCATCAAGGCCATAATGTCAATACTACTTGCTGCTTCATGTTATGGTTGTTAGCACCTGTAGGTTAGCATTAATCTCAAAAGAAATTCAAGACTTTAAAAAAAAATACTGACTTTCCCCCATACATACCCATGGCCCATGAATGTAAGGAGATGAATTGTTTCTGCCTGAGCAAAAAATGTATAACTCTAAGGTTTTCACCCTAAACAGGTACCACATCTCTCCTGCTTATTGTCCAAAGCATGCATTGCCTATGTTTCCTTAAGAACTGCAATTGGAGATAATGTGTGCCTGATAAAAATGCCTCACAGAAGCACAGTGCGGCATACCCCTTACAGAGGAACCATGATGCACAGTCTTCCTTAATTTCAGGATGAGAAAAACAATTCTCTAAAGGATGAAACTATGTACTGAATTTTTTGTTTAACTAAGAACTGCATACCCTTTGACCAGTGTTTCTCAACCTCCCTAATGCTGTGACCCTTTAATACAGTTCCTCAAGATCCCACAACCATAAAATTATTTTCTTTGCTACTACATAACTGTAGTTTTGTAACCATTATAGATTATAATGTAAATATCTGTGTGTTTTTAATGGCCTTAGGTGATCCCTGTGAAAGGGGCATTTGACCCTTCCCTAAAAGGGTCATGACCCACAGGTTGAGAACCACTATCCTAGAGACTACCCTAACTGTCTGATATCAATAATTAATGTCACCTGAGATTCTGATGGCATGCTTCATGAAGTAGATATATTTTTTTAATTTGTTAAGATGAAATTTCTTGTTATTTTTCTGCAGTTTTACATGCACTTTAAAACTTAAGGCTACATTGTATCTTCCCTGGACCACTGACAGAGATGAGGGGGATACAAAAGTCTAATCATGTTCTGTGTGCTCCAAGGAACATCTTGGAACACAAAAATAATGAAAAATGGCAGGAGGGAGAATCAAGCAGAAGGAAATTTGTCTTTCCCTTTATCCCCCAACTCACCTTCTCCAGTTCCAAGGCCCTCTGTGGCATCACCGAGTGTGAGGGTGCAAAGTAGGAGCCTTCAGCTTAGGTTATCACTACATCATCTACACTATTTCTGGGAAGCAACGAGTGACAGGAATGGGAAATGAATGATGCTCACACATATCAGCAACTCCTGAGATGGTGGGATGGAGTCTGTGAGCGACCGAGCTTCACTTGTGGAGACATTTCCACACAAACTACTAATAGCTACCATCTCATCACCACAAGTTGTTTTGCTTTGAGGAACCCAGACCTCGCATACCTGCATAGGAATCTGCATAGATACTAAGAAACACAAATCGCAGATACCCTATGGATAAAGCTTAAATACTCACAGAGGACTCTTCATAGAGACTAAGAAACACAGATCACAGATACCCAGTGGATGAAGCATATCAGACTCTTGTTTCAAAGAAAAATGGATCATTCTCAAAGGAAAAACTTTACTTCATCCTTGTCCTTGCTGCAGCGGTACACTTAGGTGCTTAGGAAACTCTTGTATCTATTTGGGAATGAATACTACAGTGAGTTCAGAGGCAAAGAAACTAACCACTATATATATAAAAAAGAGCCACACTCTTATACATTTCAGGACCTAAACACCATAACTGTGCATCATTCCAGGAGTGGGTAGTTGCTACTGTCCTGCTCTTCATTTGTCTGATTCAGTGTCCTATGAGGCCAAGTAAGCTAGATGATCCAGGGCCACACTAGTCATTTCTAGCATGTGACTCTGTTTTGTTGGAGAAATGGGAAGATAGCTGGAATCCCAGGTTTTCAAATGCTTGTTGTAAGTTTGAGCATTGCACATGCTTCTTCATGACATAGTGCTATAGAGGTGTGTTCAAGGGTCTCGATCCCACAGTCTCTATCATCAGCTGAGATGTAGAGAAGAACGTGTCTATGATATTTACACTTCTCACTCTCACTGAAACTAATAAGTCAGAGCTACACCCTGACTTTCAAGCTCCACACAGGAAACATCTACCTTGTAGGAGGCATTCTAGGTAAATCTATCACCTTGTGCTTCAGCTGAAGAAATAAGGTGTCTGTTAATGACTCCCACTAGGACTGCAGAGAATGTGAGGCATCTGAGGAAAGGGTAATTACCTGATGAATAAATGGCATGGAAATAATACTCAGCTTATATAGGAGAGGATGGAAGATGATTAGTGAGAGATGCTGGAAACTGGTTGTGACAAATTTTCTTCTTTTTCTTGAGATTTAAGTTCCCAGGTCAATTAACTTTATAGTTATCTGTATACATAAATTAAGCCACTGACTCGACCTGATCTGTAACATATTTATTAAGGAACAATCAATGTAGTAGTTGGGAAGAATTGCAATGCTAACATTTTATCAATGAAAAGAGTCAAGGAAAAAATAGCATGGCTTTGCCACACACCCAATTGTTGATTAGGAGAGGAGCACTTGACAAATTGCTTACTTAGTAGACAATGTTTCTTTAATTAGAATAAAATATAAAAATTGGTCTGGGTGGCACATGACTATAAACTCAGCTATTAAGATTGCTGAGGGAGAAGCCTCTCTTGAACCCAAGAATAAAACTTAGCAGATAATTTTACTGTTTTTTAAATCAACCATTTAGTTTTTAATCTATTACTGAAATAGCAGTAGCCATCAAAAGCATTAAATGGTTCTAAATTGAAATTAGAAATAATTATCAAATATGTATGCACAAAATGTTTAAGTAATATATATCCAACAATAGTAGAAATTGATAGTTTCTAGGAAAAGGGATTTTCTTCAATAGAGTGTCACAACAACTAAGAGGTGTGGCTCTTTATCTCTAATTGCCTCATAGAACTCACTGAGGAGAGGGAGAGTAGACAATGGAATCACAGTTCAGCACTGCAAGTTTCAATATGGTTTATGAGAGGCTTAGGAAGGTGCTGATCCCATGAATTGCTATGTTTATCTACGAAGGTTCTGGGTGCTTTTAAAGTAAACTGTCAAAGTCACATGTCAGTTGTTTGCTTGTTCCCAGAAGTCATATAGCTAGGTTGGGAATTGTCCATCAAGCATGTTTTCTGGATGCTAAAATGATGTAAAAGGAATTTTATTGGTAATAACCATTTTGATGGGGAAATCAGAACTCAAGGGTGAGACAATCAGAGCAGGTATTTCTGAGTTTTTTTGAGTTATCATAATTTTCTCTCAAATCACACTTGAGTGAAAAAGAGAACAAATCATAGTACCTGGAATGTTTAAGCTCCACAGTAAACTAAGTGGAGTCTTTTTCACCTGGAAAAATTGGAAAGATGGCAACACTACCTATACTCTACACTGCGCTCAGTTTTGTTTCACATTTAAATAATTTTGATTATATGTCTCCCACTGCAGTTAGCTAGAGTCAATAAAGTGTTGAAGTTATAAAAACAGACTCCAAAGCCTCACCACATGAATTGGAGATCCCCACTGATGGCATTCTGTGTCGTGGCCTCTGCAGTGTAGATAGCTAAGCCCCACGTTCTGTGTGGCTTCATTACCCCCACCCCATGTTCCCTAGCTCCCTCTCATCAGTCATCACACCTCAGCTTTAGCTCTCCTTTCCCATTTATCTAATATCCTGTTTGCTCTCCAAGTCTCTGTGTCTCTCATGTTGACAGACAGACAGACAGACAGACAGACAGACAGACAGACAGACAGACAGACAGACAGACAGACAGACAGACTGACTTGGCATCTGCCTCTACCTCTGGCAGACATGGGCCTTCATTCCAATATTTATTGAATTGCTGTGATTTTTATTTGAATATCTGCTGTCTGCCCAGAGACTATGAACTTCTTAGGGACACAAAACAGACCTTCTGCTTTTGATTTCCAGCTCCAGAGATAAAAGTCAGGCACAGAAAGAACCTCCTTATTGTTTGTGATAGAGGGAAGGGGCTTTAATATGGCTTTTTCGATCACCTAAACTATTTAGAGGAGGTTCTTATTTCTAAATCTAAAATATGATGATTTTGTTGTTTTAAAAAATCAAACATTTAGTTTTTAATCTATTACTAATATAGCAGTAGCCACATTAAATGGTTTTACATTGAGATTAGAAATATTATCAAATATGTATATACAAAAATTTTAAATAACACATAATCATCAAGAGTAGATTTATTTTGGGTTACCTTTTATGATGTGTTCTGAAGTCATTAAAATCTAGCCTTTAATATATATTATTGTGCCATAAGTTTTAATATGATTTATCAAAAAAAGTCCGAAAAGATTTATATGTCCTGAGTTGGATACACTCTTTATATGATGTATGTATACACACGAGAATTAGTATGATTCAATGGAAACTTTTTGTTTTTACTCTTTGACAATTTCATAGATGTTTATATATAATTTTGGTCATTTTCATGCTCCTGTTACCCACTCTCATATCCCTCAGATAGCCCTCTCTTTTTGCTAGAAACATTCCTCTTTTCAATAAGTCCACTCCTTCTTGGGTTTTTTGTTTTTTGCCATTGAGTTTAATTAGGTTTGTTCACATAAGCATGCATCAGATGCCAGGCGTTGATAGCTCATGCCTTTAATCCCAGCACCTGGGAGGCAGAAGCAGGTAGCTTTCTGTGAGTTTGAGGCCAGCCTGGTTTATAGAACAAGTCCCAGAAGAGGCTCTAAAGCAATACGGGGACACCCTGTCTCGAAAAATCAAATAATAATAACAATAACAATAATAATAAGCATGCATCAGAGGTTATTTACTGGAACGTTAGCAACTAAAGAAAATTATATCCCCACTTCTAGTACCTCGTAACTTCCCATAATCCCTCAGTGAGAGGTGGGTCTTTGTCACCCTGCCCCATTCATGATAAGATGGTGTCAGGCTCAATTTTCTATAAGTCGGTTGTAGACATCCACAACTGCGGTAAGCTCATGAGTCATCAGCCTTGTTTTGTCCAGAGAACTCTACTTTGCAGCCCTCCCCTCCAACCTCTGCCTCTCATATCCTCTATGACCCTCTTTGCGATGTTTCTTGAGGGCTTGATACAGATATTCTGTTTAGGGCCAAGCATTCCAAAGTCACTATTCACTGCATTGTGAATATAAGAAAAAGTTATATTTTTCTTTTCCTTACTTTTCTATATAATGGTTAATGTCTATAATGAAAAGTATTGATTGTACAATTAAGAAACAAGATGTCTTTATCTTGCTCCTGAACCCCTATATTAATTTCCAGCTTCTCCCTGTCTGTTCCTCTGTTTCCAGTAAAAACATAAACCCTAGAGGAGGATGGGTAGGATTATGATGATAATAACACAGAAAAATAAGATATTTTCTCACTATTTTGGGTTAGAAGTGCTTGATCATTTTATGAGGAAGACACAGACAAATATTTTGTAAGCACTAATGTGGGTATAAATGACAATGTGTTTGTCTCCTCATCTGAAGTAATAAAGCTATTTAAAGTAGTCAGAACTTGCTGCATAGTTTCCTGGCTAGAGGGGATGCAGTCCTATCTCCTGGCTTCTCAAACAGTGCGCATATCTTTCTGAGAAAGCAGAAGAGAGAACGGCCTTCTGTTACCTGTGATTAAACATCTACTCTCTTACCTCCAATCAGTAAAAAGCCATCTGTCCCTTGCTTCCAACCCCAGGGTAGTCTGAGCACAATAATAGAGTCACTCCTCACTGTTCTTTTTAAAATAATTTTATTTAAATTAAAAACAATCTTATTTTACATACCAATCGCAGTTCCCTCTCCCTCCCATCCTTCCATTTCCCCCACCATCCCATTCCTCATCCATTCTTCAGGAAGGGTGAAGCCTCCCATGGGGAATCATCAAAGTCTGTCACATTCGTAAATGTACCATATTTTCTTTATCCATTCTTTGGTTGAGGGGCATCAGGTTGCTTCCAGGTTCTGGCTGTTACAAATAATGCTGTTATGAGCATAGTTAAACAGATGTCCTTGTGGTATAAATGTGCATCATTTGGATATATGCTTAAGAGTGAAATTGCTGGGTCTTGAGGTAGATCAATTCCCATTTTCCTGAGAAACTGGCATACTAATTTTCAGAGTGGCTGTACAAATTTGCATTCCCACCAGCAATGGATGAGTGTTCCCAATTCTCCACATTCTCTCTAGGATAAACTGTCATTGATGTTTTTGGTTTTTTTTTTTTTTTTTTTTTTTTGGTTTTCTTTTTTTTTTAAGACAAAATCTATCCTTGTGCTGCATACAAGGAACACAACTCAAATTTAAAGACAGACATTACCTCAGAGTAAAGGGTTGGGAAAAGATTTTCCAATCAAATGTACCTAAGAAACAATCTGGTTTCTGTCCTAATATCTAACCAATTATACTTCAAACTAAATAAATCAGAAAAGAGATAAAGAAGGTCAATTCATATTTGTCACAGAAAAAAATCCATCAAGATGAAATCTCAATTGTGATAATCTATCTCCCAAATACAAAAGCACCTACGTTTGTAAAAGAAACATTACTAAAACTTAAATCATACATAAAACCCCATAACTAACAGAAGTTTTAACTCAATTGGGTTTAACAGACATCTAAAGATTATACCTTCTTCTCAGCACCCCATGGAACCTTCTCTAAATTTGACCACATTCTCAGCAACAAAGCAAACCTCAACAGATATAAAAAATTGGAATAACCTCCTGTATCTCATAGGATCACCGTGGTTTAATGTAATAATTCAAAAACAACACAAATGGCAGAAACCCTACAAATTCATGGAAATTGAACAGTGCCCAATTGCATCATCCCTGGGTCAAGAGAGTCAAGAAAGAAATAAAGAAATTAAAGACATCCCAGAATTTAATGAAAATAAATGCACAACAGGACCAAATTCATGGGACACCATGAAAGCAGTGCTAAGAATAAAGTTCATAGCACTAAGTGCCTACATGAAGAAACTGTAGAATAGTCACATTAGAGAATTATCAGCAGAACTGAAAGCTCTAGAACGAAAGGAGTGAAACTCACCCAGAAGGAGTAGATGCCAAGAAATAAGCAAGTTGAGGGCTGAAATCAATAAAGTAGAAACTAGGAAAACAATACAAAAAAAATCAATGAAAGAAAGGGTCAGTTCTTAAAGAAAATAAACAAGATAGAGAAACCTTTATCCAAACCACAAAAAGGTAGAGAGAGAATATCCAAATTAACAAAATCAGAAACGAAAAGGGGGGCATAACAACAGACACTGAGGAAATCCAGGGAATCACTAGGTAATACTTCAAAAACCTGTACTCCACAAAATTCAAAAATTTAAAGGAAATGGTCAATTTTCTGTATAGATACCACTTACAAAAATTAAATCAAGAACAGATAAGCAATTTAAATAGACCTATAACCCCCTAATGAAATAGAAGCAGTCATCAAAAGTTTTCCAACCAAAAAAAAAAAAAAAAGCCCAGGGCCAGATAGTTTCAGTGCAAAATTCTACCAGAAATTCAAAGAAGAGCTAATAATACCAATGCTCCTCAAATTGTTCCACACAATAGAAGCAGAAGGGTCATTAACAAACTCTTTTTACAAGGCTACAATTCCCTCGATACCCAAACCACACAAAGATACAACTAAGAAATAGAACTACAGATCATTCTCACTCATGAATATTGACTCAAAAATATTCAATAAAATACTGGCAAACTGAATCCAGGAACACATCAGAAAAATCATGCACCATGATCAAGTAGGCTTCATCCTAGAGATGCAGAGATGATATAACATGAAAATCTGTCCATGTAATCCATCATATAAACAAACTGAAAAAGAAAAACTACATGATCATCTCATTAGATGCTGAAAAAGCCTTTGACAAAAATCCAACACTGCTTCATGATAAAGGTCTTAGAGAGATCAGGAATAACAGGAACATACCTAAACATAATAAAGGCAATATACAGCAAGCCAACAGCCAACAGCCAACATCAAACTAAATGGAAACTCAATGCAATTCCTCTAAAATCAGGAACAAGACAAGGCTCTCCACTCTTCATATCTCTTCAATATTGTACTTGAAGTTCTAGCTAGAGCAATAAGGCAACAAAAGAAGATTAAAGGTTTACAAATTAAAAAGGAAGATGTCAAATTTCCTCATCATTCTTACTCTTAGTAGCTTTGGGACTTCCTCTGAGATTTGGTTCATGTTAAGTTTGGTATCTATTCACTCATCAGCTTAGGAAACAGTTTCCTCTCTGTTATCTCAATCAGTAAGGGATTGCATTTCCACTACAGTAGCATATCCTGAACTCTTCTTATATGCATAATTGTTACATTTCTCCATACCCAGGAGTAACCTCTAAATATGTCTGTCTGTCTGCTGCATGCCTCCAGGGTCCCACCGATTTATTATTCCTGTTCTCTACTCACCAGGCCGGATACCCAGAGCTGTGGCCTCCATCAACCAGCATCTGCTGAAGTCAGATGATGTGGTGAGCTGCTGCCTTGACCTTGGAGTGCCCAGCATTTCTTTCCGAATCAATGGGCAACCTGTTCAAGGAATGTTTGAGAATTTCAACACAGATGGACTCTTCTTTCCTGTGATGAGCTTTTCAGCTGGTGTCAAGTAAGTGATGACTGCAATTTCCTGGGAAATAGCTATGACCCACCCTTAAGATTTCCCCATCACCCTTGTGTGCTGAGGAACCAATAATTTCGTTTAGGGTTTTGTCTCAAAAGCCAAATTGATCCCAAGAGAGTAATGGCAGAAGGGCAAGAGGCAACCAAACTCATTCCCTCCTACTACTTACTGCACAGGTTCCTTCTGCAGGGGTTATCCTATATACTCAGATAAAATGTATAAGAAATCCTAGGAACAAAATTAATAGTTATAAGAACAATACATGCGCATTATGAAAACCTTGGAAGAAATACTTACAACTATTACAGAAAAAGTCACTTTCCCTTTTGTTTTCTAGACAGGGTTTCTCTGTATAGACCTATCTGTCCTAGAACTTACAATGTAGACCAGGCTAGCCTCAAACTCAGAGAGCCGCCTGCCTTTGCCTCCTGAGTGCTGGGATGAAAGGTGTGTGCCACCACCATTCAGATCACCTTACATTCTAATGCTTAGCTATAATCACTGTTAATATTTTGTTATACTTATCTTTTTGCTACAAATGTATATATTCTTTCTAAATTGCAGCCACTGTAAATGTGAAGTATAACTTTTCACTCAGAAATAAATAATGAGCCTTTTCCTGGCTCATTAGCTACCCTCAAAATTATTTTTATGGTCACATAATCTCTCTTGATTTCACTGCCTAATAATATAGCCATTACTTTAGTGTTATGTTTTCATGCCAATTCTACTTCTATTGTTACAAATAGCATTATTACAGGCATACCTGCATATCACTCTTGTTCTGCATTGTTGTTGTTTTTTCTCTCAAAAGGGAAAATGTGCTATATTTCAAGATCAAAAATTTATAATGATGTGCCAAATTGATTTTTAGAAAAATTGCATGAAATTTTGGGACCTTCTTATGTTTCTTTGAAAACCACAAATTTTTTCAGGACACATTTTGCATCAAATCTAACCTGAACTCAAGTTGTAGCAAAACTGTCATCAATAGAAATTTAACTGATTTTCAGTATTTGATAGCACAATTCCTATGAATGTTTGTATGTTGACATGTATGTATGCTACATATAATCTCTTTCCTTTTTGGATGTTTATAAGTCCCAAAGCTCAAATTACATCTCTAGAGATTTCAGACAAAATATCTGGGCCTGTGATACCATTTAAAGTGACGTATTTTGAAGGCCAGGAAAGAGCTCAGTTATACACACACACACACACACACACACACACACACACACACACACACACACACACACCAGAACAAAAACAAACAAACAAACAAAACCCTTACTTTCAATCCCAAGAACACACAGAAAACTAAGCTAAGGGATTGCAGTCAGTGTGTTATCAGTTCTGCTGGAGGGAGGGGTGAGCAGATCTGTAAGGATCACTGGACCAGCCAACCCAGCATACTTGGCAAATCCAAGGCCAGTGAGAGACTCTGTCTCAAAAAGAAACAAATTGAGCCTAAGGGAAAGGATCTGAGGTTACATTCTGGCCTATACATACACACACACGTGCACACAAGCATGTACACAGCACACACATGAACACATATACACATTCAAAAAACAAGGCAACGTGAGAATGTCCAACTGATTGAATCCACACTAATTTTGCTGTTGTTGGTTATTTTTTATTTTACCAAATTGAAATTATAAAGTGCATTTTTCTGTTTCTTTCTCTACCCAGTGTTTTTGCTGGTTTTATGTTCTTAGCCTTTCTGATATTAATTTTGGATGGTTTTATTGTTAATCAAGTTATACTTAAGGCTACTCATCTGTTTTCTATAGCTTCAATGTTTTTTCCAATTTATGACTTACCTGTTCATGGTTACATTTTAGCCTATTTCTGCCTCTTAATGTAATGTAAATCAAAATCATAAGAACCCCAAATAGTCCCACTCAAAGATAATGATATAATGTTTTATATAGATAGTTTGCGTTAACTTGGGCATGTACTATGCATGCCACTTACCTATGTCCCACTGCTTATTCTTGTATTCTCTGTTCAGCCCCCCCTCTTTCCTGGTACCAGATGAATGCTGTTTTAACTCTCTTAGCCTTGTTACACATTTAGATGTCTGTAAGTCAAGACCCCACAATAAGCCTCTTTCCCAAAATTGTCTCAGCCATTCCATTCTCCAGCTCTGTATTTTAAAGAGCTCATAATTAACTGAGCAGGACATAGGAGTTGCAGTTATAATCACAGCTGTATCCATGGTTGCCATCAAACAGTGCAGCAGGAGCAGAGCATGATAACAGGAGCCTAGAGAGGAGTAAAAAGCAGGCACTGCCAAGCCCCAGGGAAGGATTTTCAGAATGTAACCACTGGCATAGGCTTCAGCACTTCATGAAGATTAACAAAGCCAGACAAGTTCATACATTTTCTAAAGGGAAATAAGAATGGATTAGAGCAAAGTCCCTATGGCAGTTAGGAGGGTCCTAGTGTAGTCACAGTGCCCATCTTCCCTCCTCCATTCCCTAGGAGCAGAGACACTAACAGCACAGCCACATCAGGGTCATCACATTGGTCCAGTACCTTCTTTGGAGAAATAAGTGACCCTGAATGGTCAGTGCCTATAACCACATTTGTCTGGGTGGTTTATGACCCCAGTTTTCCATCCTTAACACCTTCCTCTTTCTGTTCCATTTTGACAGATGCCACTACACACACACACACACACACACACACACACACACACACACACAGAGAGAGAGAGAGAGAGAGAGAGAGACAGAGACAGAGACAGAGACAGAGACAGAGAGAGAGAAAGAAAGAGAGAGACAGAGACAGAGACAGAGAACTTAAATTCCTAAGATCTCATTTGTGAAAACTATTTAGGTCTTTTTAAATAGTTAAACATTTTATTAATATTTAACATCTTTTAATAAGCATACATTTTTTGCTAAAATGTTTTATTGTTAAAATTTCATTTATGTATGTAATATATTTTGACTAAATCTAACCCTATTACATCCCCTCCAACTCCTCCCATATCCCTTTGCTGCTATCATTCCTAGTTATATATATATTGTTTTTAAACCCATGGAGTCCATTTAGTCCTGCCTATATGTGCATGCATGGAGAGCCATTACTAGAGCATGGGTGGCCTTCTAGAAGCCATTCCTTGAAGAAAACACACACTCTCTTTCCCAGAAGTCATCAGTTTCCAATAGCTCTTCAGCCTGAAATGGGACTTTGCCACACACCCCCATCTTGCTCAGCATTGGGCATTGAGTCACAGCCACTGTGATGCAATAGCACTGTCCTATCCAAGAAGCACTGCCTCACTGAAGTCACCTGTCACCTTCAACCCTTATAATCTTTCCACAGCCCCTTCCACCATGATCCGTGAGCATTTGGAGGATGAGGGGTTGGGATATAGACAGATGTCCCATGTGAAAATTCAAATTCTCAAAGAGACCATCTCTTCCAATCAGCTGCAATGGATTTTTTCTGAGTAGTTTGCATTTGAGAAATCTACACCTGCTCTTACAACAGGTGTAATAATTATTTGTGCGTGTGTGTGTGTGTGTGTGTGTGAGAGAGAGAGAGAGAGAGAGAGAGAGAGAGAGAGAGAGAGAGAGAGAGAGAGAGAGAGAGAGAGAGAGAGATGTGTGTCCATGTGTATGTGACAGCGTACAAAGGTCAGAGGATTACCTCAGGTGTTACCAGTCCTCGCCTTTTACCTTCTTTGAGACAGGTTCTTGTGTTTTGCTGCTGCTTGCATCAGGTTAGCTAGCCTCAAGCTTTTATTGGTTCCCTTACTTTTCTCGCTCTGTCTCCCAGATGGGGAATGCTGGGATCAAAGATACTTGTGCTTCTATGACAGCTGTCAGTGGCTGCTGGGGTTCTGAACTCGGGTCATCAGACTTGCTCATTTCACACTTCACACACTGAGCCATCTCCTAGCCATTATTTCATCCATTCAGACTCCTTCAAACTAGAAGATATAACACATTTGAAGAGTGTAGATGTGCTGGCTTCAAAAGTCAACAGCTTGAATCTGGGGACTTTTGTTCATAGCAATTGAACAGATGGCCTGACTATGACCCAAGAACAGTCAGCATCGGGCAATTTCTGTCTCTGGGTCTCATGACAGGGGATAATCAAAGAGACATAGGTAGAAACACTATCCCCATGCACATGTTTCTGAAATTGCAGCACAGATGACATCATTGCTCTGGGTTACTGCTGGTCTTATATTGAAGAGTAGTCAACTGGATATTTTCAATTTTGAGTGAATGGATTCAATAAACCAATACTTTTACATTAACTTGTGAAGTATAGTTTATTGCTAAAACAGTCCATTTCTTATACTGACTTAGTTCAGGTATGCAAAAAGAGGCCAGGATATTAACTCTGGGCTAATTAAAATATCTTATGGAAAATAAGCATGCTTAATACATATATATTTTAATTACCATTTCACACCATATTATAAAACATGTGCTTGCTTTTATGGCACTTCTCAAAGAGAGAAGTTAGGTAGTACACACTCTAAGGAAGAGTCTTATTTCCCAGCATAGGAGCCTTCAGAATTGTTTCTCAGACTCATTTTTAATTTGTGTGTAGTTTCTAAATTAGATTTCTCTTTTGAAATCGCATTACCTTCTACTCAGTGATCTTTAATGAGGTCATACTCTTGAATTGTTTTAATAGTTATTTGTATCATTGCAAACTGTATTGTTAATTAAACCTGCTTAGGATGTCCATGCCAGCAATCATGGAAGAGCAAAGTGCACAAAGAACAAAAATCTCTTTCAATTAGATTTACCCCTGGTGAAGTCAAAGGCAGCATGAGTAATTACTGACAAAATTCACAAATCAATATGTGCTCCCTTCCCTAACTGTGAGGAATGCACTGCTCTAGTTTCCTTCTCACTGTGGCCTGTTTGTGGGTAGTGTTACTAGTGACATAATGTGCTAGTCACAACCCTATTCAATACAGAATGGAAGATGAGCATATATAGCTTGGAACCCATCCAAAATTTCCAGTTATTTTGGTGCCAGGAAGCCTTTGTTAAAAGATGGCATCACCCTTGCCCCTCACCTGTGAATAGAACCAGGGCATTAATCACCAAACAAAAAATCCAGAGTAGATAGTGCATTTGGGGTGCACATTTTGTTCTGAAAAAGTTATTTACTCTAGTAAAACATATTTTACAGCCATATATTCCCCTGTAGACTTATTTAATCATTTTATATAAGGGTTGTCAGCCTTTTCTAATTAATAAAAAAATCCAAAAACCATTTGTGTGTATAGCTGCTGTTTGTTTACATCAGTATCCACCAGACTTGGCTAAAATTCAGGTAACTGACAGCTCAGCTATTTCCAGCTTGCTGTGGTCAATGCTGTGGAAATTATTGCTGAAATAAATATACTGCTGCAGAGAACAAGATGAGTGCTTACTGGATTGCCCTGGGCTTCATCACATGTAAGCCAGTAAGAAATATGAATGTGAGAATGCCCATAACTCAGATTGTTCTCAAGTCTTAGCACTACAGATTAAAGATGCAGTTATGAATCGTGATATATGAAGTAGATCCAGGTCAGCAAAAACTGACTAACATCCCCTTGTAACCTGCATACTTTTCTGCATACTTTTCTCCTTCGAACCACCACCCCGCTCTTCCAGAGGGGTTAAATAGTAGCTGCAAGACTGAGACGTCTGGAAAGATTATAGTGCATCCATGTTTGCTAGGCAGCTGTGGATGATAACAGTGTAACACAATGAAGGGAAAAGTGGGCACCAGGTTTTAGCATGGCAAAGCTTTGTCTTTATCTTTACAGTGTTTTTATTCATGGAATAGTCTTTCAAATCTGACAAGAGATAGCCTCATTGCTTCTGCAAATTAGCAGGCGAAAATCACTAAGATGAAACTGTAAATGCTATCAGAGCATTTTCAATGTCATTTCCCTTTGTTTTCAAATTCTGACAAACAAAAGAAAACTTCTCCCTACGGTCAGGAGGCAGAGGCAGGTGATTTCTGTGAGTTTGAGGCCAGCCTGATCTAAATAGAGAAACCCTGTCTGACCCCCCCCATAAAAAACCTTCTCCCTGTACATCCCAATACTTTTTATTTCCAGGAGGTATGACTGAAACATGTGCTTATCTCTGAAATAAAGAAATCTTTTTCTTTGTAAACTCCTTAGGAACAAAAAAAAAAAATCTTCCTAATACCTGAGTTCTAGGAAGAACCTCAGAAGACGGCACAAATGCTTTAGTGGAAGAGATTAAATTGACTAATGAAATGGATATGCACATACATAATTTTAAATTTAGGATTTGATGGGAGATGCTATTCTGTAAATATGTTTCTCATACTTGTTAATTAATAAAGCCCTATGGCCAATAGGAAACAAGATAGGTGGGGCTAGGAGACTAGAAGGAGGAAGAGGAAGTAGAAGGAGGGTCAAGATGTAGAGCATGGAGAAAGAAGATGCCGCCGGTGGCTTCCGGATAAGATGACCACGTGGAAATACTTAGATAAGTAGAAATGGGTTAATAATTAAGGCAGAGCTAGCCCATAAACAATAATGGTAATTGGCCAACAGGATTGTATCAAATACAGAGTCTCTGAGTGTTATTTGGGGCTCATGTGGTGGTGGGACCATGGCGGCAGGACCCGCTGCAGCCAACGAGAAGAACCTGCTGTAACAAGGATTCTTATGTAAGAGGAAGCATTCAATATTTTTCTTTCTGAGTCTGGCTTATTTCACTTAACATGATTTCTTTTGTTTCCACTTTCTTGGAAAGTCATGATTTCATTTTTTTTTCTTCATGGCTGCATAAAATCCCATTGTATATATGTATATCATATTTTCCTCAACCAACCATTTCATGGCTATTTTTGAATAGTGTAACAGTAAGTGCACAAGTTCAAGATTTTCTGTAGTAAGTTCGATATCCCGCATGAAATATCTGGGCCATATGGTTCCATGTTGAGTGCTTTGAGAACCCTCCTTACTCCATTGTGGCTACACAAGTTTACATTTCCACCAGCAGTGAATATGGGTTTGTCTTTCCCCACCTCCTCACCAGAAATCCTTTTCTTTTTATTTCGTATTAGCCATCCATACTGGACTGATGTAGATGTCAAAGCAGTCTAAATTCCTGTGAAATTGTCTTTTAAAGTCTGGAAGGAAAATCTGAAGATAAAGAACAACTCATTCTAATGAGCATGATTCTTAAGTTCTCTATGGTTGGTAGAAGCTGAAAATTTTGATGGAAACTGGAGGGCAGGGAGAAACACCTAGAGTAAAGGAAATGTGCTTTTAAATTTTATGTTCTCAGTTGGGAATGAGGCAGAGTTATTTTTTTTATTAAGGTCAAGATTAAGTGTCCAGTAAGAAATTTATTAAGAAAAACAGACAGGTACATGTAATTTCAATTTCTAAAATTTGCTCTCTGGTCTTCTGACCCTGAATGAGTTATTGGCTAGATGCTATAGCTTTTTATTGTTCCTGTTAGGAATAAAAAACTGAGGTCTAGGATTTAAAACCTTCAACCTTTTGACAGTAGAGTTATAGCCAGTGAAGAGTCAAAAAGCTCACTCAATTCAGCCCTGCAGGGAGAGTACAAGCCAGTCTCTTAGGGAACTGCCCCTTACCCAGTAAGCCAGCTTCTGTTTCAACTCTCTAGAGTTGAGTCTGGAGACACCTATCTATGAACTGTCATGAGCTATAGAATTGGTACAGTGGTCATATGGCTCTGTACCACTAGGTGGCATTCATTGTAACTGTTACCTCTCTGACCACTGAGGCCCATTTGTAGACTTAATAGTGAGCAGCATGCT
This sequence comes from Cricetiscus sungorus, assembly GCA_030556225.1. Lineage (NCBI taxonomy): Eukaryota > Metazoa > Chordata > Mammalia > Rodentia > Cricetidae > Cricetiscus > Cricetiscus sungorus. The sequence continues at coordinate 48,979,261 of JANBXA010000372.1, read as the reverse complement.
TCTTCCATGATCTTTGGCATAGCCATCCTTCCATGCTTCCCTTCATTTCCTCCCATACCCAGTCCACCTCCCCAAGCCCTGGGCTTCTGACTTCTGTCCAACCCTTCACTCTTCTGGGCTAGATGTCCTTGGGTGAAGGATGACTGTGTGCTCTTCTGCGGAGCCTGTATTTGTCCTTCCAGAGGACAGGCTCTGGAATCACTCTGACCAAAAGGCCAAATGTTGGCTACACAGTCATTTCTTGCTCACTGCTCTTTACCCCACCAAACTCCAGGGGATGCTGAACTATTTCTGGGAAGTTCCCAACAGGCAGCTTCAAATAGATGGACAAACTCCTCAGTCTTCTGAGAGGGTCTTTTCCATCCTCAGTCTGGAGATGGATGTGATCTGAGACTACTGGCGTTTTGCTGTAATCTGCAGAGTTGACCCAACATCTCTCTCTAGAGTATAAAAATACTGGGATTCTGAATTATGGATTCGTAGGTCTGCTTTTGAATCTCTGTCAAAACTTAGAGAACTCACATCAAGGTTGTACTTCAGTCTGGGGTATAACTCAGTGGGAGAATTCTTGCCTAGCATGTACAAGGTTGTGGAGTCAATATCTACTACCAGAACAATAAATAAAGATTCCATAGTTAAAGTGGGTTTGGGACATTTTATTTCCTTCTAATTGTTCTATTCAAACTTAACATGTTATCACATGTCATTTCCTTTGAACTCCACCTGGATCCACTGGAACAGTTACATTCCCATTCTCCAGTATTGGAGGCTGTTTGTTGGCTCCCTTCCCATAGACTCTGTCAGGTTATTTCTGGTCAGTGAAAGGAGGACCCACAGCTGGAGGGTAGCCTTGGGCCAGTGCCTGTGAGTGCCTGGGGCTCTCATCCAGCAACACTTCTGAAGCAGTACACAACCCTGTCTTCTGCCTAGTGAAGCACAGCATAGGGTGTCTGAAGAAAAGCGCCCCAGTAAGCAATAAGCACTCCTTTCTGCCTCTGTTAATTTTTCACTTTACAATTCTCATGCCCATTACAGGAGATAATGATTTATAGCTAAATTATCATTTTCATTTTAATAATGAGGCATAAACTAGAAAGCACTGTTCTCTTTAAATGCTACACAGAAGCCGACCAGTCTTGATTTGTTATCTATCCAGTGTATTTCAAAACACAAGAAAAATTTCAAAACTAAACTTAACTGGCGAGAGTATTAGGAATAATTAAGTTGAGCTAGCTAGCTGGAAATCAATAGAATAAACCATATATGTATTTGTGTGATCCATAAAGTAGCAAGTGCCAAGACTCTTGTTTCATGGGATCTCAGTCCATGGCACTTCTTATAGAAGGGATCCTTGGTGGGGAGAGAGAAGCGGCTAACTTCCCTTGCTATTCCTCCACTCAGACAAATCCTCTTCTAGCCTATACTTTCAGCATGTCAATAGCACAGTCTATTAGATTTAACTGAACTGGGAAATTCTCAACAAATAAATTTGTGGTTTAGTCATTATTTCCAGAAGGTTACTAAATTAGTAACACTGCAGCTTAATGACTCAATTTCATTTTAACATCATTGCTCATATTCTTAATACACATAAATCATTCCCTATTGTATAACATTTCATGTAGGCACACTCCGAGGGACAATTGTGGTTCTAATTCTATACCATTGTTGTTTAGTGCTTTAAAATAGGGAAGTGGGAGGCTCTGTGTGATTTCTATAATTAATTTTAAAACAGCATTTTATAAAAGGCTGTTTCAATATTGTGTTCTTATTGGAAAGGGAAAATTTTTAATATTTCTCACATGGAGGGATTTTTATTTTCTAGATTCATAATTAGGATATTTCCACAATTGCAGTTATGCAGACAATACAGAGATTTTCTTACATGGCTCCCCTCCCAGAATACTCCAATTAAAGAAAGTAATGTCTAGTGCAAAATGTCCTGTTGTGAAAGCTTTGCTTAATCATAACCTTCCACCACTTATATCAACCCCCTCCACACACCCAGCTGACACTCCAGCAATTCCTACCAGTTCCAGTGCTAAGACAAAACTGGCATCTGGCTGTTTAGATCACCTTGGTCCAACCTACCCTTCATTCCCTATGACTATTTCAAGAGCTTGCTAATTGGTCCCCAGACATATCTACATAGGAGTGCTGAGAGAATATTTTATTTCCTTGTTTTTAAACCCTATGATCAGTTTCCTCCCTAGAATAAAGCCAAACTCTGCCAGGGCATACAAACTGCACAGCCCTATCCATCATATTTATTCTCCCATCCCTCAGGTTGATAGTGTCCTCACCCATAGCACTACCTAAGTCCTTTCCTATCTTAGGGCCTTTGCACATTTCTCTCTACTGAGGCTCTCTTCCTCCACATCTTAAGCTCAATGACTTCTCCACAAAAAGTTCTTTCTTGTTGCCATCTCTAGAAGCCACCTTCTTCTCTGGCTTATTCCATATATCCCTGCTTTACTCCATCACATACCCCTTCACTGGTATTAAGCTATTCATCAGCTCAAACCCCTCCATGTGTTATACTAGAAACACCTGATATGTTTGTTATTTATAACAGAATCCGCAGTTCAGAATCAGGTATGAGTAGTGTAGGCTCAGCTGTGGTATTTTGATGGAAAGAGGGGAGTAGTGAGTGAATATCGAATGTCAACACTGAGTTTGTATTGATTTTTTCCTGTGTAAGATTATCATTGAGCCTCTGAGGGCTATATATCTTACAATATTTTAATTGCTTAAAACTGTAGTCTATTTCCTTTATTTTATGTAATTGACATTGATTTGTTAAAGCTAAATTTCCTACTAGACTAGTATAATACTAGTATAACACTGTCAAATGGTATGTTTATACCCTTTACTCTTTGCAGAAACTTTGGCATTTACCACAACCTAACCTCTACTTGTAGAAAACTGAAATTCATCCAGAACACTGGATAAAAATACTGAAATACTTTTTGTGTATTGATAACTACTATATGTCTACCATTACTGTGAACCCAAAGATGCCCTCTCTCCTTCTCTGGAGCATGAGAATGGGTTGGACCAAGATGGTACCAGCAATCAGAGGTCCAGTTTTTGTTTAGAATGGATACTGTCAGGAACTGCTATTAGATCAAGTGTGTGTGTGTGGAAGGGGATAAAGTCTGTGGATCAAGGTTGTGATTTAGAAATTAGATGGACCATGGCATCAAGCCTAAATGCCAACAGAAAGATGGTGCTTCTTAAGAATGCAATGTTTGCCCTTTTACCTCTCTGTACCACCACCTACTATTATCTGTAGATGGAAGTTTCTGTCCTGCACCATCCTGCAACTGTTTACTCCCAAATAACATAGAGGCTTATATTAATTATAAACTGTTAGGCTGATGGCTCAAGCTTCTTATTGGCTAGATCTCTCTTATTTATTAACCAATTTCTATTAATCTATCTCCATGTAGTCTTGGCTTACAAGAGAATGCCTGGGCATCCTACTTTCCCAGTTGCTCCCTGACTCCACCACCTACCTTTCTCTATCCCTATTTGGATTTCCCATCCAGTGGGGGCTACATCCTACCTATTCATTGGCTGAAACAGCTTTACTCATCAACCAATAAGAGAAACATGTATTCACAAAATATAGAAGGAAATCCCCTATCAATTGTCCTCATATGGCCGCTCTGAGAGCAGCAGCCTCTGCTGTGTTGAAAACTCTAATACGCATATTTTGCCTGAACATTCGGCATTTGTTGTTTTATCTATATAGTTTTATTATATTTTCTTTAAGCAGCATATGGGTAATTTACTTCAAGTAAAAATACATGTTTCCATGGTGAAGTTTCAATATGGTTTTTTATAGAGAAGAATTGTGCTATGTTCTTAATATATAAGTATACCTACTGTGATTACCTATTGTAGTAGGAATAAACACCAAGTGACTTATCAATTAATAAAACTTCTAAGAACATGTCATTGAAGTTCACTTGAGCACAGTGCCTAGACAGTTCTCTCTGTCATCGTCTACATCATGAGAATATTAACTCTTTTGAATCTGAATTCAGTGAGTTCCCAAAAGTATGATTTTTAATGTAAATACAACCTTTAATATTAATGTATTTGAATTAGGATGCTTTTTGACCTCTCTTTTCTGCTCTCCTGAAATGACAGAGTACGCTTTCTGATGGGTGGTCGGCATGGAGAATTTAAGTTCCTGCCTCCCTCTGGCTATGCCCCTTGCTATGAAGCCTTACTTCCAAAGGAGAAGATGAGATTGGAGCCTGTCAAAGAATATAAACGTGATGTGGATGGTGTTAGGGATCTGTTGGGTACCACTCAGTTCCTCTCCCAAGCCTCTTTCATCCCTTGCCCTATAGACACCAGTCAGGTAAGTCCAAATTGCAAATGACTGGCAATCTCAGTGAACATATTTAGAGTGTGCCCCACATAGCCACTGTGCTTTTTAAAGGATATAGATAAATATCAGATATTCTTTGAGAATTCATAGCCAAGTTGAATATATAAGAAGCAAATAAGTTATTTTTTAAAGGTCAAATGTAATAAATGCAGAATGAACAGTATGCATGTCCTTTAGGGTGGGATGTTTGTAAGAGTCTGTGGGAACAGATGGAATCCCATCTGGACCTTTATGAAGCTTAAATGGAAAGGGGCACTGGGCAGTGGTATAACAGCGTAGGAGGGGTTGATAAAACAGCAATGGGATGAATAAAGGCTAGGAATAGAAACATAAAGTAGGGGCAGGTGCTAATATCAGGCCTCACAAAGATGGACAGTCATGAAAAGAAAGAACATGGAGGCAGCAAGTTGAAAATAAAACAGAGAGGGTATAGTGTGGACTCTATGGGAGTGGTTGGCAAATGAGTATTTTTGCCCCATTTATTTAGTATGTAAAGAGCTTGCAAAAACCTTCCGCAGCCTTTATATACCAGTGACATTTCTTTTAATGTGTGTATGCACTTGTGCATGTTTGTGAACATTCAGGAGTACTTGGAGGTGAAAAGCATGCACGCATGGTTATACAGGTTCAGTGTGTGTGTGTGTGCGCGCATGTGTGTGTAAGTGTGTGTGTGTGTGTGTGTGTGTGTGTGTGTGTGTGTGTGTGTGTGTGTGTGTGTGTGTGTGTGAATGCATTCGAATGGAAGCCAGAAGAATGTCATCCTTAGGAAAGTCTTCTTCCCACTTTGAGTCAGGATCACTCATTTCTTAAGCTTACCCATTAGGCTAGATTTGCTGACCAAGGCACCCCATAGATCAGCATCAGTGCTGGGATTACAAGAATATGGGATCCTGGTATTTTTAATGGTTTTGTGGATCAAATTCCGGCCCTTGTGTTGGCTTTGATGAACAGATCCATATCTTTAGCCTCACCAGAGCTATTTAAATCACTACTCTAGATCCTGTAGAGCAGTGGTTTTCAACCTTCCTAATGCCGTGACCCTTTAATACAGTTCCTCATGTTGCCATGATTCCAAAATATAAAATTATTTTCATTGCTACTTCACAACTGTAATTTTGCTACTGTTATGAATCATAATGTAGATATCTTATAAGGATATCTTATATGCAACCCCTGTGAAAGTGTTGTTCAACTCCTCCCCCCCCCACACACACACACACCCCACAAAGCGATCGCAACCAATAAGTTGAGAACTGCTGGAGAATGTAATGAAAAAAGATCTGGCCTCTAAAGCACTTGAAGTTACCAGTATATATGAATAGTTAGCCCTTTCATATGTAAAATGTTTCTAGTATGCAATTCTATAACAGTCATATGATACTATTTGACCTTCAGGTCCTCTGACTGATCTTATACTCATTGTATATATCCAAGGCTGGCTTTAACTCTTAGCAGTCTCCTGCCTCAGTTTCCCAGTTTCTGGAATTGCAGCCATATGCCATCATACCCAACTTAGTCACGCATGAGCCTGTTTCTCCCCTCCTATATTCACTAATTTTAATTTCCTATAAAATGAAAAACCCTGCATTTCCCTGCCCATTTCAAAGCATAATTCAAGCTCTGTGATGTAGAGAAGGGCTTTGCTAGGAAACTGCGAAGTTTGTGGATTTCAAGAGATCCCAGGAATCAGAGAGTCTCATTACTGTGTGTTCTAGACATAACAAGAGAAATCTTGCCTTTTACCCTCCTGTGTTCTGCAACTGGGAATGTACAAATTAAATTAAACCTGGGCTAATGGGTTAGCAAGAGAAAGGATGTATTTTAATTAGTTAGTGATGCTTTGACAAAGAATGGCAGCTCAGAAAGGAAGGAAGGTAGACTTTGGAGATTATATTCTCTTACCAGGGAAGAGAGAATAAGAGGAAGGGGAAAAATAAATAACACTGGGGAACAGTGAATGGGTCCTTAGAAGATGGGAGACATGTTTGTGTTTTGACAGTGTCTGTCTGGATATGGTGCTAACATGTCTCTGGTGGCAGTGGTCACTCTTTCCTGGGACTAAATGGTTGAATTCTTTGGGAGAGTTTATATATATATATATATATATATATATATATATATATATATATATATATATATATGGATAAGAGAAGAGAATACTTTCTGTAGCCACCGTTTCCCAGATATCTTCATCTTAAAAGTACCCTTATTACACAGTGACAGTTTGATATTCTTGACTCCTTCATAGACAGAAGCTTTAGGGACAGAGACATAGAACTTTTTGTGCCAGTGCGGGTGACAGAGGCCAGCAAGCAGGGGAGTCTCTGGGCTGACTGTCCCTGCTAACCTGTCAGAGACACAAATTACTAAGACCAAACTACCTAGAAGAGGCTGGATAAAACAGAGTTCAAACAAATGTGGAGAAAACCCCAACAGTAGGAAGAGTTCTCTAAACATGTGTGTAATGGTGAGTGTTGATAGTCAGCTTAGCAGCATCAGTAACCAGCCAGAAGACAAGCTTCTGGGCACATAGGTAAGGGACTATCTATTTTCAGTTAGCTGTGGAGGATTACCTTGAATAGGTTGAAGTGGAAAGAACCATCCTAAAGAGGACAGCCCCATTTCCTGAGCTGCATAAAGGACCATAAACATTCACTTCCCTCTCTTTCCCGACAAAGTTGCAATGATGGATTACACCCGTGCCTGCCATGACGGACTGTAACTGTGGCCAAAATGAACCCACACACCCCTTAAGTTGCTTTTTGTCAGTGTATTTTTATCACAGCAACCATAAAAATAAATAAGATAATACAGAATTAAAGATTTGGAAATGAAGAACGTGGATATGCCAAGTCCTGGGAGCTTTGATGTCTAGACCCAGACCTGAGCTTTAAGGACTCCCTGTGAGAAAGGCAATGCTCTAGCCAATAAAAAAAAATTCTTTTTGAAGAGATGAACTTCGTTACTGTGAACTCTTTGAAGAGATGTGGTTCATTATCATGAATACCTTGTAATATTTTAGAATCTCTCATTCTGAGAGATTATTGTCAAAGGAGAACTTAAATATAAGATTCTCAGAGTTCCCCCTGGGGCACATTAAGAAATACTTTGTAGGTTAAGAATTACTAACTAGATCATTTAATGTTTAGCCCAACTAGATACCTTCATGCTTACTTCCACAGCCCCTCACTGAGTACTAGGACGTAGGACTCCATCACCCTGGGGCATGAGACTCCCAAGTGGCAATTGTCAAGCTCATGCTGCTTTGTCCCAAGTTACCAGTTGAAACCACTGAGATTATGATTCAGACTTATTTGTGGAGGTTACTTTCCCCAGCGTGTGTATTTTCCCCTTTCTCTGGAACATTTTAGTACCTGTAGCCTGAAAAAATTAGGGCTCCAATCAATGATGGGACACTTAGTTTATACAGATGGCATTTAGTTAACCAACAAAAGCCATGTGCAGTTAGAACTTGTCCCCAATTGTGTTCCTCAACAAAAAACATCATGCTGCTTACCCAAATGTCTTTTTCATAATTACATTATGATGTTTTCTTGAAATGTTCTTATATTTTTGTTAACCCTTTGGGATTTAAAGTGTATATTCTTTCTATAAAACATTTTCTCCACAAGCTCCTCCTATTGAGATTCTTTTTGGTCATGGAGTTTTAGTAACAGAAGTCCTAGTAATCATTGTGCTGGAGCTGGGTTAGAAAGCCAAGCATACTGGCTGCCCAGGGGTGGGCAGCTGAGTCCCATCCTATTAATAGTTGCCAAGCAAGTGAGGGCCCAGGACTAGCCATATTCCAGGAGCCAAAGTAGTTAGAGCCTGCTTTTGATTGGGGTCTCTCATTCTTTAGGGACTCTCAAACCATAGACATAGAAATAATAATGACAACAAATTAAAGAAAATGGGAGAAAAGAACGTGGACCCTCACCTTGTGGTCTCTGTGGGGAAATAGGAACAAAATACCAGGAGAGCCAAGAAACTCCCTGGAGGCGAACAGCTTATCAAGAAAGGCTTCCCCAAGGGAGCGGGTATATTAAATGATAAATGCTTGTCCTCCTGTGCTACAGGGCACATGTAGAGATCAGAGAACACTCTGGGATGAGGAGGGAACCAGATTCAGGTTTGTGTGTTGGAGAGTTCTGATGGGGTTCAGTTTGGGCATGTGAGTGCATAGTGCTAAAGCAGTGAAATAATTTGAGAAGTTTGGAAGAACCAGACTCAGGCCAAGCACTGAGCTCTCTGCAGAGCAGCCCCTCCTCATTTGCAGTGAATTTAGCTGGGGTGCCTGAGACTTTAATCCAGTTCATTCCTGTAGTTCTGGCTTTTCTCTTGTTCCTTGTCCTTCAGGTTGTTTTGCCACTCCACCTAGAGAAGATCCGAGACAGACTGGCTGAAAATATCCACGAGCTTTGGGGAATGAATAAAATAGAACTCGGCTGGACTTTTGGCAAGGTATGTGCTTCGGTGGCCAGACCCAGGTGGATTGTGATCTTATAAAGAATGGTTCCTTGAACATGTCATTGAGAATGGGAATCGTTGAATCAAAATGCTCTTCTTTGTAGAACCTGCCTGACCTTTGAAGTATTCAGTAGCAGCCCATTCTTTAATCCATCTCCTCACAGCACTGAAGAGACCAGCTCTTCATGGGCACAGCTGGGAACCCCATCTTACCTCCTAACCCTGCTTTCTTTTATTAGAGGATGGTGGATGCATCCATTCCTCCCCAGCTCTCACATTTCTCCTTCTTTCCTTCAGAGAAGGCAGTCAGTTCTGTGTGGGTGGTAGTAGCAGGCTGATTCATCATTTTGAATCAGTTGTTTAACGTGGCTTTCAGATGTAGCACTAAGATTAATGGGGACCAGAGGGGGTGAGGAAGTCTCTCACACTAGAAAGCATTTTTCAGAGAGAATGTAAATTGCCTTTGCTCTGTGATTTGTATAAGGTCACTTCTGGAAGTAGGATAGGTGAGTTTTACAGCTTCCTGTGACCCGGACACTCTCTAGTCATGCATCCTCCTGTTAGTTACTGAAAAGGTCCCTGCACTCTAACACGTGTGTATACCATGACTGTCACAAAACAGTGTCCTTATGAATGATCACCTTTCTTCAGTGTGCTTTTCAAGTCTCTCCTTCAAACTCAGCACAGTTGTAATTTTAAATTGCATTCATTCTTGCAATTATTTTATTATTACTTCCTACTTTGTTAGATTACTGACACATGGGGGTAGAGCTCTCTGACCTCATTACGAAATTCATAAATCTAGACTAGTACATTCAAGCATTTATGAAATGTCTGAATGAATGAAGGGGTGAGTTGTTGAGTGCCATAGCCACTCATGGCTTCTGAACAGTTGAAAAGTGTCTAGTCACAATTGTGATGTGCTCTGTATGGTAAAAGTAAAACCCACACTGGATTTTTTGTTTGTTTGTCTGAGATAGTTCTAGCTGTCTGAGACTTCTTGTATAAACCAGGCTGGTCTTGAACTCAGAGATCCACCTGTCTCTACCTGCCAAGTATTGGGATTAAAGGCATGTACCACCATGCTAGGTTTCACGATGGAATTTTAAGACTAGTTTTATACTATTTTATTCTTATACTCATAAATATATACATTAAATGCATGTGGCTAAATAAAATATGCTGTTAAGATTAATTCGATTTAAATTTTTTTTTCCCAACGTGGCAATGAAAACTTTTGAGATTACACATGCGGTCCATATACCTAGCCCTTTGTGATCCTTTGTGATTCTACATGTGGCCCATATGTGTAGCTGTAGTCAGAGCATGCTGCCCTCCAATAATACTATGATTACACAAATTTTTAACAAAAGCATAGCCACAACTTGTAAAATTACTTCTCTGGAAAATTATATTCTAAGGGCAGACACCTGTGTAGACATAAATCCACTGAGTTCAAGCCGTTGACAATTTGGGAACCATGTGTACCAGTTCCTAAGAGAGGTATATGCATTCACTTGCCAGCAGGTTGTCATCTCTGGTATGTATTGCCTGGGCCTTCGAAGGGTGTTCATTTCTCTTTTCTTCAGAGCAGTGCCAGCTGTCAAAACTTAAATTCTCTCCTTTCTTATGTTGTTACCTAGATACGGGATGACAACAAGCGACAACACCCCTGCCTTGTAGAGTTTTCAAAGCTCCCTGAAACTGAGAAGAATTACAACCTGCAAATGTCAACTGAAACCTTGAAGTGAGTGTTTAATTGAATGTGGACTAGACAGTGAGTGGGTGATTGGATGCATTGTAGCCAAATTGCAAAGGTGTGTCCCTCTTGTCTGCAAACATGACACACTGATAAATCACAGGTACCAGTGAGTCTTCATGTCACAGAGCTTAGCATGATGAGGCGCTGACCCACATATATATACTGTGGGTATATATATGTATATATGACCCACATATATATATATATATATATATATATACACACAATTTAGTATATATATTTCTGCAGAGACCCTTTACCATTTTCTGTTTTCTGAAAATAAGGGAAAGATGCAGAAGGCAGTTGGGGGGGGAGAGACAGGAGGAAGAAGGAGAGGAATAGAATCAAAGGACCAAGTGTCACCTGACCTTGGTACTAAATCAATTACTAAGGGGGGGGTAGTTTTAAAACCAAAGGAAATATGGTTTGATTACTAAAACCCCCAAGTTTTTAAAATTCAAATTTTAATTGTGGCATGATCCCATTCATTGATCTGAAAAAGACCCAGATTTCCTAATCTACGTTGGTAACTAATTTTTAATTCCCTTTGTGCTTGTTGCCTGTTATTTCTGTGTATTTCCCTGGCCTCTGTCAGTGCAGAACACTCCACTATTATCTCGCTGCTTTGTCTCACAGGCTCACATATCCACTACTTTTAATTCCAGTATGCTTTTGAGGGGAGAGTTTTCTGCATCTTGGTACATCAACCACAGCTCAAGGTGCTAGACTCACATCACATAGCAAATATTTGCTGACTTGAAGGTTTGATGTTAGAATCCTGTCTATTCCGTAAAACCAAGTACTGGATATAATTCAAAGTGAATTTATAAATTAGGAAATGTCTCCATGTGGGGCAATTAACAAGCTTCTCTTTCATGTTCTCGTGCCTGCTATCATCTAAATCAGAAGATGGCACATTATGGCCTGTGGGACAAACAAACCAGCCGCCTCTTTCTGTAAATAATTCTCATTGCAATAAAGCCAGACTTGTTGATTTGCATATTATTAGTGGCTATTTTTACTCCATAATGACAGAGTTGGGTAGCTGTGACAGAGATATACACACAAAGATATATATATATATCTTTGTATATGTATATATATATGATATATATATATATATATACATACATACATAATACACACAAGGCCTTGATGACTGTCCCATTACAGAGAATGTTGGCCAACTTCTGGTCTAAATGAATGGCTTTTGTCCACTTAACCAGCTCAGACCTGGGTTAGGGCTCTTGTTATCCTTCATCTTGCAGTTGACACCAGTCTCTTCCTTGTGTTACATCACAGAACCCTGCTGGCCCTGGGGTGCCATATTGCTCATGTTAACCCAGCTGCTGAAGAGGATCTCAAAAGAGTCAAACTGCCCAAAAAGTAGGTGAATTTTCCAATGGCTCAATTTGAATGTGAAAGCTGGGAGGATTCAAGGCCTGTGTACAAAGGCAGATGACAGACCATATCCTTGGTAGCATCTTAGAATGCTCCCCCAGTTACTTGGATGGCACTGAGGCCCTCAGAAGGAACCTACTGTAAGGAAGCATTTCTAGGTCCCCATTCCTGTTGCTCCTTGTGCCCATACCTGATACCACTATGTTTATTTTTTTAGCTAGGAGGTATACTGACATTAAATGAGTGCACTCTCTTTGGTCAATAGGAAGAGTGATTGGCAAAAGAGCTTGTAAATGGTTCCTAGCCACTGCAGATATTCACTCTGTTTATCTGGCAGCAGGCTAACACATAAGTCCTTTATGGAAATGAGAATTTGTACCAAGATCCCATTTGCCTCTCTGTATGTGTGTGGCCTACTCTCTTTCCACCTCTACATTCAGGCAAAGTCACACATTCAGATAATTGCTTTCTGCTACATATGCCGGCTCATTCACTGTTTTGTTCTCTTGCTCCTCAGCGCCAGCTCTGGGTACACACACAGTAAAACACGTGTTCGCCATGACAGGAGCCAAAGCAGTACCAGCCTTAATCAAATGCTCACTATCCCCATGCTTCTTGAACTCCCACACTGATGAGTCACTTTTACACACAGCACCTTGTGTCAAGGAAATAATGTCTAAGAGATAGAACGTGGAGATGTACACTCCTAACTGAGGTTTCTAGAACCAGTATATATTGACGCATGTTGAGTCTGCCAGAAGCAGTTGTCCTGAGAAGGTAGATGGGGCAGTTTCTCTATGACTATAACAGATGCTGTATCTCATGTTGTCCCTAGTATTCTATATGGAATGGATCTTAGACTATCACATTCAAGTTCTTGCTCTAGTCTGGGCTGTCAGTAGTCCTAAAGCCCTTCAGCATCTCTGGACTCATATTCTCACACAGATGTAATTAACTGCTCTGGGATAATGGCCCTATTCATAGTGTACCCAACCTTCCCCCTTACACTGTATATCTATCTGGGTCATAGTAAGCCCTTTCACATTTGCATACTGAGTCTCAAATGATAGGCATCTGAGGCCATGACTCCTGAACTGTAGAGCCAATTGCAAAAGTCACTTCAAGCTCACAAATCATCAGCTGCATGGCTTTTTATTTTAATTCCAGCAAGAAAAGTTGGGCTTTCCAAGAATGGGTGACCATTTCATGTTGACTTATAAGAAAGCCCTTTAGTTCCAGGTTTTATCCTTGCCAATATGGTTTTTAACATTTTGTGTTCTGAAATAGAATGCAGAGATTTGTGACAATGTTGCAACAAGCTGAATGTGTCTATCATTTGCAGGCCACATACATAGTTTTCTTAGATATAAAAGTAAATCTGTACTGACTCTATTTTCTCCATGTTATACTTTGAGATTGTATTAGTTATAAGGTGGTACATTAGGAGCTTTGTGAATGCAAAGTAGTTTGTTTTACCTAATAACCAAAGAGGGAAGATTTTTGTCTGTGCCATTTTTTAGTGTGTGTGTGTGTGTGTGTGTGTGTGTGTGTGTGTGTGATGTTGATTTTAATAAAATTAAAATTGTTTAATACAGAGACACATTGCTGTTTACAGTACTGTGAGTAAATGACTATGAATGTTCAACCATAGATGGGCTGGCTGTATCAACTCCTCAACAAAGGCTCAGGGGACATCCAAGATGAGGGTATAGGGAGAGCTAGAGGGTAGGAAGAAGTGCTGTAAAGTTCTGTCCCATGGACATAACATGGTTGCTGCACACATGAACTCAGAGCACCTGTGATTATCTGCAAAAGACAGCTGTGGTACTGACAGTACTACACAAGATCAAGCCAGGAAAACAGTGTCAACGGGAGGTGAAAGGAGTTCCAGAGACACTAACTCCCACTGGAAGCTGACGGCTGCCTTTAGGGACAGAAAGTCACTTTTCTTTGAAGGGAGCTACTTGTAGTTTACCCATGCTCCACTGGATGACCCCACACTATGCCATTTCTAACTGGAGTCAATGCATTATTTCTTTTTTAAAAAAAAAAGTCATAGAATTTGAAATAAGGTTTGTTGGAGGGAGCATGAGGGCAAGTGGATGAGGTAATTGAGTATTGATAAAAAATATACATATATAAAATTTTCAAAGAATAATTTTGCAAAAAAACCTAGAAAAAGAATCATATGCATCTATTCAAAATGTGTATACTTTTGCATTTACTTGTAGCTATATGATGTCCAATGGGTATAAGCCAGCCCCTTTGGATTTATCTGATGTTAAGCTGTTACCACCTCAAGAAATGTTAGTGGATAAGCTTGCAGAAAATGCACACAATGTTTGGGCAAAGGAAAGAATAAAACAAGGATGGACCTATGGCATTCAACAGGTGAGGAGTGTTGGGTCAAGCATGCTAGAGAAGTAGATGTGGTCATCCATCAAAATGTCATTTTGCTGTGAAGCATGTGAGATCAGAATATGGGCACTGCCCTTGCACTCTGTTCCTCACACTGTGCTTTGTTTACTATTTATAGAATCGTGGACTGGTGAAATTTGTAACTGTCACATTGACATTGACTACAGGCATCATTTCAATTTTGCAGAAGTGGATAAATTTTATCTTTCCTTTAGTTAGAGATTCACTGATAAAGTGCACACATAGGGCAATGTATTTTTATCTCATTCTCTGTCATATTGTTTTCACTGTAGAGAGTTAAGTTTTCATGATGCTCTCCAAGGTCAAGGTTAGGGACAAATCGATACCCTGAATCAGTGGTATTCTGGGATGGGATGTGAGAACAAATTAGCATCATGGGTCAGCAATAGTTGTGAGGTGGCCCCTAAATAGCTACCAGTGTGGTAAATTCAAGGGAGAAATAACAACACACACACACACACACACACACACACACACACACACACACACACCACACTTTAGGCCACTGAACTAAGGATCCTTGGGCAGAACTAGAACCCCTGGCTTGATTATGAAGTAACCTAATAGCTAGGTTAGCTGTGTGTGGCTTCATAGTAAGGAGTCTAACAGAGTTTAGCATCAGGATTCATTGCAAGAAATTGACCCAACTCTTTCCTTAAACTATTTCCCTCATTTTACTAATCACTAAGAGTTAGCATTCAGAATGTTCACATGAGTTCACTCATACTGCAGCCTCTGTGTTGATGTATTTTGATCACTATGACAAAATACCCAACAGAAGCAACGTCAAGGAAGAGTGGAGCAGAGGAGTTGGCACATGGTTTGAGAGTATAGACCATCATGAAGGGGAAAAGTACATGGCTACAGGAGCTTAGTTGGGGCAGCAGGAGATCCTATGCACATCTTGTTTGTGTCTTTATGGACCAGGATACAAAACAAGATGGGCCCATCACCTTTAAATGCTTGCCTACTACCCAGTGTCTCTCTTGGGCCAGCCCAGCCTCGCCTCTTAAAAGATTCCACAGGCTCCCAAAACAGCCCTACAAGCTGGAGACCAGAGACGTTCAAACACATGAGGCTGTGGGGGATATTTAAGTTTCAGACTATGAAATCTTTCAAACTTACTTCCATGAAATCTTCCAAACTTACTTCCATGAAATCTTCCAGAAGAATCCAGCTATTGAAAACATGAAGGCCTGGGGATGAGGAGGTTTTGAACAGTGTACCATGCATCTTAGTTTGAGGGACTTTTCCTGCAGGTGACCTTTCATTGCCCTCATAGTCTTGCCTAAGGAACTAACATTGGCTCCATTGTACGATGTACCTTTTGTGATGGGATAGACACACTTTACCTCTGCCACTCTCCTAATGTCTCTCTTGTGACTTAAGATGCTGTTGTGAATGGGCTGTTGACAGCTAAATGTTGGCATGAATCTCCATAAAGAATAGCTACACAGTTCTCTTAGGCCTTACCTTGGGAATGGAGTTGCTAACCAATTTGATGACACTTCATTTTATTTGCAGGCTGGCATTATTAAAGTGTGTTTTTAATGTTATCTTTGAGCATTAGCAAGATTTCTCCTTTTATATCCATTTAATCCTGAAGAAAAGTAGCAAATATTCACACTGCTAAATATCAAGCCACATGGGGAAAATCTAATAGACTACTATGAGCCAGTCAGGAGTATTGTGTAGGATGGGCTGCTTGTAAAACTGTAATATGTTTCCTTGGCTCCTATCCTTTGCTTCACATAGGATTTGAAGAACAAAAGAAATCCCCGTCTGGTGCCATATATATTACTGGATGAGCGTACCAAGAAATCAAATAGGGACAGCCTGCGTGAAGCTGTACGGACATTTGTTGGTTATGGATATAACATTGAGCCATCAGACCAAGAACTAGGTAACAAGCTATGATCATTCATTCTCACAATAGTTTACTAATAAGCAAGTCCTCTTATGGGGAAATGTTACCTTTAAATAGGTTTCATTTATACTTCTGGAAATGGTGTAGTTCTTCAAATGTGATGTTTCATTCTTGAAGAATTTTATACATACATATAAAGTGTTTTCATTATATTCCCCCATCATTCCTCCCCTTAACTCCAAAGCTACTTTCATCCCCCCTCCTTCCAACTTTGTGTCCTTTTAAGTTTTTATAACCCACAAAGTTCAGTTTGTGCTGCTAATGGTACATTTTAGGGGTGGGACTTTGGTTTGCTGTGAAGCCTTATCCTATTGACAGATGAATGAAAATGCATATAATATATTCTGATCCTGATTTCCCTCCCTTATCTACTCCCAGATCCTCCTCACCCCATATATTCAGTTCTATACCTTCACCTTCTTTCTTTCTCTTCAGAAAAAAAGGCAAAAATAAAACAGAATTTAAAAATAAAACAATGAAAATACACAAGAGACAAACCAAAATATTCATAAAACACAAAACTAGAAACCATAATATACAAGAAAGAGACCAGTGAGATTTTTTTTAATGTCCAAACAAAGCAACATGAGGAAAAAAATAACTGTGAAAACACCATTGAGTTTGTTTTGTGTTGACCAGCTACTGCTGGGTGTGAAGTATTCCCTTAAGCATGTTTTGTATACCCAGTGAGACTCCACTGGAAAAAAACTAATTTTTCCTTTGCAAGAAGTTGCCAATTGGAGATAGTCTCTTGGTTAAAGATAGGAGCTCATGCCTACTTCCCCCTTTTAGTACTGAGACCCATCCAGCTTGAACCTGTGCATGCCTACTGATAGATATTTTGACAGTGCTCAGTTATGTGACCCAGACCTATGGTGAATACATTTTCTCTAGAGTAGCTAAGCTTTTCAGGATACCTGGCTACAGAAACAAATTACATTTATTTTCTCTCCCCTTCCAAAACTTGAATACCAGATTATTTTGAGGTCAGGAAATGACAGTCTCAAGTTAAATCCTATTACTGTCAAAATCACCAGCTTACCCTGGAAGTGCCAAAGGATACAGTGGTTCATGAGATGGAAACAGAATCTGTCCCAGATTCGGAGCTTTTTGTCCTGTTTATTATGATGCTGAACAAGCGATTTAACCTCTATGACCCTTGGTTTTTCCATCCTGACCTTATAAGGTTATTATAAAGAAATCACTATAAACCCAATATTCAGTAAATGGTGACTCATGCTGGGACATCATGACAATAATGATGAGTGTCATGGTGTAAACAAAATTGACTTATTGGACAGTGGGAGATCTATGACAATCTTAGTTGTTGACATCAAGTTGTTTGAGGAACACATAATGGTTAAAAGTCTGTGACATCTGTTTTCCTCCTCCCCATCTCCTGCCTCTCACAGTAGCTGACCCTACAGTTGAGAAGGTCAGCATAGACAAGATTCGATTTTTCCGGGTAGAGCGGTCATATGCAGTCAAGTCTGGAAAGTGGTACTTCGAATTTGAAGTGGTAACTGGAGGAGACATGCGTGTTGGCTGGGCCAGGCCAGGTTGTCGTCCTGACATTGAACTGGGTGCTGATGACCAAGCCTTTGTGTTTGAAGGCAGCAGGGTGAGTCTATTCAGTAGCCATACTGGTCAGTACAAATTTAATTTTCCAGTTTTCCTTGGAGCCTGGAATTACTTGGTGCTACCACCACTGGATAATTGACATTGATTGCTTCTTTGTTTTTGATTCTGGGAAAGTGGAAGACTATATCCCACACGCTTTTAGTAATCATCTCTACTTCTGCCATTCCCCCAAGATGGCTGCCTCTGCTTTAGAAGTAACCAATTTAACACTATTTATAACTCTGAAGCCAATGAATTGAGATTTTTTTTCATATGCTCTAGAAAGAATTCTGTTTATTGTCAAGGCTGACTATGGACCAGGAGACTCAGGCCACCTTATCTCATGCTTGTGTGTCTAGGTTTCCTTCATTCTATGAGCTACGCATGGTAGACTTTTTACAGAGATCATATGCCACTATTAGGAGATCCTGCTGCTATGGCCATATCGCCAGCTTCTGGAATTCTTGGGCTTCTCACCCCCCTTGTCTAAGACTGTGGTCTTGTTTTACAGGGTCAGCGTTGGCATCAAGGTAGTGGGTATTTTGGACGAACGTGGCAGCCAGGAGATGTGGTTGGGTGTATGATTAACTTGGATGATGCTTCCATGATCTTCACACTGAATGGGGAGCTGCTGATCACCAACAAAGGCTCTGAACTTGCCTTCGCTGACTATGAGATTGAGAATGGTAAATCCAACACTCCACCCTCCCTTACCCTGTGTTACCCTGTGAGGTTGAAGGAAAACCCAGGCAAGCTGATGGAGATGGCCATCCGTTATGCTGCAATTTCTGAAGAAGCAGACATTCTTCAGATAGTTATGTGCTGCTTTGAATATAAATTCTGTAGTGAGGCTAAGACCGTGAGCTGTGCCTTGACATTTTAAGATTCCCCAGGTTTTCTTTCAGTACAATGGAAATGCTAATTGTGTACAATGGAACGTCCTTGGCAGGAGAGAAAAAAAACTCTGTGGATTAAAGGGTTATCCTTTTATTCTGATT
This sequence comes from Cricetiscus sungorus, assembly GCA_030556225.1. NCBI lineage: Eukaryota > Metazoa > Chordata > Mammalia > Rodentia > Cricetidae > Cricetiscus > Cricetiscus sungorus. The sequence continues at coordinate 48,960,242 of JANBXA010000372.1, read as the reverse complement.
TGAATTGTTATTCTGCATGTTTGTGTAATTGAACTTGATGCTTTGATGGGAACCATTGGAACACAAAAGCTAGATTTAGCTGTTCCCTTGAATGAAACATAATTTATTTTGAAATTCAAACACACTATGAAATCAAAGCAGAGTTGTACTTATCATTGGCCGTGGATAGAGTACAATCAGTGCAATGCTTCCAGTGACACAAGGGAGCAGTTACAGCTTATTATTTGTCTGTCTGCATGGCCGTACAAGTTGTATACAGATTGTTGACATATGGAAGAAGAGCACTGGACTACAAACTGGCAGACCTTCTCCCTTGGAACTGTGCAGCTCCTGTGGAGACTGCCTGACTGCACTGGGCTTTATATTCTTCATCTATCAGAGTAAGACGATAGATGAAATAAATTCCATTGTTCTTCCCAGATATGAAATTCTGACAGCAACATAACATAGTTGTGTACTTGTCCCTGTGCTGTGTGTTGTATGCTGTGTGCTGCACTCAGCTTCATAATTTCAGAAAGGAAGGATGTTGTTCTGAGTCTGGAGACAAGAGCCCTCGTCCTACACCTGCCTTCTTGTGACATCTTAACCTTTTTGAGCCTCATTTCCCCTCTGTAAATGATTAGGATTATTTGTAGCACAGAATTTTTGGAGAGGTTATAAAAATAAGAGTCTGTCTCAAAAAACATTACAGATATGTAACTGCAAGAGCAAGAGAATAAAAATAGATAAAGCATGTTTATATGATAGAAATGTTCAGTGTTTTAGCTTTATGAAGACGCACTTTTTTCAGGTATCTGTTGTCTGCAATGTCCATGCCCAGCTGAAACATTCAAGACGTTACCAAGAGTCTAGTATTTGGGGAAATAGCAAGGTTGCAGCTGACTCTCTTTTCCTAGAAAATAGGAATCACTAAATCCAGTTGGAGGTCATACTTTAATGCCCTTTAACAGATTTAAAATCTATTTTGAAGAAGGTCTTGATTGGAGAGATGAGTGGGAAGATGTGGTTTGCCATCAGGAGGAATAGAAACTGTCAGCTTTGGATGCAAATGGGAAGGAACACAGCAGATAATATCGGGACAGTGAAGGGAAGGCATCCCAGAACTCCACCATATGCAGTGCTGTATCTCTGAGTACAGGAAGAAAATGAAAGGCTAGACAATCCAGGTGTTTTCCCCATGGAGAGTAGGAAGGATCCAAAGACAAATACTTTTTTTCCCTGCCTTTACTATTGTGTGACCTAGAAGGGGATTGCATATCTGCCTGCCTTTGGTTCATTTATAAGGTAAGAATCTTGTCTGTTTTGCAGTGTTGAGAATTTTGTGAAGTTTGTATACCTTTGCATTATGTACAAAGCCTTGCTAGTCAAATTACATCCCACCATGTTAAAAACACAGACTTTTAGCCCCCTCCCCATGTCAGAATCAATGCCTGAATCCTACCCAGAGCCTCCGGTGGTTTGCATGCATCTTACATTCTGAGACGCAGTAGTCTAGCACAGGAGCAAAGGCAAGTGGGGGCAATGCAAAGGAGCTCCTTTCTAATTGTGGAGTAAGTGAGATGAGAATAGGGAAAGGTGACTAATAACGCAGAACATGAGTTATAAATGGCAGAGTGACTAATTCAGAGTGAAAAAATAATCTCACACAAGTGGCATCTGAATTGAATGTTGAATAAAGAATCCAGAGTTAAAGGATTAAGGTAAATTAATTAAGGTAAGTTAAATTAAAGGAGAAAGGTAAGCCCATCAAGATGCAAGACTGCTGGTATTGTAGCAGCAGGAAGTTTCAGGAAGGGATGAGACAGTAAGAAGGTAGAGGTTTATATATGGAATGTATAAATGAGAGAGCTGGCAAGGTGGATGAGGAGTAGGTCATGGCCTTATATGTTAAGTCTTCTCATTCAAGAAATGTATATCTAACGTGAGCCGAACATCCCTGGACTTCACCTTGTGAATTGGGCATACTACAGTGAGCAGAGAGATGCTCTCAAGGAGAGGACTGTTTAAGAGTAGCTCAGCTTTCAAAGATTATCTGTGCTGCTATGAAAGAGATGCCTTTTTGTGTGCAGGACATGATCTGACTTTCAGAATAGCAAATTCTATTATTAGGAAGCTGTCTGGTAATAGATAGACTTGTACTGTAATATGTTTGTGCATTATACTGTAGTATTGTATCTGCTCTAATAATACAGAGACAAGATAATTGGAAGGCTCTTTCAGCTCTGTGATGGTGCAGGAGTTGGCAGAGGCATGGTTGAAAGGAAGCCGATGTGTCCTACTGTAGTAACAACAGTCCAGAGGCCAGTGATGATAACCATACGACATCTCTTTGTTCAGTGCAAAATGTGGAACTAGGCAGCAAATCTTGCCTTGCCTTTTAAGAGAACCATCTGTTGAAACTAAACATATAATGTTTTGTAATCACCTTAAGGCACAGTGCCCTATGTAATGGTATTCTTAGAGCACCAATGTGCAATCCTAGATCCTCAGTAGGAATCGTTTGGCCTTCTGGTGAAATAATAAGAACCATTTCAGGGTGTAGTTTCTGAAGAGCCATGCACTCATTGTTGTCTCTGTCCTCTTCGGCATCACAAATGGTAAGCTCTTAGCTGTTTCACTATCTCCTGCCCTGGTACCTGGCCTTGACCATCACAGCTCTTACTATTGTCATAGCCTCAGGTATCTGGAAGCTCAGATGCTTCCAAAGTAGAGGCTTAGCAGTTAGTCTTCACATTTCCTTCACTTGAGGGGAAGGAGAAGATCCTGAAGATCCTGCCAGACCTTAGGATAAGACATCTGGAATGGGCTTTGGTATGTGCAATCCCCTGGGGACACATCCTGCCTCTTGCTGCAGCTTTGGAGTTTACAGGGCAGCCTTCCGTGCTGGTCCCACCCATTTGTCTAAGTCTAAAAGGTCCCAGGACTTTGCTAACAGCTAGGAGGCAGAAGGAAAAAACTTACCTGATAGAAATGCCACTGCCATCTGTGACTTTGTGCCAAAGGGTCCTGTGCTCTCTCTCTAGATGGGGGCTGTGGCACATGAGTGCCACTTTTTGTTTCCTGGGCATTCTGTGCATGCTCCAGCCATCACAGGGTTGTCTCTGAATTCCATCTTGGGGCTTAACAGTAAATAAAACCAATAAAAGCATACTACATGGTTGACATTCAGAGAAATATCCCAAGAATGGCCCGGGTCATCTACCCACCTCTCTGCCAGATCCCTGTCTGCCCTACTGCTAGTGATGTTCCTCATATCAGTCTGCAGACTGAAATGAATGGCAATCAATCATCATTTGGATTTTCCAGATAATTGTTTCTTTCCAACCACCAACCACCTGAGACTTTAAAAACAAACGAATAAAAACAAACAAACAAACAACCCTCTCAATCACAAAACTAGTATAAGATATCACCTATGTGATACTAAATTCACCAGAACCTGGGATCCTCTAAAAGTTTTGAGCTCGTGCTTCTCCTTCCTTTCCTGGGATTTGGCAGTTCTATATGCATGGTTGACGTAATTCCATTTGCATGCAATCTTGAGCCTCTTCAAAGTTGTCTGCATATTCACATCTGTTTGCTGAGTGGAAGGAAGTGGCAGAGGGAGATGGCACCTTTGCTCCTGTTATTTACCTTTCTTAATGTATCTCCAGTCTCATTTGGGCTACAGCTTAGTTGGTCTGTGTGTGTAGTGACAGTCCTAGTGTGTGACAATAAAAAGGTATGTTAATGGTAATGTAACATGCCCTTGCCAAGTGGGTCTTGTTATCCATATAAACTCCAGAGAGTCATGTGATCTTTGTGTGCAGGTAGAACTGTTCTTCTAAGGAGCCTGAAGGGCCAGTTGACTGTATGTCTTCAACAAGCTAATCTAGAGGCAAAGATTGAACTATGTGACTCAGCAGCATTTGTAGCCAGAAGGAAGATCTAGCCACAAAGCAAATTAGCTTAGAATACAAATTGAAATCAGATACCCTGACTTCCACTTTTGATGTTTGCTCTGGAGTTCTAGTCAGGCCACATTGTTCAAAAGCTGATGCTACAGTTTGCCTAGTGAAATTGAGCAAGTTACTTAATTCCTCATCTGTATAATGAACATATATAGTTTTGTTTGTTTGTTTGGAGTTTTATTTATTTTTCGTTTTTTTTTTTTTTTTTTGAGACAGGGTTCCTCTGTAGCCTTGGAGCTGTCCTACAACTCACTCTGTAGATCAGACTGGCCTCGAACCCACAGACATTTGCCTCCCTCTGCTGCTTGAGTGTTTTGTGTGGGAAATGAAAGAGATATCTTGATAAAGGGAGCCATTATGGGGTTAGAAAGAAACCTAGTGCTAGACAAATTCTCAAGAGTCCACAAGGATGATCCAAGCAAGGACTCCTAGCAATAGTGAAGAAGGTGTCTGAATAGGCCTTCCCCTCTAATCAGATTGGAGACTATCCTAATCATTATCATAGAACCTACATCCAGTAACTGATGGAAGCAGATGCTGTAACCCACAGCGAAGCATTGGGCTGTGCTCCTGGAGTTCAATTGAAGGGAGGGCAGAGGGAACATATGAACAAGGGGGGTCAAGACCATGATGGGAAAAACCACAGACAGCAGACCTGAGCTAGTGGGAGCTCTCAGGCTATGAATTGACAGCTGGAGAACCTGCATAGGACCCAACTGAATATGAGTGACAATTATGTCACTTGATTTGTTGGGGGTGCCCTGGCAGTAGCACCAGGACCTATCCCAGGTCCATGAACTGGGTTTTTGGAACCTATTCCCTATGGTGAGATACCTTGCTCAGCCTTGATACAGGGTGTAGGGGCTTGGTCCTGCCTCAACTTGGTATGCCAGACTTTGTTGACACCCCAAGGAAGGCCTTACCCTCTCTGAGGAGGGTGTGAGGATGGGAAAAGGAGGAGGTGGGTGAGAGAAAGGAAGGGAGGGGAAACTGGTGTTGATATGTAAAATGAAATATAAACTTTTTAAATAAAAAATGGGCATGAAGAGATAACTCTGTAGAATATTAAACCCAATATTCAGAAAGCAACTGGCAATTATTTGTTGTTGTAGTTTATTTCATTATTGTTTCCACCTTCCTTATCTATCATGAAGAATTATAAAGTTAAATGAAATATTCATGCACTGAGTTGAAAAGTCCCAAGATGGTGAGATGGTTAGCTAGAGCCCATTGGATGGAGAGAATGGAGTAAATTTGTCCAGATATCAAATCTGCTTCTCCAAAAGAAAGTGCCTCATGTAAATTCATCTTTCCTCTATAACTTCCTAGGTATTCTTTGCCTGATTAAAGCCTTGGAGTTACCTTCTCTCCCACTGCATCACTGAGCCTAAGTGTCTATAGCTCTACCTACTTAGTCCCCAGGGGGTCTCCCCAACACTTACCTCCCATTGCTCTAGCATCTGTGACTTTTGTTGCCTTTATATTTCTTCTACTGTGTCCAGCCTTCCCCAAGAGAGGGCTCCAGCCCACAGGGACAGTTACTCCACTCTATAACATTGTGTCCTCTACCCCGAGGACATACTGCCATTTAAATCCAGGGCACCTGTCCCTGTACCATCTATCTCCTTCTATCATACTGACTGGCAGGTGGATTGTGACTCAGAGGGTATGAGATCATTTTGTACTGGCAGTCTTTCTCATGACCTTGGTTTCGTCTGTTGGTGCCTCAAGTCTTCCATTTCATCCTCAGTTGAGTGCTATCTCTTAATAGTAATGAAGACCCCAAGTTCCTTAGGGAGGGAAAGAAGGCTCGGTGCAAATAATACCTCTCCCACCTTCAGTCATCTATGGGTCTGTCTCAAGACTAAGTCATCTTTTTCCTGCTTTCCTCTCAGAATTTTATACCTACTGAGACTCTACCCCACAATTCTACTAAAGGAGAAAGGAAAAGGGAGTTTATTAAAGTTTACTGTTTTCTGCTCACATCAAGCTCAGTGCTTGATATCTGGGCTCTAAGATAAAAGCCCCATAGTATTGCATTTCAGGCCTGAGAAACATCCTTTATCAGAATGACTAAAGTACTGTCTTGGGAGAAAGGTGGTTTACATAAAAAACATTCACTCTTTTAAATCCCACTCCTTGCCCTCCTGTAAATGAGCTCCTTGAGATTGGGGTAGTTCTTCTTCATCCCTGAAGTCTTTTTACTAGTTCCCACAGAAGAACTAGGAACATCTAATAATCTTTGTTCTACTCTGTAGTCATATTCCCAGGTAACTTACCTATAAGTAGCAAGCATATCATTGCTAGGGTGACTTCTGGTTGACTAGTCCACTGCCTCTTTGGAATGACAGGGCCAGAGGTCTGGCCTCAATGTTTGTTGGCCATCAGAGGATTCTATCATTTTGCTAGGAGGACATTAATTTTCTCTAGTTTTAGTAATGATATTAAGCACATCTGTATCCAAAATAGATTCTTATGTCCTAATACCACCCAACCAGTATGCAGGTGATTTACTTTCACTTATGTGACATGGTTACATAAGAACATCATGACATGTGGGCCCCATAGCTCATCTGGCTAAAGTGCTTGTATAATAAGAACACCATGGTTTAGGTGGCAATATATAAGTACTTACTCTACCAAGAATGCAGTTTGGCCTTGATACATATGAACAATATAAAAAGGTTCTATTGTTTGACATAATGCTCTCAAAATCATCCTTTGTTTCCCAGAAAAGATGAAAATGTCTTCTTGAAACACATTATTTCATACACTAAAACAATGCTAATAGTAAAACCACTTCTCCTAGGAGCGGCACCAGTTTTCTTTGTGGGGAAGCCCAGTGCCTACATGAGGCATCAGCCTCAGAGATGTTCCTCCCTTCTGGTCCTCTCTGCAGCTTCAGCTGTCTTCCAGCCGCCTGCCTCCTGCATCCTCCCAGACCCAAGATAATTAGTGCTTTCCCTACTTTCCTGATTTGTTGGTCTACAGTTATGATTTATAAATAACCCACAAAGAAGAAAGCCAAACAATTTGAACTTCTGCTTTGGTCTGTTCTGAATTTTTAAATATGATCGGGTCCTAGAAGTGAGCTCAGAGAGAACACAGTAGCGGTAGGAAAGAATGGTATCTGGTACATGCTTGGCTCTTGTCTTCCTCCTTATGTGAGGAGGACAGTAGACAAGAGTGTGGAAGCTTATAAACCAGCAGCAATATAGCCTTAGTATGCAACACTGTCAAAACACAAAGGACCATTGACCTCTCGTTTCACTGATGACCAGTCTGAGGCCCAGAACAGTTGAACAATTTGCACTGTCACTTTTTTATTGTTTGATTCTGTTCTTTGACAATTGTATGTATGTGCTATATGTACTCTAATTTCATGCCCCACACAACCCTCTTTTTTCTCCCTCCTTTCCTTGTCTGTGACCTCTCATCTCTTAGAGTTCCTTGAGACAGGAGGATCGCTTGAGTCCAGGAGTTCTGGGCTGAAGTGTGCTATGACAATCAGGTGTCTGCTCTAAGTTTGGCATCAGTTCCTTGTCCAGATTCTTGACTTTTGGGTTATTTGTGTGACCCATTTAATTTAATTAGGGCCATCTATATGACCATTAGATTGAAACTATCCATTGGAACTCATGGGGTTACCAATAAGGACACAACTAAGGATGTAACTAACACTGTTACTGAATCTATCAAGAGCAAATACTGATTAGTGAGGGGTAAAGCCCTTTGGGTCCCACCTCCATCCATGCCTGACTGTTGATAGGCCTATTCCTGTGCAGACTCCATCTAGACATCCACACTACCAATGAGTTCATAATTACAATGGCTGTGTCTTGTCCAGAGAATGGCATGTCACAGCTCTACTCGCTGACTTCTGACTTATATTCTTTCCACTGCTGCTTCCAGAATGGTTTTGGAGGGAGTGGTGTAGGTGATAAATGTCTTGTTCAGGGCTGAGCACTCTTATAGCATCTACTCTCTACATTTCAAGCATTCACCAGCATTCAGTGGAAAGAGACATCTCTGTTGAAGCATGAGTGTGACATTTCTCCATGGGTATAAATACAAATATTTAGAAGGCAGCATGACATAATATCAGTGTAGCTAAACAATAGCATCTAATTACCCCACTTGTACCTAAAAGCTGTTCTTCCATGGGTAATGTATTTTTAACCAGGTTTACAGTGCCAGGCATGGATTCCCTCCAATGGGGTAAGTCCCAAATCCAATCATAAAACAATTGTTTAGCTCCATAAGAGTAGTATCAATAGATACACTATCATTTTAAATTAATTGAAGCACATATAATTAAGATATAAAGTTACTACAGTAAATAAATTATCATATTTGTTATCTCACATTGTGGTGATATCTTTCTTGCACAAATAAAACCTGTCTGAGGGTCAGAGAATGGAGCTTGCCACTAGCTAACCATAGAGATCTGAAGGTCTATACAGACTGATAGGAAGCAATGTAGCTGGGCAAAAACAGGTTATAGCTTGCTCCTTCTCTCTGATCTCTGAGCATTTCCCTCTATATCTGACTCCAACTTTTTATTATATAGACCAATTAAGAACTCCTTTTACATCTTGGCACCCACATGGCCAGAACATTAAAGGCAGGACAGGGGCAAATCACTCCACGTGGGTCCAAGTCCGGACCTGGGAAAGCCACCGGCTGCCTGCTCCAAGTTTGCATTAGACTTGTCTAGGTCTTTGGATCTTCCTGCCTCAGCTCCTAATGGCCTCAAATTCCCTGTGTAGATAGACTGGTCTAGGTCTTTGGATCTTCCTGCCTCAGCTCCTAATGGCCTCAAATTCCCTGTGTAGATAGACTGGTCTAGGTCTTTGGATCTTCCTGCCTCAGCTAATAATGGCTGCAATTACAGGTGCAACCCATCAAGAACCAGGTCTTTATTATTCTAAAATATCTGTTTCTATGTATTTTACATGTATAGATATTTTGTCAATATGAATTTTGTGAACCACTTGCATGTCTGGTACTGGCATAGGGCTTTGGATACCATGGGATTGGTATGGTTGTAAGCTGCCACGTAGATTCTGGGAATCAAACCTGGGTCCTCTGAAAGAACATCCAATGCTCTTAACTATTGAACCATCACTCCTAAAACCAGGCCCTAAAATCAATTTTAAAGAAGGCATAGATAATAATTTCGTATTTGTTTTACTCTTCCATCTTATCAATGTTTTTTGCTGCATGTTTGGTTTTTTGTTTGTTTGTTTGTTTTTTCACACATTAGTTTAAACAAACTCCACTTTTCTCTCCCATATACTAAGGGCAGTATTGTGTCCAGGTAGCTTCCTGTTGTTGATTTTGTGTTAAAAAGACAGACAAGCGTTGTTGTTTTGCATATTAATTTCTAGACTTTTCAATCAGAACAGGAATTGCAACTCCAGCTTCTCCATGTTTTCTCTAAGTGGTACTGAAGCCACAATCTTTACTCTGCAGGTTTTGTACCCATTTGCTCTCTGGGGCTGTCACAGATTGGCCGCATGAATCTTGGGACCGATGCCAGTACCTTCAAATTTTATACTATGTGTGGCCTCCAGGAGGGCTTTGAGCCTTTTGCTGTGAATATGAACCGAGATGTTGCAGTGTGGTTCAGCAAGCGTCTCCCAACATTTGTGAACGTGCCAAAGGATCATCCGCACATAGAGGTAACATTACACCATGGGTGATCCCAGCAGGGCAATCGAGCCAGGGCCCTAAGTTCCCACAAAGTCTGCTGTCAACAGGAAAGAGTTACCTAAGTCGCCACCCTGTCTGTCTACCCACCCCCCCCCTGGGGTCTTCATGTTACAGGGCCCTTCACTTATAACACTCTACAAGAGACAGCAGCCTGGTACACAATTTTGCAGACTGCTTCCCAGGCTTCCAAATTTTTTGCCAGCATTCCTACAGTGGCATTGCCATGGCACTTCAGTGCCCAGAGATTTTTAACATTATTTTCTTCATAAAGTTTAACATTTCTACTTGACATTATATACAGTAAACGTGTGTGTTCCTCCATGCTCATAACTTATCTTTGTGGCTTTGTTTATGTCGGTGCTGTTACCAGCGTTTTAAGATGAAGTGTGCAACTAGATTATGGCACTCCCACCTAAGAAAAGCAAAGAGTGTAAGCAGCCAAATTTGAGTTGTGGGTCTGTTTTGGTGCCACCCACTGTGATTTTCACATGATGGACATGGAGAGAATAGTGCTTTCAAATGAACCGGCTCCATTGCAGTGTTACTTGGGTTCAAGCAAGTGGTTTGCTTAAACATGACTCCACCCCCCTAACCCTACCTTCTAGACAGTCTGAACCTGACAAGCAGCAGCTCTTACTTGCTCCTCCCCCATTGACCCTCACACTTTGAGGGTAGAGTATATTTCTCTGGTGTCAGGATAACCATTATTTTAAAAGTGTGGTTCTAAATCCTGATGGTCTCACACACCTTTAGCACACTAATGGACTCTAGACTTAGGAAAAGTACAAGATGTGACAGAAAGTGTAATTAAGGCACTTGTAATTTTAGTGCTAGGAAGGTGGAAACAGGCAGATCCTTGGAGCTTTCTGACCAGCCAGCCCAGCCTAGATACAGTATAATAAGGGAACCTGTCTCAATTGTTGGCCTCTACACATAGGTGCATACATGTTCCAGTGCTTACATATGCACACATTGCACCCACATGAACACACAAACATACACACATGTAGCCACATAAACACACACACACACACACACACAAGGTAATGATTAATATTGTGGTTACAACCCTGCAGTACACTGTGGTCCAAAGCCATGAATCACCTCAGGATTTTGAGCAGGCTCAGGACCTGAGCTCTAGGGCTAGGACTCCAGCACAGATGGACACCTATAGGGGTGAAAGTACCCTCTAAGAGAGATTGTGTGGCTGTTCCTGACTTTAGAGCTCTCTGGCCACTTTCTGTAAGATGTTCTCATGATGCCCCCAACAATGGAAATATTTGCAAAGATTTCCTTTCAACCACTTGCTCCCTGATTTAAAAGGTCAGTATTACGTGGACATCACACTATATCACCCAGGCAGCCATACCTCTCTCTAGTATTTTTTCTCCATCCTTGACCTTGCAGTGAACCTATGGGTATGTTTTATATTAATAATTTCTCTACCCAGGAGCAGAGCTAAAGTTTCCTACCAGATAAAATCCACAACATGAATACCATAGTTTGAGTTATTGCTAGTGAAATTCATAATTTGCAGAATGCCTTCTTCTATGTTAGGTCAGTCAGAGATAGAGGAACAGGGTCAAGGTCATACACACCTTCCTATATGTCAGGTTAAGGACTCATGGTGATGTTCCCAGGTTGTAAGGATTGATGGCACCATGGACAGCCCTCCATGCCTCAAGGTGACCCACAAGACATTCGGCACACAGAACAGCAATGCCAACATGATCTACTGCCGCCTGAGCATGCCTGTGGAATGCCACTCCTCTTTCAGCCACAGCCCCTGTCTAGACAGTGAAGCCTTCCAGAAAAGGTGAGGGGGTGGGGCAGTCCTGTAATTCTCAGATGTTCCAAGTGTATCTGCTCTTGGGTTGTCTTTCTGTTTGTTTTGTATTTAACTACAACAAGAGAAGTGAGTTTATGGTAGCCTCTCTGCTTTCAGTCAGGTAAAGAAATGAGGATATAGAGGGCTGGGAAAATTATTCTGTCTGTAAGATGTTTGCTGCATAAGCAGAAAGGTCTGTATTAGATCCTAGCATCCTCGTTTGTTTGTTTGTTTGTTTGTTTGTTTGTTTAAAAAAGATATGGTGGCATCTACCTGTACCCCCAGTGCTAGTGGGCAGAAACAGGTAGATCTCAGGTGCTTACTGGCCAGGCAATCTCTCAAAAAACAAAGTAGATGAAGGCTGAGAAACAGCCCCTGAGATTGCTCTATGCCCTCCATACTCAACATGTGATGCCTGTATACACACATGGACATTTATACACCCATGTGCCACATGCACACATGCACACACAAACAGAAAAAAAATGAGTATGTGTGTGTGTGCATGTGCGTTTATGCAAGGGCGTGTGTATGTAGAAGTGTTCTGCAAAATTAAGAAGCCCATGTAGTTAAACAGTAACATCTGGAGCAGGTTTCTGCTCTCCTTGGAATCTCTGAGCTTGGGCCTCTTTATGCTCATAATTCTTGCAGTTTAGGAGCAGAAAGACAGCTTCTATGTGAAATGAGAAATTTCCAAAGGCCAATTGCTATCTTTGCATAGCTATGGGCATTTCCCAACCTTGCTCTGGTGTGCCTCTTGAGTAATGTGATTTCTTCCTTCCTGATAAGAAATGGATTCCTCACTGTCTTTCTTTCCTTTGATGTCTATTTTTAATCACTGGTGTGTGCCTGCTGTCTGTGGTGTCTTGTCCAAATCTCTTGTAGCAGTTCACTATCCATCAAGGTTTTGAATAAGCACAGCTGCTTGAGGGAATGTGGTAACCCATTCAGAGGCATCTCTGCCTATGTTATTGCAGCACATCCTCTTCCACATTAACTTACAACCTGTGGCAGGGGGATGCTGGAAGTCATAGTACTACCTATGGCAGTAGCTTACAAATGAGCAACTCCCAAGGCCACTTGCAGCTACTGGTATATAGAAAACAGCCAGTTTCCTAAACCTGCCTAGATCGTTAAGGGCAGATCAATTGCCTGTCAGAACTGCGGGGTTCTCTATACAACTGAATAACTAAAACATGGATTATCTTCCCCTAGGAAACAGATGCAAGAAATTCTCTCTCACACAACAACAGTGAGTAAATGCACTCAATTATGGCCTTAATTATTTGATTTGCTCTTCCTGGTAATATACCCCACACAGCAAAGATGTGTCTAGAGATCTTCTTTAATTGTCAATTACTCTGTCTCATAATATACATTTGGATGCTTCCAGAACATTTCTATGGTATTTGTTGAATAAGGAAAAGAAAGCAGAGCTCAACCTGGAGCTCCTAATTGGGCATCATGTGTCGTTGTTGTTCATCTGCCACCAGAGACCCATCCCTGCCTTTCTGATTGAAAGAAACATGAGTTGGAAGAGTCCCAATTAAACCCTTTTGTTTGATCTTTTGTGTCAACTTCTATGAGTCCATTCCCTGGTGTCTCTGTTTGGTGCCAGGAGCAATCTTGAAAGCAATCGAAGGAGGAGCAAGAAGACAGCCCAGAGGACTGAAGCTACTTCAGGTTCCATTCTGAAGTAGTAGGAGTCAGGAAAAACACCTCCTCGTTTCCTTCTTTCATTCTCCCTTAGTACCTGGTGTCCATGGGAGAAATACATGCTGCCCCTTCTGTAAAACTCACCCTGAGTTCGTAAGCTGAACAACACCAAAACCAAGCTTCTTGCTGCAGCAAATCATACTGCTGCTATGTGTGGGCACTATAGTCAGCACATTATGTATGTTCCCATTTAATCTCCATTTAATTGACTTAATCACAGCCCCTGCAAGATTCATGATATTGTGCACAGAGAAGAAAAAAAAGACTTACACAAGTTCACACAATAATAATACATTGTGCCAAAGAGTCAAGCCTAGCTTTTTTCTGACTATGCTTTTCTTTTGCCACAGTCAAGAAAATTTGGCACAGTACAGATAAGTAAACCTGCTCATTATCGTAAAGAAAGGAATGAAATAGTCACCTTCCTTGCTGCCATGGCTATTACTATACCATGGCAATAAGCCTCACAGATTGTATGATCATCATAGGGAACTTTTGTCCTCACCACTGCCTATGGTTGGCATAAATGCCACACAGAGTGGGTTGGTGGCTGGGACATAGGCATTTTCTTTTTTAGCCTCCTTCTCGAGACTTTGCATAAACAAAAACCTTGTTCTGAGTCTAGAGTGTAGCATGGTATACCTCCTCAACAGTGTGTTGCTTTAGTCAGACATGGTGACACAGGCTAAGAAAGGAGGGATGCCACAAGTTCAAGGCCAGCTTGAGCTACAATGTGAGACTCATTGGGAAGAGAAAAATAAACCTTCAGTGTGCACTTCTTCATAAGACAGCTGAGTGAGCTACTGAATGATTTTATCTCTTAGCTTCCTCCCAAGACAGACATCCCTCACATACTCTGTTGTCTCCTTCACAGCAATGCTACTATGCTATCCGCATTTTTGCTGGGCAGGACCCATCATGTGTCTGGGTTGGATGGGTGACTCCAGACTACCATTTATACAGTGAAAAGTTTGACCTGAATAAAAACTGTACAGTGACTGTCACCCTGGGAGATGAAAGAGGCCGGGTCCATGAAAGGTAAGGGGGCTCCCAGGAGGCTCCTTCCTCCCTACAACAGTCATTTACACCTCATCTTTCACCCCAGACAGAGAAAGCATCCCAGCCTATCTTAAAGGAACTTAACTGTTTTTAAATCATTAAGGAAACTGGGATCACCATGACAGTGAAAGTGGAGTGCTTGTAGAGACAGAGGTATATTTCATCACATATATATCACAATCCAGGGATGTGAGACAGACAGTTGGGATGAGAGAGCCCTCTCGCAGCTGCTCCATGATTTTGAGTTTCTACAACATCAGAACAAGACAGGAAAAAACCTTGTGTACCTAAGAGAAGCTAATTTAGGGGAAATTGAAGAGGTGAACAGTAGCACACATTAATTGACAAATCAGAACCCCTCATCCCAAGGGTGTATAATGTCTGAAAGCATAAACATATAAAGAAGACATTTGAAGGCAGGGTTTAAATGAGGCCACAAGACCCCACAGGTATTTATTAGGGGAGCACTTACGCAGATAATAGTAAATAAGTGTCGCAGGCTTCCTGCTCCAGAAGATGCAGATTTTGCCCTTCCAGTGCTCTCACTACAACCCAAGAGAGTGAGCCATCCCTGCCTCTCCCTTGTAAGAGGACATGTCTGTCCCTGAAGCCACACCCTTAAGATATAGCCACCAATGCAAGTTCTCTGGAAAAGAAAGATGCCACTACAGACCTGGAACCCCCGTAAATAACAACCAATGAGTCAAAATTAGGACTCCCTGGGGGTAATGTGTTTTAGGCACACTTAGATCCTTCAGTGTCCACTGTCACTTATCTCAGAGAAAATCTTTGCCTAGATGTTCCCAAATATGACCTTAAGAAATCTGCGCATTTCCTATCCTCTGGGTTTGAAAAATCTTTTCCTTGTGTAGCCATGTACCAAGATGTAGTAAGTTCTTCTTGGGTAGACCTTCACACCCAACTGAGTCAAGGATCCTTTTCAATCAGTACTTTTTATGTAGTAAAGCACATCAAAATCTGACCATCACAGGTGAGTCATGTCACCCTCGTGACAAGCCCCTGTGGGCAGATGATGGAAAGCACAGGCTCTGAACTCAAGCTTAGATGCCTACCAGGTGTGAAATTAATTCCCAGTCTCTTACTAGCCATGTGAGTTTGAACTCTGATTTCCTTATATATAAAATGAGAATAATAATTATCCCAACCCCAGAGTGCTGTAAGAAGAAAATGAATTAATTTGTCCTTATCCTAAGAATGCTTAGGATAGTGCCTTATCTCAAGGACTTGATAAATATCAACCATGACTGTCAGCACTTAAATCAAGTCCTGGTCCATTGTGGTGATCAATAATTCTTAGCTCTTTGTCTGACATGATAAGCAATATACACAGGGTTGAGTTTTACATGTTTTGGGTCATTTTAAATTTGGTATCTTTAAAATATACACAAAGTCTGCCACTTCACAATACACAGCTCAATACATCATTAATTGTCTTCTGTAATTTTTAAAAACCAGTGATATCATAGTCTGATTGTGAACTTTATAGAAAGCTATCCATGGCTACAACCAGAAGACACAGTGTGTAGAGGTTTCTGCCAAAGGGCACTCATCCTGAGAAAGCCCCATTGTTGCCCCCCAAATAAGAGAAAATGAAAGAAAAGGGATATGTACTCAGAAAGGGGATTTCCACTCACAGGAGAAAGTGGCAGACTTCTAGAAATAGAAGAAAACAGAATCTCTTAATGCAGCCTGGATTTTCCAAAGAGTAGTACAGAGAGATAAACAACCTTCAGGATAACAGGATTCAAGGATCTGTCCATCACACAGTACTGAATGCTTGCTCTGGGTTCCTTCACACAGTTGAGAGCCACAACAGGAACCTAGGTCAAGCCACATCAGATTGGTCTCAGTATGTTCAAAGGGGTTTCTCTAGCTAAATTGTCCTTTAGCCTAAAAAGGGGCCACATCGCATCACTTTAGAAGTCCAGGTACTTCAGCTCTTTACCCAGGTTATCTGAGGGGGGAGGCAGAACTGACTGCATCTTGTCACCACCTTTTGGGAGGGGCTCTGGGAATCTCATTTCACGTTGTCTGTCTTTTCCACAGCTCTCTGTGTATAAAATTCTGCAATTAAGAAATGGGGGTGTAGCTCAGAAGTAGAGCCCTTCCTTACTCTGCATAGGATCCTGGGTTTTAGTTCCTGTCACCACAAGAGTAAAAAAGATAAGGAATTTGGTCTGGGAACCTGGAAAGGTTATCACAGTTTCCTTTTAAGTGTAAAACTCACATGGGGTTCTACACTCTGAAAACTGGTAGACAGACAGTGAGATATGAACCTTGTGGTTATTTAGCTATTTAGGCTATTTAGTAGTGTAGCTTGCAGACTTCTAGAGAGCAGAAAAGTACAGTGTAGTACAGGTTACAGAGCCAGGACACCATTGGAGACAAATAGTCTCTATCTGGACCCCAGTTGCCTTTCCAAAGAATATGGGCCAAGTTTTCAAATACCTAATGGTCTGTGATCCTGGATATCAGACAGGGATACTGCCCCAGATTACTGCTTCTGTTTCCCATATCAAATTCCTCTATAGATTTGCCTAAGGCTAGTCTCCTCTCTGTGTTGTGATTTTCTGTCCCTACCATTACCCTCCTGTGTCAAAATATTGAATTGCTAATGAGTTGGGATATAATGATCTGCCCTCTCCACACACCGTGGTTCATGCCTGAGTAAAATTAGTTGAAGCTGAATAGTTTCATTCAAGAAAACAATTGTGTAGGGCTAATGGTAGAAATTCATAGAGAGGATTCTGGAGCAATTTACAAGTGAGTTAATGATTAGAACCACCCAGACTACATTCTGTAATGTCTCTCTTTTCTATGGTTTTCAGTGTGAAACGAAGCAACTGCTACATGGTCTGGGGTGGGGACATTGTGGCTAGTTCCCAGAGATCTAGTCGGAGCAATGTAGACCTGGAGATTGGCTGCCTTGTAGATCTGGCAATGGGCATGCTGTCCTTCTCAGCTAACGGGAAGGAACTTGGCACTTGCTATCAGGTAGGTGTGGCTTGTGGGGCTGAGCTGTTGCTTTGGGCTTTGGGCCTGGGATTTATGGTTTTGTTCCTCTTCATCTTCCTTTCCATCTTCATCATCTTTCTCCATTCAGTTGGTGAGACCATGAGGTCTACTGCCCATTAAATTAGCAAATAAATAAGAACAGAGTGATTGTATTTTATAGAGAAAAATATGTTTATTTACTGGGTGATTTTTATATACTGGTCCTCTTTCAAGAGGAGACAGCAGCTCTGAAAGATTATTCATTTATTCCAAAAGTACTTTTCTGCTGCCTTTATACTGTCTCTGCTAGAAAAGATGGGAGACTTAAAGGGTGAACAGAAATAGTTGTCACTTTAAGACATTTATTTACTTAAAATAGAAACCTATAGAAACTGATATATTCCCTTCACAGAGGGATTGTACTCCCAATGGATACCTAATATGATCCCTTAAAATCTATTTTTCAAATCACATAATTTTCTGTTTTATAAACTGTAAAGCTCAACAAACTCCCCAGGAAAACCTTCAATTACATACCTGTCATTAACCACCAAATCAGATGTGTTCTTCTTTATAGTCATGTGAACGTTGGAAAATGCTGTGCATCCTACTTTTTTCGTAAATTTTGTGAATTTAAGAAATTTAAGTCCATTAAAATCTGAAAAACACTTCAAGAAAAATACCTGTCTAACAAAGCATTTTTCAAGTTACTGACACAAGGAAACTGTTTTTTTGATCTTACCTAGTAATACTTTATGAGTCTAGAAACCCATAGAGCTCACCCTAGGAAATGCTATGCCTAGGGTTTGTATTTCCAAGCATTCTCAAAACTCTTAAACACAGGACAATGAGTCACATGTATGTGTAGGTAGAGTTTGCTTAAAAAAAAAAAAAAGTTAAGAGAAGGCTTTTCTCCAGTGAAGAACAATCAGGAGAGTCTCATTAGGGAAAAATCTGGATTTTGCAGGAGTGAGAAGAGCAGTACTCTAGGGATGCACAATGGGTCAGCAGATAGAATAATAGTTGATGCTATGGTTGGTAAGAAGGGTTCCATTTGGAAAGGGAGGTATGCATAGGAAATAGGGACTAAGAAAGGTCTTGGCATGAGAATGATATGCAGACTGAATCTAAACTCAGTCTCTTAGGGTCAGCAGTTTAGATAACCACAACAGATACGTAATACCCTCTTATTACATAATGGATAAAATTGACGATTCTTTGGTCAGCCAGGTCCCAATCTTTGGATTGAAAGGCCTGTAGGCAGTCAGATGTTTCACCTCTCCTTGCAGATATGGACCCAGGTATAGACCAGACAGAACAGTTATTCCAGTTCTGAAACACTCATTAACCAAAAATGATGTGTGGACCAAACTTTGTCTACGTGTCAGGAGTAGCTGGCTGACAGGAAGGCAGTTTGCCTGGAGTGAATGGCACACTCAGAACCTCCTCCTATGGGGAGTACAATCAACACTTGGCACACTTGCCTGGCAGCTGGAGGGCCCAGCCATTTCCAAAAAGAAGCATTTGTGAAACCAGGCTCTAAGGAAGAGAGTGAAGTACTCTTCTAGTACTTCCTGACTATGATGCTTCCCTCAGCCCAAATCCCTTGCCAAGCTTTTATATACATTACTTATGCCCTTTAGAGGCCATTAGTGCTTTCCCATTACCTTCTGAAATGGGCTGGACTGAAGGGTCCCTCCTGAGTTGCAGAGAATTCTGGAACATCTAATAACTTTCACAACCAGCGGGACTTTGGAAATCTATAAAAACTAATGAATTAACAACAAAACAAGGTGATATTTGCAATAGCAGTGACTGGCCTGCCTCGGAAGAGTTCATGCAGTTAACAAGATGCTACAACCAAGAGAAGGATGCCTCTGGACCTTCATCACATCCTGTATGATGATTCCTAGGTAACATCAGGCTGGACCATTATACTCTTTGAGAAGGGTGTGAACATGCCCTCCTGAGGCATCCTCCTTATTCCTTACTTTCAAACTCTTCTCCTGCTGCTCAGTGTTCCAGTCCCAAAGAACTTTGCTGGGTGGGAGAGTGGCAGGGCTCGCTGAAAACCCTTAGAAGGCTCCTACTCCTTTTAATCTCTGATACAGAAACATGTCCAGCCATGTGTCTGGTCCCTGGCAGCTGGGTCATTGTTATTCCACAGCTGCAGTCATTTTCATTTTTCAATTATCACAAGAGGAATGGGATAGCAATATTTATACACTGGCCTTCAATTCAGAACAAACCAAAATAACAAGAGAAAGATGTTCTTAAACGTGTTTCCAGGCCTCCCATTAAATAATGCTATACAATTTGAACACCTTTCTCCCACTTAATAAAATTGGTTTAAAAAAAAATGAGAACTAAAATATACATTCAAGAGTCATTCCTGAGTAACGGCCCCACACCAGTATATAAAAGGCAGAGTGGGTTGTGAGATTCAGATTTATGAGAGAAGCTAGCTGTAGATGCCGACTAGTTTCTAGGGCCTGACCTTCACCCATGATTAGAAATAGGGTGTCTATCAGCACAAGGACAAATAGATTATCCGATGACAAAAAAAAAAAAATCTTAGCTAAAAAAAGGAAGGAAGTTCACAACATCTTGAGTTTAGGTTCCGCTCGTTGCACAGAAGCGGGGGTACCCTCTCCAGCTGGTGAGTCCTCCCAGAACAGGCCAGCTCAATACTCACCGTTCACAGAGCAGCAGCTGGCACCTCATAAGCACTCACTGATATTTGTGTTGTCAGACTGACTGACTTGGCTGAGAAATCACTTATATTCTTTTTTCTGCCTATCAAGTTGCCATAAAATTAGGGGCTTAAAATGACCTGTGTTCATTACTTCTCAGGTCTGTAGGCTTGCTGGGCACTCAAGCTCTCACAAGGCAAAACCCAAGGCACCTGCTGGGCTGAGGCAGGCTCTTCTCTGGAGGATCTGGAAAGAACTCCTTTCTGAGTTTTTCTGAGTTATTAACAGTACCCAAGTTTTCATGTTGTATACAGGCTTATTGTTCTGAGGTACTATGTTCTTACTGACCGGTAGTTGTGTCACTTTCTGCTAACAGAATATGCCTATAGTCTATTTACAAGATCCCTCCACCTTCAAAGCATCATCTTCTTGTGATTTAGAACTCTCTAACTTCCTCTTCTGCCTCCACAAAGGAAAAAAACTTAGCTTTTAAACAACCCTTGTGTAATTAGATAAAGCCCACATCTTTCTCCAGCTTAAGTTCAACTTGTTAACAGCTTTTCTTGCTCATGCATTATCCAATTTTCCATTAGCATAATCACAGAAATAAATCCAGGGTCCTCCAGAGCCTTCTAGAATTATGTTTACCACATCACTGGTACTATCTTTTCCTCTGAATACCCCAAGGAGCTTACGTTTGTGTTTTCCTCTTATTTTAGTTCCAAACAAAAAATCTGCATTGTTCATCATGGTAAGAGTATGCTCAGCACAAGAAAGCTTTCTATCTCAAGGCTTTCAAAGTATCCCCTAAGTCAGGCATACAGAGAGTCCTGGACTTCGGTTGAGCAGTTTATGAAGTTTGCAATAAACCATCCTTTGGAGGGCCAGAAACAGTGGCCTAAAAGGCAGCTAATTTTCCAAAGCCAGTCTGCTTATATGAGGTTCTTACTCAAATGAGTGCCAGCGTCCACATGCTGGGTACCTTTCTACTTTCTAGATATAAAATGAAGGAGCTAGGGGTAATGCACTCTTAGGCTATAGCTAATATAGCTACTTATCCTTGAATTTGTAGGCAGAAAGAGTTGTAACAATTCCCCAGTGACTGTATTACTTAATGGTAATGGAGGAATATCATCTAAGTTTGTATACATTAAAATAAAACAAATAATGAGTGGAGCCCCTGATATCATTTGCAGATTCCTCAAGCAATCATGCAAGGTGCAGTTAGGAGCCAACCAGAGAATATCAAACCATTTAACCTAAATATAGCAAATATAAAGAGTGGAAACGGTAACAGAAGCATCCAGAGCATCCCAGGGATAAGGCAAGGTCCATATTTCAATGATCAGCATCATTGCCCTTACAGCATCAATTCTCAATTGTGATGTGTGTCTGCCCACAGCCCAGGACATTTGGCATTGTCAGAAGACCTGGTTAATTGTTAAGACTATGGTGTGCTCACTGATACATAATAGGTACAGGACAGAGATGTCACTCACAATAGTACTTGGGTTAGCTTCCCCCAACAAGTTACCAGTGCCAACATCTCAATAAGACTTTGGTTAAGAATCTTGACTGCAGGGTATCCTGGAATTTGTGAATCTGCCATTTGCCTTCAGCAATTATCCCAAGTCACCACTAGACATACTGCTATTCAGTGGCCATCAGTGCATTGCCTGGCCAGTGAGTACTAGAAACGTCTGGCCTTATGACTCTGCCCCTGAACTCCAGGGAAAGCTGTTGACTGCAAGTACTTAAGGAAGAAAGGGAAAGTATGTAGGACATTTTATCCCAAAGCAGAAAGGATTTAAGGCCCAGAGCAGTGACAGTCACCAGTAAGGCCAGCGAGGGGACTTCACCTTACCAGGTCTCCGAGAATGTCTAAGCAGTGGGGAATGACCAGCCAGCCAATTGTCTTCTCTCAGCTGAACTTGAATGATGACTGACTACTATGGCCAGTGGCTTAACAAACTGTGCTTCCCATAGCCCTGGGCAAACTTCTTGATTTGTTTCGACTTCCAGGTGGAGCCTAACACCAAAGTATTCCCGGCAGTCTTCCTCCAGCCTACAAGCACTTCTTTGTTTCAGTTTGAACTTGGAAAACTGAAGGTATTTATCTGTCCCATCAATTAATACCCATGTGGAAGGAAGGCAGCAGTCACCATCATGGGGAAATTCCAGGCATCAGAAGGCAGGGAAGATCTCTTGCTTCTCATTCACCACCCTGCCTCTCTCAGGCCTCTATAATCTTTTGGAAAGTCTCAGTGACAGAATATACATTCTCATTTTCCTTTTCTTCCCCCCCACCCCATCTATTTTGGCTGCTGAGTGGATTTATTGCTTCTCACATAATCCACTGTGTACCATCCTAATTAATGATGGAAAAGCCTTTGGAGGTCTCAGGATAGATAGTCTTTCCATACCTTCTTATACTAGTTAGAATGATGATCATAAGCCAGGTGCATGATTCAGCAACTAAGACTCTTCCTGTAACATGCCTCTTTTCTTCTCTGATGTCTTTCTCCCTTACCCCAGAATGCAATGCCCTTGTCAGCAGCCATATTTAAGAGTGAGGAGAAGAACCCCATCCCACAGTGTCCACCTCGGCTAGATGTCCAAACCATCCAGCCTGTGCTATGGAGTCGCATGCCCAGCAGCTTCCTCAAGGTGGAGACAGAGAGGGTGAGCGAGCGCCATGGCTGGGTGGTGCAGTGCCTAGAACCCCTGCAAATGATGGCACTCCACATCCCGGAGGAGAACAGGTACTAAAGGGACCCACAGAGGAAGGGACGGTCCTGGGAAGCTCCAAAGGGAACTAGGAACATCTTCAGTGGACTTTAACCTGTCCCAAGATAACTGTTTATTCCCCATAATACATCAGTTATATCTCTTCCCTTTCCCAATATTCAGTCAAAAACAGCATAGAAGCTCCATGATGCCCCAGCCATAGTACCTTCTGAAGATCAAGAATCAGGAATTATTTCCATGCTTTTTAATTAAGATACAAGTGATACTGAAATATACACATATTTATTTTTACAAGGGGAAAACTACCCATGTCTAGCTTGACTTGGAGAACTAGGAATCAGGGTCCGTGTATCCCTTTGTTAAAGGGGATTGTGAGTGGGTTCAATCCTGCCACTTTCATTTTCTGCATATATGGTTTGATAAACTGCTCACATACTCCAAGCTGCAGCCACTTCAGCCACACTGAGAAAGAGAAGCCCACCCACACAGTTGCTAGGGTAAGAGTGGTATGGGTGAAATCCAGCATGGTGTCTGGTAATAGTAAGAAGTGAGTAAGTGTTATTGTTGTGGATGTTATTATCCCTATGTTCCTTGAAAATGTATGTTCATGGGGCTGGAGAAATAGGTCACTGGTAATGGCACTTGTGCTTGCAGAAGATTCAGGTTCAATTCCCAGCACCCTTGTGGTGGCTCACAACCATACATAATTCCAATTGCAGGGATCCAATGATCTTTTCTGACCTCTGTGGACACCACAAATACACATGGTGCACATAAATATATGTAGGTAGAACACTCATCTACATAAAATCAATATTAAAAATATAAAACCAAAAGCATGTGCAGAAAGTGAAGGGGTTGGACACCCGAAGGGGTCCCCTTTGGGTATCTCCTTGAATCATGTATCACTACAGGACAGGAGAGTGCGGAAAAGTAAAGAAAGTATTTCATCCATCATAGAACCCATCTCTGGGCCTCCATGAGCAAGAGGACAACACACAGGCAAACAGGCTACAGATGGGAGGGAGACAATAAGAGCTGGATTAGGCCAATGAGTACTAGCTGGAAAAGTGTTTCTTCTCAACACAAGAATGCAGATAGAAGAGTGCAAAGTCTCGTAGGTGCTGCAGAGCTGAACTACACAGATAGTGTGAATAGTAGATTGGACGTGGGAGTAACAGTAGGTGTGGCGATGGGAGTGGCAGTGGGTGTTGCAACGGGTGTAGGCTGAATCTTCTGAGAGGCTAGTGTCAGGAAGCAGATCCACTACAGATAAGGCCAGGTCATTGCCATATTCCCAAGGTCTTTCTCCTTAGGACCTTTAGGGTTTCCATCTCATATTCAATTTTCTCATATTTAATAAACCAATGTGAGCAGGCTTTTTGGAATATTGTAATGAGACAAGGTGGATCATTGGGGACTGGGGACTGGTAGCTCAGAGAGGAGGAATACCCTGTTAGAGAAAGCATGGCAGAGATGTCTGCCCCTTCTGCCTTTGCTGAGCCTGTTGAGGACCCTGGGGTCTCACAGGGCCACTACACCACTGAATTCCGACACTTGTTTCTCGATGTCTTCCTCAGGTGTGTGGACATCCTTGAGCTCTGTGAGCAGGAGGACCTGATGCAGTTCCATTACCACACACTGAGACTTTACAGTGCTGTGTGTGCCCTGGGAAATAGCCGAGTTGCCTACGCCCTGTGCAGCCATGTGGACCTCTCACAGCTCTTCTATGCCATTGACAACAAGTACTTGCCTGGCCTCCTTCGATCTGGTTTCTATGACCTGCTCATCAGCATCCACCTGGCCAATGCTAAGGAGAGGAAGCTGATGATGAAGAATGAGTACATCATCCCCATCACCAGCACCACCAGGAATATCCGCCTATACCCAGATGAGTCCAAGAGGCATGGGCTGCCTGGGGTGGGCCTGAGGACATGCCTTAAGCCAGGCTTCAGGTTCTCTACTCCTTGCTTTGTGGTGACTCATGAGGAACATCAGAAGCAGAGCCCTGAGATTCCCTTGGAGATTCTCAAGACAAAGGCTCTGAGCATGCTGACAGAGGCTGTGCATTGCAGCGGGGCCCATATCCGAGACCCTGTTGGTGGTTCTGTGGAGTTCCAGTTTGTGCCTGTGCTGAAACTCATTGGAACGCTGCTCATCATGGGCGTTTTTGATGATGATGATGTTCGCCAGATTCTCCTCTTGATTGATCCCTCTGTGTTTGGGGAGCACAGTGGGGAGACAGAAGAGGGAGCAGAAAAGGAAGTGACCCAAGTCGAGGAAAAGGCAGTGGAGGCAGGAGAAAAGGCCAGCAAGGAGGCTCCAGTCAAAGGCTTGTTGCAGACCCGATTACCTGAGTCTGTCAAGCTGCAGGTAACCAGGAAAAATACATGTGTGTAGCGTGTCTGTTTTCCACCAGCCTGCCCGCTGCAGGTCTGGTCCCGCTGCCCCGCTACCACGCCAGCCCCCAATAACACTCAGAGACTCTGTATTTGATACAATCCTGTTGGCCAATTACTATTATTGTTTATCGGCTAGCTCTGTCTTAATTATTAACCCATTTCTACTTATCTAAGTATTTCCACGTGGTCATCTTATCCGAGCATGGTGGGCCAGCATCTTGCTTTCTCCACACTCTACATGCTGACTCCTCCTCACTACTTCCTCTTTCCTCCTTGTCTCCTAGCCCCGCCTATCTTGCTTTCCCATTGGCCAAACAGTGCTTTATTCATTAACCAGTATGAGAAACATATTTACAGAATAACATCTCCCATCACATGTGCTCTGGTAAAGTGCCCTGGAGGGAGAGAAGAAAGCCTGTGTGTGGGGAACTGTGGGCACAAGCCTGAGTGTGCTGCTGAAGTCCCCAAGAGTCCCTGGGGTGATGCCAATGTGATAATGTCAACCTTTGTCAGTAAGATACTTTGAAATGTTTAAATGTCGTATAAAAGTCTCTTCTCTAGTGTAGGGTTTGCCCGTGTCTCTGAGCCTTAGAGACCCAGGTGATTATTTTAGAAGTACATTTTAGTAAAAGGAATAATATTCTGGTTGTAACCCCAATGGACTGACTCACGGGACCATCACACTCATCCCCCACTCTCACTGAGCTATGTCCTTGCGCTAATATGACTGGGCCCTGTTAACCCCGTATTCACATAACTGTTACCCAAACTAAGGAGCGTACTCCTGGAGCAACCTAAGATCCTTCAGCTCCATCTGAAGCAATGTTTTCTCATGCAAGCTAACATGAACCATACACTAGGATGATAACCTTTCTCTTCTGAGCATGGAGACAGAGGAAGGAAGATGAAGAGCAGTGAGCCTAAGTCATTTATTCCTAGAATTTTATCCCTTCTTCTCTGCTGCTTACTGGATATGTAAACTCACCAAGTCAGCAGCCAGCCAAAACCTTAGTGTTACTATCTGTAAAATGGAAATGATACAAAAAGATAATGACAAATATATTTTCAAGACATATGTAAAGTATGTTCTACAGTGAAGTAATCTATGATATAAGTTCTTTCTTCTAACATAATGGTATTTGTATGCAGTCAGTTAATCAGGCTATCGAGTGTAGAGAATAAATATAGCTTATATATAATCATATGACATATGCACACACACAAACACACACACACATATACACACACACATTAGCATTTTGTTAAATCATTTAAATGTGTTGCTGTTACTGTGATACAAAGCCAAGACCTTTTCTTTGGTGTGAATCCCTGGACCAGTACTTGAAGTTTTTCCTTTTCATATTTGAACTCTATTTGATCTATGATCACCAGTTCAGGGATTTTTTTTTAAGTGAACATCAGAAATCCAGTCATGTACTGCATAATGGCACTTCAGTTAACAATGGACCACATAGATAAGAGTGATCCATAAGGTGATACCATCTAATGAAGACTAACCAACAATTGCTAAAATTTCTTCCTAACAGGAGATGTAAGTAACTTCTTTATCCCTTCTTCTAAGACCCTGATGCCAAACCAAGGCATGATTCTACCAAAGTTCACAGTGGAGAACCAGTGTGTTTATTTGGCTTCCTCACAGAACATGGGTGGAGGCTACATATGGGGGTCTAGGTCCTCCCCCAACAGGTCTCACCTGTAGCTGTGTAGATGTAACCCCTTTTCCTTCATCTTTTCTGGCCTATGCAGTCTAGTCCTTCCCTGAGGCCATATGAAATTAAGGCAGTGTATATAATGTGATAGGAAATGGCCGAAGAGTAAGATTATGGTCCTTTGTTCCTTTCTGTCCCTCTATGAAGAGACATAAATAGTCAGCAAGCCCAGCTTGGAAAATCCCTTTGTAAAAGGACACAACTGAACTCCTCAAGATACCTTGGCTTAAAGGACAATCACTCCCAACATTTAGTGTGTGATGTTTTCTCCATGATGAAATCCTGTAACTGTGAGTGCACCAGAGCACATGATTCCTTGTCACTGAGTCAGGACTATCATTAGAAAGCAAAACACTTTCAGACTTTAATGATTTCCCCAAACTTGGTACAGTTTTCTCACACCTAGAGTTTCTTTTGAAAAACAAAAAAACTAACCACAGTTGAGCACTGTCAGCTGCCGCCAGGGAAAATGAGATGGGCAACAAGTTTTTCAATTTTCCCATCTTCTGCTCCTGGAAGGTGGAAGAAGCAATGCTCACTTGAGCATTTTAATGCTGGTTTTCATACATAACTCCTAAGGAAAGCAATTTCTAGAAGATGCTATTTTCAGGAGTTCATTTCTCTCTCATTCCCTTGGTGCCTACATAGTTCATCTCTGGATTTAGGCAGATTTGGATTCAGTAGCTTCACAGTTACTCTATGACACTAGATAGATCACTGCATTTACCTAAGTCTCAGTATTATCATCTGTAAAGTGGAGCAATGCAACTTTCATCTGTATATGTTAAGTGCATTCTGTAAGGATGTACACACACACTTTTCGTTACAGATGTGTGAACTCCTCAGCTACCTCTGTGACTGTGAATTGCAGCATCGAGTAGAGGCTATTGTGGCATTTGGTGACATTTATGTGTCCAAGCTTCAGGCAAATCAGAAGTTCCGCTACAATGAGCTCATGCAGGCCCTGAACATGTCTGCAGCCCTTACTGCCCGGAAGACAAGGGAGTTCCGTTCACCACCCCAGGAGCAGGTGAGTCCTATCCTAAGCTGTATTCTAATTTTATGGGAAAGGATACATGAATCCTTTGTTTTATCTTCAACAGACTGAAGACCTATGGAAGCCTAAAAGAATGCTGACACCAAAAGATAGAGTACTACGTAAATAATGACTGGGGAGTACTTTCCAATTCTCTTAGCTGGGGAAAAAAAACTTTCTAAACTGAGCATATACATACATATGCTCCCCTATGTATACCTCTTCTAATTGGTGGAAAACCAGAGAAATGTTGAGGTTCAACAGATATTTCAGCCACAATTTACTACTCAGAATAATGTTGCTAAGACTTCCAGAAATCCCCATGTCTCTATCAGAGACGAGAAGAAAGTAGTAGGTGTGCTCTGGTTTGTGGGATTCAAGGTTCAGCCTTCCTTGTCTGATGTAACTTAAATTTATATTAGGCCTTCCTAGCCCCATGAAGCCTGGAGAACAGAATTCATTGTAAATCATATTTTGTGATGTATTATATAGAACCCACCTGTAGTTGTCACTGCTGAGACAGAAGGTGACTTTGAGATGAGTCTAAATGAGGGAATGACATCTCATGATCTAATGGTGCTATCCAGGCTGGTGGGCCACTGTTCCCCTAGTGTTCAAAAGGAAGGTAGGTCCTTCAGTGAAGAATCCAGTTCTGTCTTGGAAGCTACAACTTTGAATCTTACAAATTTTTAATAAACAAGGATGCTTCATTGTTGTCAATATAATTACCACTATTTTACATTAATGGCACAAGTATAGCTTAATTTGATTACTTTTCCAATCTATTTTATGGAACACAGTTATTTATATTGTCTTGCCAATGAACCACACATTTTAGCCTTTGAACGACTCAGGAGTGATAATGCCTAAAGAGAAGGCAAAGCTAGACATCTCTCTACTTGCAAAATGAAGGTTGTTGGGAGTGGCTGAAGGAGATCATTGCACTGTACCAAATGTATGAGTATGCTCAACTGCCACCCAAGAAGTACTCAAGGATATTACAAATACTCTAGGCTGCTTTGAGACTGGTAGTTGGTTTGAATGTCCCTCATGACACTGACTGAGCAAATGATGCTCTCTCAAACTTTTGTGAATAATTGGAAAATAATCATATAGAGATTATAGCACCAATATTGGCTTCACACATTGGCACTCCAGTTCTGTTTCCATGTCACTCATATGTGCTATTGGGTTCCTGACTTCTTTGTCTCAGTTTCTCATTATCTAGTATGGACAATGTTTATATCTCTAGCCCAGGGTTCTTCTTAAGATGTTATGAGATAACTTATTTAGACTGCTCAGCAAAGTATCTACCATTGAGTAAGAATTCTTTAACCATTCCCTACACTGTCATTAGTTTTAAAATTAGAGAAATCTTCAGCCTCACACCTTCTCCTATGGCCTTCTGTCAATGGCCTGGTGAATGGAGGCCACACATTTTCTGACATCTCTAACCCAACTATCACCATTGATGTCTATGGTCTAAGGTTTTCCTTTATCCCATTCTAACTTTAAAGCTTTTCTTCTACCCTCCCTACAAATTCTGTTGCCTCCTCCAGGCATCAAAATAGAGAAATCGGTAAGTTGACTTCTTCCTTAAGGCATAGAACAATGCATCTTAAACGAGGTCACCAGAAGAACCTAGTAAGTCAGATCATTTGGCCCTTACTCTGGGATCTCAAAGCTCAGAGGTTTTCTTTTTTTAGCAAGTTGTGTGCTCTTTCAGCAAGTGGAACCCTTCCTAAGTTTTGTAGACAGCAGGAGTCTTTCAATAAAGAACTTCATTTTGTACTCTGAAACCATACCTTACAACCTTAAATTTATTGAATAAACAGCATATTCTATCTTGTTGATATAATTAGCATGATTTCCCTTTTCCAACCTATTCATCATGGATAGTATTTAATTACAAATAATACCTCTACCTACTTACAAAAGGATTTGAAAGAGAATCTCTGAATGAGAGACTTCTGAATCATTTTAAAATTTAGTAATACATTAGAAATTCTTCCAACCATGAAGTCCTCAACACTTAAAGGAAAGCTCTTTGCCTAGTGGTTGGCTTAGCATGGCTGAACCACCAAGGGGAAAAGGTGAACTCTAACTGTTTCTGCCATCCCTCACCTGGTCACTGACCTGCAGTTGTGGGCCAGTATTCCAGGAGCCTAAAGCTGGGATTAATATATACAGCAGAGCAACAGCTGCACTTTATCTGCAGTGGGGACTGCACATTTTTCATGACGCTTTATAATGGTTACATCCAACACTGCTTCAGGCTTGCAGAAGCTCTGAGAGCAGTCACCAGGTCTTTTCATGTCAACTAATGATGAAGTGCATTTATTGCTACAACACAAGATTTTTTTTTTATCTTTACAAAATGAGCTTTACTTCTCTTTGTAAATTTGTATATCTTGTTTATTTAAAGTATTTATCCATAAATTAGTTGAGTCACTCTAAACTGCACACAGAAAAACATCAAGAACAGAATAATAAAAACAAAAAGAAAGGCAGAGTGAGTACAGAACATAAATCTGTGTCTCAAAACCTAAATGAAGACCCTATGCACAAAATTAAAAGCTAACTGAAACTTCAGAAATTTATTGAGTATATATTATAAACAACTAAAACTCCAGAAATCTGTTGAGTATATATTAGAAAATATTTAAGTTGAAAAATAGGCGAAAAACTCCGCCAACTAATTTGCAAGTGGATAATTATCTGGTAGAAAAATGGTGAAGAGTTTGAAAAGAAATCTTTACAAAATATGAAATAAAATTAGTCTTAATGAATGAAAAATAAATTTCAACCACACCAATTAAACGTGAGTCAAAGCAACAGGGATATGATATTCTTTACCCATTAAACTGGAAAATATGCTAAGCTCTCATTACTGTAATAGAGATACCAAAGTAACACACACTTACATAAATTTGGGAAAATGCAAATTGTTGTGAGATTTCTGGAAAGCAATTTACAATTCATATCACCAGCCATTAAAAGTACAGACCTGTTGCTTCATTCATTTTGCTTCTAGTTTTTCCTAAGAAAATGATCTGAAATGTGAACAAAATGTATGTAAAATATTCAAAGTAACTTTGTTTATAAGAAAATCAAAAAGAGGTCAGGAGATGGTCTAGTGTGTATAAAGCACTTGTCACACAATTATAAAGATGTGATTTTGAACCCCTAGAACCCTCACAAAAGTTGATGAATAGTGTAAGCAGCTGTGATCCCAATGCTAATATGGAGAGAAGGGAAATGGAGACAATAGAACTCCTGGATATTTACAGGCCAGCCAGCCTCTAAGGTTTTCTTCTAGCCTGTACATTCATGTCATGGCTCATATGTGCCTACAGTCACACACACACACACACACACACACACACACACACACACATGCACGCACACACACGCTTGTGCATGTGCACACATACACACACACCATACCACACCATGTACTCACAAAAAATAATAATAGAAAAACTCATTTTATACCAGAAACTTAATTTTACATGCGTGAAATAAACAATTTTACCATTGTAAACTCATGTTATGAAAATGTCCAAGACAAAGTCAGTTAAAAATTGACTTTTATGAAAGTTTGCATATAGTACCTTGAATCTGTGAGAATATGCATGAAGTCTGAAATAAATTTCCTGATCTGAAGAGGAATTACCTTTGGGTGGCAGGAATTTTCTACTCTAAGTATTCTCTAAATTATGTACAATTAATAGACACCCCTAGTATAAGAAAAAAAGAGAGAGCTACTTTGTTGATATGTGGCCACTTTTACTTCCCTCACCCTCCAAAAACTTTTAAATAAAAAATTCAAAGACTGTTTAGTGTCTAAAGCATTATCAGAGTTCCCATGGCATGGCTGACATGGAGACCAACTAGCCATTCTTTTGCCCTCACAGATCAACATGCTCCTCAACTTTCACCTGGGAGAGAACTGCCCCTGCCCAGAGGAGATCCGCGAGGAGCTGTATGACTTCCATGAGGACCTTCTGGTTCACTGTGGTGAGCTCTTGAGAGATGAGCCAGAACCCAATCTTCCTTCATTAGAATGCCACTGAGGGGTTGAGAAGTTAACTCTTATGTCTGACCTTATGGCACCAATTGGTCAAACTACATGAGTCAAAAAAGATACAGGAAATGTCCCTGGCGGAAGGGGAGGCTGAAAATCCTTTTGCCTAGAAGAATCTGTGAGGATGCAGAGAGGGAGTGGGAAGGTCTCTGAAGGAAACGGGGTAAAGATGATTCTACACCTCACCCAGTTCACTTAACGTTGATACTGACATCATGTTCCCCCAACCAAGCCAAGATTTAGATTCCTTTTCTTTGTAGCTATTGTAATTGTTTTTTAATTGGGTATCAAAGTCTTCTGATGCTGAGCCATGGCTCCCATGATGCATATCTGCTGATTTCTAAGTAGGTGGTGGCATTTATGAATCTTATACATGGATAAATTAGTAATATGTTGGGGAAATTCTGAGCTTCTCATTTGAAATAATAAATGTTAAAGTATTTCTAGAGACTCTAGAGTCTTTTTAACATAGGTTAGAAAAAGTAAATCCTTGGGATTAAATTTATTTGGTGTTCTGGGACACAGAAAATCATATATTTTAATAACTATTCGAAAGAAATAATGCAGATAAATACTCTTGGAAGGCTACCTGTAATCTCTTGAAAATGTTTCAGAAGAATGGGAAATGTATATTCTAACACTTAATGTGCTGTTTGGGCTTGCACTCTGTTCTGTGGCTTGCTAGGGGTTCCCTTGGAGGAGGAAGAGGAGGAGGAGGAAGACACCTCCTGGACAGGGAAACTGCGTACTTTGGTGTATAAAATCAAGGGCCCACCTAAGCCAGAAAAAGAGCAACCAACAGAGGAAGAGGAACGATATCCTAGTAAGTGCCTTTCAGTCACACTGCTCACAACTACGTGCTCTTCGGAGATTTCATCAAGGTAACTGGTTCTCTCACATGTACTCTAAGACATGTGGAGGTTGTTTAATGCCAAAGTAAACACTGATCATTGTACTGTCATTGTTGGTAGTTAGTGTTACGATTTTTTTCTCTGCCTTTCCTGTGATCGAAGGATTCACTTGTGAACTTTTCTGACACCAGAGGAATCAGCTGTTTGGTATTTGCTCTTATCGTCAGTCTGCTTAGAA
The DNA here is from genome assembly GCA_030556225.1 of Cricetiscus sungorus. Classification (NCBI taxonomy): domain Eukaryota; kingdom Metazoa; phylum Chordata; class Mammalia; order Rodentia; family Cricetidae; genus Cricetiscus; species Cricetiscus sungorus. Next base: position 48,927,174 of record JANBXA010000372.1, on the reverse strand, counting down.
ATTCCCCACCGATTCTGATCTTTCTTTCCATTGCTTCTGTTTGTAGATACTTAGGCAAGGAAACTACTCCAACCAAAGAAATTAAACAATAGTGAAACAGGACGTGTAAAAGAAATTAAAGGTCTCTTTTTTTTCTCTAGCATGGAGTTGAGATTGCAACAGTGCAGTCTTTGACCTGTTTTTCAAGGGTGGCAACTGTTGTCCCAAGTCACTCCTCTCTTCTTGAAGCAGTTAGGTAACCTTAACTATTTGACCCTTGTTGAAGGAAGTGCACTGCCTTGCTTGACTGTTTCTAAATGAGTTAACATTTCAGGAGACAGATGGTAATCATTATATTACATGTAATATTATATGTAATCAATCTGTTCCTTGCTACAGATTTGGCAAGTTTATCATTTGTCTAAAGAAGAAGAAATGTCCCAGGTTCAATGTCATTGCCTTTTATCTTAGTACCTGTTCCTGTCTATCTTGGAACACACTTTTAGAATACCTACTAAATAAATAGATTGTCAAGATATGATAGATGCATCTGGGAATACCACTTTGGAGGTTCACGCATCTTAATCACCCTTAATATTAACCTTTCATCTTTGTCAGAATATCTCTGAGAGCAATAGATTATTCCCATTTAGCAGTGGGAATATGAAGCCTCTAAGAGAATATATGGTGACATGACTCTGACAATCCTGGCTAATCCTATCCTATCACCATGCAAAGGTTTTGGCTTTCAGAGTGAGCCAACTGGATTATAGAGCCCCTCCCCAAAAAATGAATAGAGACTCTCTTTATGGTTAACACCAAATGAGTACTGCAGATAGCTTGGACTGGCCCACATATCTCCTATAGCACTTTCTGAGAATTGATTCTGGTAGTGCATGCTTTTTTGACAGTAAGTTATGAGTAGAGTTCCCACAGAGTGACCACTTCATGTTAAGTGAATCAAGTCAGTCAGATGAAATCATTCATCATCAGTCTCTGTGAAGTCTCACTCTGAGGAAGGGTTCAAGCACCATGGATTGCTTCCTACACAACTGCTCCTCAACCCTGAAGGAGACAGAGCATGTTCTGTCTGCTGGGATAGAACAGATACACCTGCCAGGCCTGTCATAAGAGACTACATGTGTTTATGATGCTGCATCCCTCTCATATGCTCATATGTAGATGTACAAGACATCTAAGTTTTGAGTCCTGAGCCTTCTAAAGTCCCAAACATAAAAGAAATGGTCAATCAGTTTAAGCACCACTGATTGTTATTATGTGGGTTCTCTGTAGAATGTTCCAAAAGCATTGCTGGAAGGATGTTTTAAGATAAATTCTAGGAAGTTGTTTAATACCCCTCCAGAGAATTGCTTTTAATTGGAGCATATGGAAACAATGTTTCTAAATGTACAGCCAGTTGTAAAAATGGTTAACATCCTATAAATTACTGATAGCTCGTCCATGTCACTACTTAGATGGTATATCTTATCAAAATAATACAAAAAATAGGGAATTATAGTAAATCGGCAATTTACCAAATACATCCATAAATGGTTACTGATGACATCTTCATTTTTTTTCAGTTGAGGGAAATAGGACTCAGTAGAATCCAGAGATACTAGGTCAGTGATTCTTCTTTCCATCTTGGATCCAGAAAGTGTTTCTGGCTACTGATTAATGTAAATCTGAGATAACTAAATCAAGTGAAGCTATGGCTTCACTTCAGGTGCCTACCCTCCCCTAGTACCATGCTGTCTCCTGCATCTGAGATTAATAACTGTGTGAGTGGTCATTTGTAAAGCAAATCAGAACCCAATGCCGTTCAGAATTTTAAAACTGAAAAAGTCAATGAAGCCAAAGATTTGAACTGGAAGTCATCAGGTAAGTTGGTGGTGACTCCTCCCTGAGACTCACTTCTACGAGCTGTTGGTGTGGATCAGATGGGCTCAGGAAAGAGAACCACACTGTTCTGGAACTCATTTGAATGCTGCTAAGTAGCTCTGTGTAAAAGAGATTTGCTTAAGTCAACTGCAGGCTATGGCATCAATGAAAACTAGTACAGGATTATTAAAGAGCTATGCGATAATGAAATGATATAGCGGCAGCCTATCATACTAGGTCACATTTTTATGTCTCTGTCTAGCACATCCATAAGAGAGCCCTTGTACAATAAGACTGGACTGCACACTGCAGTTAAAACAGGATTTCCTTAAATATAAATGTGTAGCTGTAGCAACTGAGTTGTTTCTCCAGAAGAGATCAAACAGCTGTTCCTGTTGAATTCTCAAGTTAAGAAAATGAAAATCAGCCATCATATTGTACAGATGAAATGAGGTGCACTTATGCCTTTCCCATGGGAGATGGTGTTCCTCATCTTCTCTGTATAAAGAAATGTCCCAAGGATATTATGCTCTCAAGCACTGCAAGCAAAGGAGGCAGAGTGCTCCACCCACAACCCCACAACCCCCACTGTCATTAGAGACCTTGTGCTGACCCATTGTAATTCAGCTGTGGGAGCAGTGTTAAGAACTGGCTTTAAAGATAGGTCTGTAAAGGAAGTGACCTGTACTCTGTCCTCAGCCTGTGCTGTTTGCATGAACTCTGCCTCTCACAGAGCTGGGCTATCTCTGAACTTGCTGTCCTCGGCTACTCTTCTGATAAAGACAAGACCAGAGATGTCTCTGGAGATAATTACAAATCCATTAAGTCCCAAAGCTGCTGCTTGGGGAAGTTTGTACCTTGTCACTGAATGTGATAACAGCTTTAGGCCAAAATGCACTCCAGTTGAATGAATCCTACTGACCAGAGAACATGTTCTTTACAACCATAAGTCCTGGGCTCTGGCACAAATGAATGACAAGATCATCACACCGATGGTGACGGCTCTGTAGATTTAGAATTTAGAAATTTTAGAAAATGAGTCTAATGATGTCACCTGTGACATTATACTCATTTTCTATAATTTCTAAATTCTCCCCGAATAGCTGTTCAGTCAGACAGACAGACAGACAGACACACACACACACACACACACACACACACACACACACACACACACACACACACACAGGGAGAGAGAGAGCAGGCAGAGAGTCAGCCCTCCTCTGTGAAGTCTTTCTTCTGTTTGTTCCCTCCCTCCTGCCCCAACATATCACGTGAACTCCAGTAGGACACACATGACTTCCCTCTTTATATTGGGTTTTTATTCACATTTCCTCACTGGGGTGTAATGTGTTTTGTTTTGTTTGTTTGTTTTTTCTATATTCATCCTATTAACCTAAATGTCTGGGGGGGTTATTTTATTTTACTTATAACTATGTATTAGTCAGCTAAGGCTCACAAGCATAGAAAAGTGAGGCCTAGGATGTAAAGGTGGAATTGTGTTTAGATAGATAACCCTTTCTCTAATGGGGCTGGATTGTGATATTAAAATACAGCCAAAATGGGGCTGGAGAGATGGCTCAGTGGTTAAGAACACTAGCTGGTCTTCTGGAGGTCCTGAGTTCAATTCCCAGTAACCATATGATGGCTCACAACCATCTGTAATAAGATCTGGTGCCATTTTCTGACCTACAGGGATACATGCAGACAGAAAACTGTATAAAAAATAACTAAATAATCAGAGCCCTCATCTAGTAACTGATGGAAACAGAAGCAGACACCCACAGCTAAACACTGAGCCGAACTCCTGGAATCCAGTTGCAGAGAGGGAGGATTGATAAGACAAGGGGTAAGACCAGGCTACAGAAACCCACAGAGACAGCTGACCTGAACAAGGGGGAGCTCATGGACCCCCAGACTGATAGCTGGGAAAACAGCATTATAGCAACTCAGACTCCCTAAACACGGGTCTCAGCTAGAAGGCCTGGGCAGTCTTAGGGACCTCTGACAGTGGAACCAGGATGTATCCCTCATGCACAAAAGGACTTTGGGAGCACATTCCCCATGGAGAGATACTCCCTTAGCCCAGAGGCCCCAAAAGATTGCTAATAAAACCCAGTTTATCAGTACAGTGTTCTCATTTACTATATAAGGATTGGCCCTGGAATTGCAGAGATGGAGGGCTTAGACAATTTATCCTGTGTCTATCACTTCTCACAATAAGAGTATGCAGCACACAATCTAATGCCTATTTTATAGTTACAGAATCTGAAGTAAAGACAAATTGTCACCATATAGCAGGGGCATTGATCTTCACATTGATATGCCTGTATGTATTGTTTGCATGCAAGCATCATGTCCCCTGCAAGCAGAGCCTCTGAAAGTCTCTTAAAACTAAATCATTGGTTTGCTCCACAGTAGTGACGTGGTTGCAGCGTACAGGGCTCCAGAGTTAGACAACCTGGTCTTAAGTTCTTGCTCTGCCTCACTTCTGCAAGGGTAAACACATGATGGCTTTGTGCCTCAGTTCTTACCTGTGAAGTGAAAAGAGATTAAACACTTACCTCACCAGGTCACTGTAAGAATTAAATTCTTTAGTATATGCCAAGCATCCTAACGTGTATCTGGCACAGTATTTAATTTTAACTCCTAATTTGGCCTCCTAATTTAATATTTGGTGATTCCCTCCCATAATTTAGGCACCAGTGAAATCTGTTTCTGAAAGTCTTTCAATCAAGGTTTCACTTATCCGTGATGAAAGGAGACATTGGAGCCATAGAAACAGAAATGCTCTGGGTGAAGGAACTTAAAGTGTGGCAGCCAGTATGGTGCCTCACATGATATCAACAGGCCATGTACAATATGTTGAGTGGGAAAGGTAAATGCTGGTTACAGATGGGGTTAAGCTTTCATCAGGAAATGGGGATTATCGGAGTGGAACCAGGATGATCACAATAGTCCTTGAAAGGGACTGGGGATGGCAGAAAAGAAGGAGGAGGAGGAGGAGGAGGAGGAGGAGGAGGAGGAGGAGGAGGAGGAGGAGGAGGAGGAGGAGGAGGAGGAGGAGGAGGAGGAGGAGGAGGAGGAGGAGGAGGAGGAGGAGGAGGAGGAGGAGGAGGAGGAGGAGGAGGAGGAAGAAGAAGAAGAAGAAGAAGAAGAAGAAGAAGAAGAAGAAGAAGAAGAAGAAGAAGAAGAAAAGAAAAGAAAAGGAAAGGAAAAAGGAAAAGGAAAAAAAGAATAAGAGAAACCCAGATATGAGAAGGACCCAGAGCCTGACAGTCACAGATATAAAACAGGAACATCTGGGGTTCATGTAATCAATGGTGGGACCTCTATGTTGGTGATCTGTGTTTTAGAGCAAGTAGAGAAAGTCTCTGGAGACAGAAACTAACATAAACTGAGTGAGTCCTTTGGACCTGGTACTGTTCTGTATACTTCATGTCACCTCCCTTGACTTTTTCCTCATAACAAGCAGCCAAGTGCAGTGAGCCCTGCTTCCCATTTTAAACATCAGGTATTTCGACCTGAGTAAAGATGGTGGGCTCAAGCTGCCCAGTCCCCTGTGATACTGCCTCAGCTTTATCCTCATTTCGGGTGTTTCTCCATGTTAGTCACTGCTCTGTTGCTGTGAAGAGACACCGTGACCAAGGTGACTTTAAACAGGAAGCATTTAATTGGGGGCTTGCTGACAGTTGAGGGTGAGCTCACTGCCATGGTGGAGGGGAGAATGGTGGCAGACAGACAGGCTTGGCGCTGGAGCAGGAGCTAAAAGCTTGCATCCTTATCCACAAGCTGGAGATAGAGAGAGCAAGACTGGGTCTGGTATGGGCTTTTGGATCCTCAAAGCCCGCTCCTAATGACACACCTTCTCCAACAAGGCCACACTTCATCCTTCCCTACACAGTTCCACAAAGCACCAGGCAGGTGTTCAAAGACCTGAACCTCTGAGGACCTTTCTCATTCACACTGCCACATGCCCCTTCCCCCAGTCAGATCAGCAAACACTCAGCCCCTCCTGGGCTCCTCTCCCTGTCGCATCATCATCATCAGTCATGTAATCGCCTGTACATTTTGAGAAAGTGATTATGAGGCTGGATGACTGATTTCAGAAACAACAGGCTAATTATCTCCTTGTGATGGATGAGACCCCAGGGAGCCGGAGAGCAGAGTCTGGCTGGAATGTTGGAGTACAGTTTCACTGGCGGCTCCGCAGTGCTGCTTCTGACTCGGAAGAAGTACCCAGGTGGTGAGAAAGCAGGGCAGTGTTTGAGCACACTTGTTTCTACCCATGCATGCAGTCTGTCCAGTCATCTACCCCAGGTCAACAAGACATAAAGAACACCCAGAGTTGGCTTCTGGTTTTCACAGACATGCTTATGAACATGCACACACTCCTGTACATACACACACACATATGTACCCACACACATAAACTCATACATGTACACAAGCACACGTATACTCCGAGGAAAGCAGAGGGAGGGAAATTTAGAGACAGGGTTAGCACATATACACAGCAGCCAGATGACTACATACAGTCTTTCCTGAAAGCTAGGCTCTGATGTGGCCAGGCCAGTATGGCAGTTTAGTACGGTTCACTCACAGCCTGCTGTGAGCAGTTCAAACCCTCCACGTCCCATTCTTAGCTCTCACTGCCTTGGGCACCTTAGCAGACCAGCTATTTACAAGAGCCCACTTCCACTCATTAAATTGAAACAGTTCTTTAACAAATGGTAAAGTGAGGGTTAAGCTAGCAAGGGCTAAAATGATGGGGAAATCTGGTCACTGCCGCATCTGTCTTTGCTGTTCTTGTGTGATGCTTATGAAGATTAAATGCTAATTCAGGTGTAGTACTTAATACATTGTTGAACACAGAGAAAGTGCTAGATAAACTGTGGCTATTATCATTGCAGTGAGAAGAGTCATAACGGGCAAGATGCTGAAACTCTTGCCCCAATCCTAGGCTAGGGATGCCAGCATAGACAAAAACAAGTAGGTATATCTGAAAAGCACACAGAGAGCTGGAGCATGTGCTGGTGCTGTGAGCCCTCAGCCAGCCTCACAGCACCAGTGGATGTTCTTTGTGGTCCAGTAACACACATTAAGCACAGCAGTTTGCTTGCTGCCCAAGAACAATGCCCAGAGTCTTTAAAGGCTTTTCTGGCATGTCAGACACCTTGAAATGTCATTCTCAGTGATAATCCACAGCTCCCGTGTTCTTGTTTAGTAAGGTAAACTTGCCCCAACTGTAGATCCTGAGTCAAAGAAACACTGGCGAAGCACAGAGAAATCGGCCTGATGAATTTCCCTAAAGTCAAGTCCTTGAAACGTATGGACTTAATTTTCTCTGTCCTTCCCCATGGCCAAGCAGTAGATAGTTGACCATGTTGTAAGATTGACCCGAAGAAGCTCCAGGACAGAGAGCAAAGAGGACACAAGTCCCTTCTCAGGTAAGCTTGGGAGGGTGAATGGAGAGATGTGACTGTGCAGTATGACCTCCCACAAACAGTTTCCCCTCCACCCACAGCCAGGACAGTCATCACAAAGGCCATGGAGTTCCCACAGCTCACCTCCTTCATGGAGGGGACAAGTGGTGTGCACCCACACTTTGATAATGGCCACTTCCTGCCATCAGGAACTGCTAGAATTCTGAGATTTTGTTTTATTTCTTCAATCTCAGGTTTTGCTTGTAGGAAAAGCACGCTGAATAACATTGAAATTGGACACTAAAAGTGTTAGTAAAATTCTTGCTGCTAACCCATTTAGCCCAGTGAAGCCACAGGCTTTCGTTGATCACTTGAATGAATTAGTGACACACTACCAAGAGCACAGGGTGTCACATTGACATACACTTGTAGAAGCAGACAGAGATACAGAGAGGTAGATGACTTGTCTGAGGACACACAGCTGGCCCTACCCAGTGCTCTTGTTTCCATACCACAATCTTCAAGAGGAATTTTATAGGGTGATTTTATTTTATTGGAAAAGAAAAATGAGGCTTTGAAAAAGCAATCAGCTAAGAGCATCAGGAAAAGAACTAACGCTTTATGGGCTTTAGGATTTTACATCTGAATCTATTTCATGACTTATTAAGAGAGTGTCTAGACAGTAGGCATAATACAAGTTTAAGGTACTAATAAAAACAACTTTTTCTGAGTGTTGTGAAGGTAAGCAACTTGAGATGATAAAGTACAAGGAGCAGATTGTAGCAGCCTGGGGCACCACTTTTTGCCAACCATAATGCTAGCTAAGTTCTTAGTCTCTGTGTGTTTCTCTTTTCTTCGTAAGGGACCTCAGACAATGGAACCAGGATGTATTCCTGGTGCACAAAAGGACCTTGTGGATACATCCCCCCTGGAGGGATACCCCCTTAACCTAGAGACAGGAGAGAAGTCCTAGTCCCTACTTCAAATGACTTGACAGATTTACATGACCCAACCTGGATAGCATAGCCCTACAAGTAGAATGAGGATGGGGGGATGGGAGGGGAGGGTGGTCAGGGTGCATGTGAGGGGGGAAAGAGGGTAAGAGAGAGGAAGGGAAGGAAAGAGGGAGGGAGGGGAAACTGGGATCGACATGAAAATTTTTAAATTATATTATTAATAAAAAAAAGGAAAATAACAAAGAAGGATTTGCTGAAATGTTCTGAAGCCTAGAAGCCCGCATCCACCTTGACTTCTGCACTGAGTATTAAAAGCATAGGTCATCCGAACTTCCTTTCCATATATATCATATTAATGATATATATGGCAAGCAGGAAACAGAAAACCAGCTTGGGGAGAGCACCCAGAGAGGGGCCACACTGACAGACATTCCTGTGGGATTGGAGAAGGATCTAGCCACTGTCATGGACTGACCCAGCAGCTGTGCTCACTCCTTCCACAGTCCCCTCATTCCAGTTTGGGTTTTAGATAGCAATGGCCTGCCAGCTATAGTCTGAACCTTAAGTCCACTCCTTACCAAGTCCAAAGAACAAAAAACATAGCTTCTCCTGATGTTCTAACCAAGGGTTCTGAGACCACTTTTGATTGATCGAAAAAGTTGGTTATAAGTCAATCCATAATTCAACAGCAACTTTGACCTCAAAAATAGTGAGTTCTGGTTAACTCAAGTTAACAGAACCTATGTTTGAAATAAAGCTGGGTCCTTTGGGAATATAAGACATAAAAGTAGAGAAGGATCCTGCACAAAACAGAAATGCTGCTAAGACAGAAGAGCCAGGTGAGGTATGCCTGATGCTGTGTATGTTGTCTATCAACCATAGCATCCCCACTTACTCAGTGGTTGGTCTCAGCGGTGATGTAGGCTGTAATAGCTCTTGATGTTCAGAGGTGGAGGGAAACCAGGCTGCATGAAAGACTTAGTGGGCACGATGTATGATCCCTGTGTGTTGTTCATCAATCCTTAACAGCTCTACAATGGGTGTTCTCTATGCTTAATGTTAATTCTAGCTTGGCCTTAAACTCTGAGCCAGTTGGATGGGGACCTCAGCTTTGTCAATAACCTGACAGTCTTAGCCCCCAAAAAATAGTTTAAAAAAATCCTCCACCCAAAACTTAGAATCAGTTTGGTAAAGAAGCTTCCTACCTGCTTCTGTGGCAAGTTACCATAAGTCTGCCAGCACCACAAAGAGCACATATTTATTACCTTAGTTTCAGAGGTTACAAGACTAAAGTGACTGAGCAGGATTACATTTCTGGAGAGTCATTTCTTGTTTTTTCCATCTTCTTAGAGGACCACTGCATCCTTTGGGTAGTGAACGGCTCTACTAGGACCTCTGACTCTGTCATTCTTTTCTGCCTCTCTTGCCTCTTCTGTCAAAGACTCTTGAGATGAAATGAACCCCCAAGCCATCCTCAATAATAATCCCTTTGGCTCAGAATCTTCCACTTAGTCACATCTGCAGAGTCCTCTTTGATGTGTATAGCAACACAACTTGTACAAATTGGTATATGGACATCTTTTCACAGTTGGGGATCCACTGTTCAATCTGGGAACAATAGGAAAAAAGAAAGCAGAGTTCAAAATGTAATCTCTATCACCACCACAACCATAGTCCCTCAAGCCGGGGGCCTACAGAGGCTCGTGTCAAGTGCTGCAATAGTAAATTCCCAACTGCTAGCTGTTCATTTTTTTAAATGAAAATCTATTTTAAATGAAAATCTATTTTAAATGAAAATAGATTTTTTTCATATAATATATTCTGATTATGGTTTCTTCCCAGTTCCTTCCCACTTTCCCACCAACCAAATCCACAGTTTTTCTTTTTATTTCTGGTTCTCTTTAGACTATAAACAGGCATCTTACATTTGGAAATTATCCACACCTGTTCATACCTCCAGATTGTCTACAGCTGACTTTTAATCCCCTGGAATTTTAAAATAGGTGCACATCATTTAAATGAACATTTTTCCATTGTACTGAAACATTATAAACCATTTTCTGAGTTTAAACTAAGTACAATGCAATTTCGTTTATTTCTTTTCCTCGATGTAATTGGATTTTTTTTTCTTCTGAGCTGACCCAGATGTAAGAATACTCAGACTTTTAGCAGCACAGGTATGGGATTTGCTTTGCCAGTGGCCAACCTCTACCCTTTGATAATAAGCATGTAGTTCATTGAGTGAGGGTCATCTGGTTTGTCATCTAAATTTGGAAAGAGACAAAAAGGTACATCCTGAGGAGTATGTGAAAGTTCCAGAATCCTGCAGCCTTAGAATGGAAACATGCCCTGTGAAAGCAAATGACCCTTCTTTTGTGGTAGCTGGCATTGGAAGCTGGTTGTTTGACTACTTAAAAGCAAGGTCATGTGACAATGGTTGATGACCAGGTAGTTTTCCTGTAAGGGTCACATGGCTTAGAGCTCTGAAATCAAAGAAGCAGGTTATAAAATGACTGGTGGAGCAGTAAACAACTGAATCAGACACTCCCAAATGATGCACTACACTGAGCTCTAATAGGAAGACACTCTAATCTTGTTTCTGTACAGAATATATGACTGTATGACTAGTCCAAAAGCCCAGGAGTTAAAAAGACATCGTCTTCTAAGATGTCCCCTTGTCTTCTAAGACATCCCCCAACCATCAAGTCTTTCTAGGCAGTAGAGTACATGAGCATATTGCCATTCTGTGTTAGCTTGAATAATCATTTTAACTGTGGCATATAGGTCTTATATTAGAGAAAATTGCCTATCTATAATTACACTAATCACAAAAATTGAGTGAATTAGAATGTTAATAGTAATAATCTCATCAGGGAAATTACAATTCTCTTCCCTCAATGTTTTGTTTGACGATTGCTTTGTTTTGCTCATCACACAACAGAGGCTTAGTTACACATCTTCCTTTGTTCCTCCCTTTCTCTATTCCATTCTTCTTGGAGTAAGTATTATTGCTCTCCAAAGGCTCCATGAAATGAACCATTAAGTGTACTTAGCAGCTCCCTGCTGAAGTGATGGACATCTGAAGTCTGAACCATTCTGATAAAGACTTTATTATTTTATTTTACTTATTAAATTGTGTTTCTAATTCTTGACAATTCCATTCACATATACAATAAATATAATCATATCCACCCCATCTCCTTCTTGCTGCTCACCATGCATATCCCCCCAACATGTCTCCCTACTTTGCCTTTTTTTTTCTTTTTTCTAGAAGTTTCTTTTATTTTTTATGTCTTTGTGTTCATATATGCACCTAAGTGCCAGTGCTCACAGAAGCCAGGAGGATCAGATGCCACTAAGGCTGGAGTTACAGGTAGTTCTGAGTCATTCCCACTGATAATTCTTTCCCCCCAAAAAGAATGATTCTTCCCTTCTCCAGGAGCAATCCACTGACAATGGGTCTTCATTAAAGGGTAGGACCTGGAGCATAGCTCCACTATCTAGGCCAGAACTGAGACTTGGTGGTTTGATTTAGTGCAAATAACCACAGCTGTGATTATGGTGAATTATATAATTCATGCTGATGATAGCCATGTCATATCTTGAAGATAACATTTGATTGTACTCCTCCTCATCCTCTAGCTTTTCCACTCCTTATATGCCCTCTCCCATGACATTTCCTGAACCATGGTGGAGGGCAGAATACTTAATGAAAATATCCCGTTTAGGGCTGAGCACTCGGTCTCTTCTTTTCAGTCCTCTGAGCAGTTATTAATCTCTGCATTAACTGCTGCCCACTGCAACAGGAAGCTTTTTTGGCCAAGGTGGAACCACCCAAGTTTATGGGTGTAAACACAAATATTTAGAAGCCAATTTAACAACATGTCCAGATACTTTACACATATTATTGAATTTCCTCAACTAAGGTCCTATGAGTGTTCTGAAATGGTTTCACAGAGGCTCTTAACTCAATCTTGGGCAACTAGCAAATCCCCATAAAGTAGCATTTGATTAAGAAGCTAATTTAGAAGTGGCACAACAGGAGGTAACTTGGTTTTTAGTCAAGGACAGTCAGAAATGTGTACATAACATGTATCCTGGCTCCTGGAATCTCGCTGATGCTACAGTGAAGCCCCTGCAGCTTATAGCCATGGCTTCTATTACTACTGAGGTAATCTGCGTTGATGAAGATATTCTGATATTGAGGTTGAAGAATTAAGTCCCCCGCACCCCACCTGCAGTCATGTGCCCCATGTGGGCTACACAACCAGCCAAATATAGCCACACAGCTACTGCATAGCACAGGCCCAGCCCCTCCCTTCTCTGAAGATGACTGATCTTAAATCCAAACTTAGCCCAATTAGGGGGAAAACTTTCAGAGTCCTTCAAGCTAGCAGGGAGCACTTTAGTGCCCTGTGAATAATGGTCAGAGCTCTTAACTTCCAGGATTCAATTTTCAAAATAATCACTCTTTAATCCTCACTCTATTACTCAATACGAGGAGTCCTACTCTCTTGCACTCACCATTAATCCATCCAGAAGCAAGCAGCGAAATATCCTTCAACTGTAGTTGCCAGATGAAGGGCTTGGCTCACTGATTATAATCATACAGCCATGTGGAGTGGGGTTCACCTGAGCTGGAGGAAAAGCTTTACTTTCCAGAGATGGTCTTTGTTTCATAATAAACCCTGTCCATCCAGCAATGAATGTTAAAGTATTTGTTTGGATGGATCTTTACATTACTAAATATTACATACTGTCTTATAGCTCTAACCCAGGCTATTTACATCTGTCAGTATTTACTTAGAAATTAGAACTGCAATATTTTATAATATTACCAATTCATCTAAATATATTACAATATACATCTACACACTAAATAATGTATTTCCATAAAAACAACTACATCTTTTGAAAAGAACTAAAGAAATAATGTGTTTTTATTTTTTAATAACTTTATTATTTTAAAGGCAACTAGATTATCATATTTCACAAAAAAATGAAGAAAATAGCCTCATATAGAAATATAATTAGGAGAGAACTAATAAATCAATAGCTTATTGGTGTAGTTGTGGCGAGTTTTTTCTAATCACTGAAGGGCAGATTCTCAAAAGTTACTTGGTATATGGAAATTCAAATAATTTAGTTTTATACTTTATTACATAATTGACAACTTCCACAAAAGAGAGTCAATTTTTTAAAGAGGGGTAGCCCCTGGTAGATGACCACAATCTAGTAGAAGACCATATATCCAAGAATATAAGGCAGTATAAATGGGATTTAATGGGTTTTGAAAAAGAGAGGATGAGAACACAAAGTTGAGTAAGTAAGGATGAGGTGGGAGGGTGAACCTAGAAGGAGTTAGAGAATGGAATAAATAAAGTCAAAACACATGGTACCTCAACTGAAATAAAGACCATTGGGCTAGATTGTTGGTTGGCACTACTACATATTTTTGTGTAGCTGCATGCATTGTTTTATGGAAATCATTATTTTCTTGACTAATACAGGGTTATCAGCTCACTATAAAATATTTTCAAATAACATTTGTTAATATCAATAGTTTAATCAGGGGATCTTTAAGTGTTGAGAAGTTATCAAAGCTTACAGTGGCAGATAATTGCCTGCCAGAATTCTGGTTTTCACTTGAAATTCTAATTTACTTATTGGCAATAAACACTATCATTTAAAGTGAAAAACATTTCTTTTTGGAGAAAATATGTTATCTACGACCAATTAGTCACAGGTTGTTTTTCTTCTCATTTAAATGGCATTTCATCAAACAAATGGCTAGTTTAACTGGTAACTAACTCAACCACACACAAATGTTTTCCCTCAAGAAAAAACACTGAGTGCTGATGTACACCTTTGTGTGCATCACCTTTGTGATTATCACCACTGTTTCTGCATAATTAAATGATATCATCTTGAGAGTTTTATTGATAAGATTCTCAGTTCTTCATTCAAGACATTCTGATGTAAAATTGGCTGTTTTCCCGGGCAGGAGATAAGGAATATGTTAATTCTTGCTGACTTCTTTGTTTTCATGGGCTAACACTTTTGCCTATCATTTCTTCTCTACTATCAGCGTCAGTGTAAGTGTAATCAAAACAGCAAATAATATCTTTGAATTGTTATGGTCTTCCAAACCACCTAAAGAATTCTGAGTTCCCTAATCTGTAATTTAAACTTTCACAATTACCATTCTTTATAGTAGTAATAGTTAATGTTTATAAGTATGTTCCTGGTATTGTTTATGCACTGATTACTTTAATTGTCATATGTTCATATATACAGAAGCCCTAGTCCATAGAAAACATGTTTCCTTTAATACAGATTTTTTATTATTTTTGGTAATTTTATTCATGTGTACTATATTTACCTTTACAACTCTCCTTTCCCTGTTGATGAAAGTTTTCTCATGTCTTGCCTAGGTCCCACCATTGCTTCAGTCCCAAATGAGCACACAAAGGCTTATATTAATTATAAAACTGTTGGCCAATGACAGAGCTTCTTACTGGCTAGCTGTGTCTTAATTATCAATCCATCTCTATTAATCTATATATTTCCATATGGTCTTATCTTACCGGAGAAGGGTCCAGACCTCATTCCTCTGGCGGTTACATATCTTCTTTGGTGGGTTCTCTCTGCCTACCATTCCCAGCATTCTCCTAGTCCTGGTCCCACCTATCTTCCCTTCTCATTGGCCACAGGTTTTTATACATCAACCAATAAGAGAAACATATTTTCAGAAGGACATCACCCGTCACTTCCCCTCTCAAATTCCTCCTGTATCCCACACTCCCTCCCAAATTCCTGACCTCTTTATTATTATTATTTATACATACATATGCATATTTGAATACAACATGCTGAGTCCATTTAGTGTTTCCAGTATGTACATGTGTTTAGGGCTGACTACTTGGGGATTGGAGATTCTCTCAGGGGCTTGTTCCTTCAGAAAACTTAATCTTCCTCTCTCCACAGTCATTAATTATAAGTAGTGCTTCATCTAGTGGTAGAGCTCCATGAGCCTGCTCCCATTCATGTTGGCATATTGACTGGTGTTGCCATCAGTCAGGTCTTGTTTAGGCAACCATGTTGTTAAGAGTTCATGAATACAGCTGTTCTGTCATATAAAAAAGGTACTATTTAACAGTAGATATCATTGTCCTCTGCCTCTCACAATCTTTTTGCTCCCTCTTCTGCTATGTTCCCTGGGACTTAGGTATAGAGATTGTGTTATAGATATATTAGTTAGGGCTGGACACCCCCACAGAGTTCCATGCATCTTGACCAATTGTAGACTTCTATGATAGTGCTTATCTGCCACAAGAAGGATTTTCTTTGATGAAGGGAACATTTGATGATGAGTAACATTTACCTGTAGGAATAAAGATAAATATTTAGAATTTGGAAATTATACTGTTTAGGAAAGTGGCAATAATAGTAGATTTTCCTCTAGGGTCCTTGACCTCGTCTGCAATGAGTACTTGGCTTTGTTTGTTGTAACAAGTATGAATTCCTTTCTATTAAGCCACTCAATGCATGGCTGTTGGTTGCTACTAAAATACCAGTACCATTACTGCACCCTGTGGGCTATCTTGTCATATCTTGTCAAGTTCGTTGTTGTGGATCACAGGCTTTACAGCTAAGTAGGACTATTGACTGCCTTTTTCCTTTGGCAACTTACATAACACCTTCCAATAATATGAGAGCTAGTCTTCATGGAGAAGGGTTCCATGTAAGCATGAGCTTCAGATCTCTAAGTCCCACATCCTAAGTATTTGCTATCTTTAACACTAGGTTCAAGTTCTGGGAAGGAACCAAGGACATATATATATATATATATATATATATATATATATATATATATATTCGTTCGTGTGTGTGTGTGTGTGTGTGTGTGTGTGTGTGTGTGTGTGTGTGTGCATCCTATATAATCTGTATAGTTTGGAGAGTCCCTTGGACTCCCTGAGCAACAACTCAAAGAGATAAAGTCAAGTTAAGGAAATGCTAATACTTATTTGGTTTTGTGACTCTGCAAATTTCCTATTGCAAAAGAAATGCCTTGAGCGGATGATTCTACCTGATCATGGCTTCTCCTGTGTGGCAGGGACTTTGATCCCGTGTGTTATTTCTGTGGAGGTTCTGGTCATCTATGGTGAGAACTACAGTGGTTTCATGCCAGAGTGTGTGTTTTAAAGGAAGTAATATTTATAGGACTATACAACTTGTATCAGATGCAAGAGTTTCTGTAGTTTTGTATCTTTCCTTTGTTCTAACTATCTTCACTACGAGAAATAAGAATAGATGCACCTGGGGAAAGAGTTTCTTTTTAAATTTTACTTAAAAAATTGTGTTCTTTTCCCTCCCTTGACTCCTTCTAGATCCTCCCACCACCCCCCATCCACCCAGCTTCATGTTCTTTTTTTCCTCTCAAGCAAAGAAAAACAACCCAAAAAAAAAGCAAACAAAAAATAAAAACCAAAGCAAGTCAACAACTAAAAAAAAGAAAAAAAAAACAGAAAACAACACAAAAAACATACACATAAAAGCATGAAGTCTGTTTCTTATTGACCCTACTCTGAGCATAGGGCCTGGCCTGGTATGTGGTTGATAGTTCCAGTGACACTCCACTGAAGAAAACTGATTTTCCCATTCCCAGAGATATTAATTACAAAAAGCTTCTTGGTTATGGGTGGGACGTTGTGTTCACTTCCCCTTCTTGGTGCTTGGTTTTATCTGGTTGAACCTGTGCAGGTCATATGAGTGCTGTTACAGTCTCGGTGAACCTATTTGTGTATCAGCCCTGTTGAGTGTGGAAAATGCTGTTTTCCTGGAATTGTCTGTCAACTCTGGCTCTTACAACATTTCTACTTCCTTTTCCATGTAGATCCCTGAGCCTTCAGTCGGGAGTTTGATTTAAATTAAAAAAATCCATTTAGGGCTGAGTGCTTCAACGTCTCTCATACTCTGTGCACTTTCCAGTTGTGGGTCTCTGTGTTAATTACCATCCACTGCAAGAAGAAGCTTCTCTGACAAGGGTTGAGCATGGCACTGATCTGTGGATGTAGCAATATGTCATTAGAAGTTATTTCATTGCTAAATTCTTTTAGCAGAATAATAGTAGTAGATTTTCCTCTAGACCTATGACCTATCTAGTCTAAGGTTTGTGCACTCTTTAGCCATATCAAGTATGTATTTCATCTCCTAGAATGAGCATTAAATCCATTTTTTAAAAATGACTGTTCACACAACATTTGTGTCCCTCTTGTACCAGGATCATGCAGTACTGTAGGTCTCTGAGTTTGTATCTGAGTGATATTGATGATTACTTTTCTCCTCTGGTATGGTGCAAAGTACTTCCCAGTGCCATGAATGCTAGTCATTGGGAGTGGAAGTTCTAGTTAGACTACACTTGATTTTTCCATGGTTTTTGACTCAAGTATGCTGTGTCTTCAGCAATAGGGTCTTTCCATTAGGTTATAGAGAGTAACTAATAGCCTTGGTAATAGTCTGTGATGTCTGGAGGATCCTTTGGAACCACTTTGCCAATGATTCAACTGGAAAAATTATTGAGAAAAGCCCAACACAGCCCATTAATAACTTGTCCCCCCCAAGAGGTGCAGATATTAACAGGTATTGGTGATAAGTCCCTATTAAGCAAGGCCTTGGTTGAGAACCTCACACATGAATACTTATCTACATCACTCACACTCACTCTCCCACCTCAAACTTTTCCTAGCCCCTCTATCCAAAATTCATGGTCTCTTCTTTAATCATTATTTTATACACCATACATGCACAGAGAGAGAGAGAGAGAGACATATATGCAACCTACTATGTCTATTTAGTATGATATATATATGTGTATATATATATATATATATATATATATATATATATATATATATATTCCACCTGAGGTCGGACATCCTATGCAGGAACTCATTCATAAAGAAAGCTCCCTCTTCCAGCAGGCACTGACTATCTGAAGGTCTTCATCTAAGAATAGATCATATGGAATTTCCATTGTTCACATTGGCATGTCAACTGGGGTTGTGATTATCAACTGATTGTGCTGGTCTTGTTGACATTTCCTGGTTATATTTTTCCTGTCATGCCTAGGGGGCACATCTAGCTAAAGACACTCTGAACCTCTTCCATAATATTCCCTAAGCCCTAGGTGTAGGGTCAGCAAGATCTTTTGACTGTGCTTCTCTCTAGCCTATGCATCCTTCTTTTGAATTGTTTCAGTTATGTCTCCTGCCTAAACCTGAAACACCCATAGGGTTGATAGACACAGCACTAAGCTAAATTAGTCCTTTACATCTAGATCTTTTAGAGCTTTGGTGACTAAGTTCTATTTTTATACCCTGTGGTAGAGCCAAGAGTGTATGTGGAGCAGACATCTGCTATGTATAGTGATGTGGAGTAGAAACGTTAACTATTGGAACGTAGACTACAGAAAGCATCCATCTGAATGTATTCCTAACCCTTTCACTGGTGGATTCAATGACCCTCATTGCCCCCCTTAGCTCATTTCATTACCTGGCCTGAATGAAGGGTTTGGTACCATCTGTACCTTCCAGGAGTGGGATGGCAGTGTGAGATTTGGGCACAATTACAGTTTTTAAGCAATGGCTCTCTCCCCCATTGTGGAATCTTCTAGAACTGTATATGATGGGAGAGGTAAGAATTGCCTAACCAGCTATTCCAGCATGTCTCCTTTCATGTCCTGAACTTACTCAGATTAGCCTTTTCTTCTTAAGATCTTCCCAAAGCAAAGCCAGTCAGCAGTTATCAGGGACCATTTGGTCCATCCACCACAAGACTCTTAGCTGGTCTCATTTTAGCTGATTTCCCCTTGTGGGACTGGCTGTGAACCCAAATAAATTCTAAATTCAATGCCATAGCGGCTTCTTTTCCTCCGTGTTTGTGGAAGTAGTTCATGCTGCAGCATCAATCAACTCCTGCAAAAGATTCGGTACAAAGAAGCCGTTTCCTTGTGTGATAGACAGATTCCAGCCTCCAAGCCTTCAAACCTGCTCATGTCCTCTCAGCACACTTCTATTCTTCTCCAAATATATGTCATATTCATATCATCTAAAATAGTGTTCTTGAATTGTTAGTTAGCTCTACTTAGTCCCTGCCATAGGATACCTCTAATATATTAGAGACAGTAATTGTGATGTTAAATACCAATGTTTCACTTGCTTTACTCTAAAAAAGCACCGGGCAATGTCTTACTCTCACACTTTGACCCACCCACAACAGTTGTTATGCACTCTGCCTCATGCCATTTGCAAGTACCTCCATTGTAGCACTTATTGCATTGTTTTATACAATAACAATAAAATTTTATCACAAAATAAAAATGTAAAGAACTAGCTTATGAGTCTCTGAAGGCACGGACAGAATCTTATTTGTTATTCAATTTTCAGTATGAATCCAAGCATTAGTTGAGAATTGAATTTTTTAGTATATGATTGTGATATTTTTATTGTGGTATAGAAGGCATCGTGGTATTTATGTCTTGATGATATATTCTACTTTTATACATGTTATGACTCAACCTTAAAATAAGAAGAATTTTAACCTGAACCAGCAGTTGCTATGTCTGATAATTGAGAGAAGTTTCTGTACTGCCCAACTTTCTCTTCTCTGGGGTATCCACGTTTAGTGGTTTCTTCTGTTCTCCTTCCAGCAACACTAAAGGAACTAGTCTCACAGACAATGATCCGCTGGGCCCAGGAGAACCAAATCCAGGATGCAGAGTTGGTGAGGATTATGTTCAACCTCCTCAGGAGGCAGTATGACAGCATTGGGGAGCTGCTACAGGCCCTGCGGAAAACCTACACCATCAGCCAGGCCTCTGTGAGCGACACCATCAACCTGCTGGCTGCCCTGGGCCAGATTCGGTCCCTCCTGAGTGTCAGGATGGGCAAGGAAGAGGAGCTTCTCATGATCAACGGGCTAGGGTAGGGTCACTCACAGCAAGTGCAGGCCACTAAAGAGAATGCTCTTTCTCTCCTTGTAGTGGTACAGCTTTAGCACATGAGCTACCTCTGGAACATGAGACAGGACAGCATACTGCCTGTTATGCAAGATGAAAAGGCATTACCAAAAGAAATGAACACAATTCTTAAAGACTCTTAAGACTATAGCCTACATGGGGTCATGAAACAAATCTGGAGGAGAGAGCAATATATTTAACTTGAGAAACAATCTGGTCCCTGGAGCTTTTGGCTAGGTGTCTTCTGAGGCTTCTGAGATATTCCTAGCTGGTTCTTTCTTCCCAATTCTAACTCATGAATCTGCCTCACAAACCATGTAGACAAGACAGTTCCTGGCAATTTCAGTGCCAGGGGGATTTCCTTTCATTGCAAAGCATAGAGAAAACAGGTGCCAGAAAGGTTCACTGGCCAACCCGCAATGTTATGTGATTAAAATCAAAAGCACCAGCCCTCCCCTCCCCATCCTTGGGCTGACAAGCTACAGAAGCATCACTAAGGACCAGGAAAGCAGTTTGGATGATTCTCAGGAGAGAAAGTGTGTGTGTACATGCATTCCCCAAGTTCATTTGCAAAGAGGAAAATTATAACAGAAATTAAGAGACTTTTATGGGAAGGGAATGAGCTTCAGAAATAGCCCTTCTCCTCTCCAGCCAAGTTACAGGCAATTGTTGCATCTCCAGACTTTTATTTGCCCAAGTTTCAATGTGTGAGTTTGTGTTAAGTAGCTTAAAGGTGTGATGGTTGACATGTGTTCATGTCATTGTTTTCTGAAGACTAGTGTCCACAAACTCTGTGGTATCAAATATGAAATTCTTATAAGAAAGATAAGCAGTCCTATCATTAATAAACTGAGTACAAAGTAACACAGTGGTAAGGGGAGAAAAGAAGTTCTTGGTTTCACAGAAAAAGAAAAATCCTGTAATGTGAATGGTCTTAGAAATTATTATAAGCAAACAAAAAGAGGATGAAGGGAGAATTATTTAAGTATCATTAGAAATAAACATTTTAAAGAAAAAAGTCAAACACTTAGAAATTATTTTGCGCTCCTTTTTATATTGGCTAGAAACGATTGCATATGTAGCTCATTACCTAGTACCTTATTATTATTTTTCTCAACCTATCATTTTAATGTTACTCAACCCAAATTGTGTGTGTGTGTGTTCTCATTCCTGGATTTTCAGAGCAGAATAGCAACAGGTGCTGAATTCTCCCTCTCATTCTCCTGTTAGGGACATAATGAACAACAAGGTGTTTTACCAGCATCCCAACCTTATGCGAGTCCTTGGCATGCATGAGACAGTGATGGAGGTGATGGTGAATGTACTGGGTACCGAGAAATCACAGGTAATGCTATACTTAGCCTGAACTTGACTCTCAGGGCAGGAGTGCCTATTGCCTCAGTTTTTCCCCTTGGAAGAGGAAAGGATTTTTACAGAACCAAAATGATCCAGGAAGAAGGCTATTGCTGCTAGCATAGAGTCCACCTGGGAATTCATACCAATTTTCCTGAGATCTTGCTTAAATTGAATAGCTTTTTTTTGTTCCTTTTGCGTGGGTGCATATATGTACTATACATGCATACATGTGATCATGCTCACATGCATGTGGATGCCCATGTGTAGACGTGCATGCACAATTATGCTCATACACATGGAGGCCTGAAGTTGGCATAAACTATCTTCCTAAATGGCTGCCCACTTTATTTATTGAGACAGCATCTTTCACTAAACTCAGACATCACAAGTTCAGAGTCCACCTAAACAGCTCACTCTGGGGATCCCTGTCTCTGCCCCTGAATGGTGGGATTATAGATGGGCCTAGTCCCATCTTGCTTTTGTGGGTGATGGGAACCAGAACCTCAGTCCTCACACTAGTGCAGGAATCATTTTATCCACTGACTGGTCTAGACTGCATGACTCCCAAAAGCAAAATATGGAGTATAGTTTCAAAGGTTGCAGATTCTAGGATACCACCATCCCAGGAATAAGTGGTATACTCTATTGCTGTAATGAAAAAAAAAAAAAAACACTGACCAAATGCAACTTAGGGGAGAAAAGGGTTTATTTGGCGTATACTTCCAGGTCACATCTGAATGCCCCAGTGACTGCAAACGTCAGAACTGTTTCTTTGTTAGCAGGGCAAGCAAGCAAATCAAGAGATGAAGGATTACAGCCCCATGCTAACTTGTACATTTCTTGTAACAAGGGCCTTAGGCACTAGTAGAAGAGCAGTGATTGGGGCCACATACCTGGGGAATGTTCCCAGAAACAGGACATGTTGCCTTTCAGACTTTCTTAACTGCGGGGACCACTCTTGTCCCAAAGAACCTGAGTTTTAATGGACTAATTGGCATTGTTTTCCTACGACACCCCAACCCTGTTTCTGATATTACCCTTCAGTGCTCTAATCCCTCCAGTTGGAAACAATTGTTGTGTAGTCATGCAGTTTTGTGGGACATTTAAGGAAAAATATCACTGATAGATGTGTTCCTTAGAAAGAAAGATCTTGGGGACTATAGCTAAATTCCAAGATTTTTGGAAGTTTCATTCTTAGGCATTCTGCCCCTTCTATAAACATCCTCAGGAGAAGAGGTATAAGCAAAAAGTTCATGTTCCAAAAGATTCATAGCTTATGAGTCTTCAACGTAAGACTCCTCTCAAGCTTCAATTGTTCACGAGTTCACAAAGACCTCAGGACGGATTCTTCTCTCTAATATTTCCTGCTTCCACCCACAGATTGCCTTCCCAAAAATGGTTGCTAGCTGCTGCCGCTTCCTTTGCTATTTCTGTCGAATTAGCCGGCAAAATCAGAAGGCCATGTTCGAGCATCTAAGTTACCTGCTGGAGAACAGCAGTGTGGGCCTGGGTATGTGTGGCACATGGTATCACTTCTACCTTTGGACCAAACAGTCCACTCTCCCTCCTGACTACTTGGGGGCAAAAGGCAAAAATCAACATTTATGCAATGATACATGTCAGTGCAAAATGAGAGCCAGCATGTCCCAAAAACAAAAGCATAAAACACATATGTAATCTCCATGTTCTCTACAAGCATTGCTACCAACTACCTTTGGAGTCAGTCTCCCCTCTAAAGCCTGTAGTTTATGAAATGCTGCCTGGAACGGAGTATGTACTCTGAGGACAAATGCTCTCCCAACCCACTCTGCTAATCAGTGAACTGAGCTCTTAAGACCAAGGTCATGGATCCAATCCTTTCCTGGCAGGCTAGCTGCAGGATTCATTGCTGGCCCACCAGCCAGCCAGCAAATTCTGCCCTTAGCCGCATAGCAGTCTGGCCAAGAGCAGCTAGGGATAAACAACGTGATAATGGAAATGGATAAATATCAGGCCAGCGCCACTGTGCGAAAGGCCTGGCTCGCCGTGCCGGACATAAACCAAATGAACTGTGGAATGCACAAACACATACACTTGAAATGTAAAACTCCCACTTTTCTTTTGATTATCAAATGCAACCTCAGGTTATCGATTTTTCTTTAACTGTCACTTGAAGTTTTTCATAATTGTAACCTAGGAGCCAAACAAACCAAAAATAAGTATCACGGGCAACATTGATACACTCACGGAACTATTCGCTTGACTGGACAGTTGATCAGATTAACTAACTCTAAGTGATAGCCCCTATAATTTTCCAAGTCCTTTGGGCCCAGACAATGACGGAGCCCCTGAGTCTTTTGAGTGATCCCCAAAAGGAGACTCTCAAGAAGTTTTGTGTTATGAAGTACTTGAAACTATGTAGTCCCGACTCATTCCATAAAGTGGTTTTGTTTTAATTAGTGTTCTCAGTAGTATTGAGAGTGAGAAAGAACTTCAAATCGGGCTTTTCTAAAGCGGGACGGTAGCCCTCGCTGAGACCTGCAGCTTGAAGCTTGGGCCAGGTTTCAGTGTATTTACTGCCCTCTCCTGTCCACCTATGTGCACTGCACTCTCAAGTCTGACTGGGTGGCCTTAATGCTTTTCCTTTTTGCTCCATCTTCAGCTTCCCCATCAATGAGGGGGTCCACCCCACTGGATGTGGCAGCCTCCTCTGTGATGGACAACAATGAGTTAGCACTGGGCTTAGAAGAACCGGATCTTGAGAAGGTAACTTGTTCTTGGGGAAACATGTTATTTTTCTCCACACGGAGGGAAATCCAGCCAACACCTAGGTTTCCATTCAGAATCATTCATGTTGGCATAATATGAGTGCCCGGCACCATCATGGTTAGGCCTCAAGGGTCACATACTAACCAAAATAATTAGCTTCTCTGACATGTGAGTATGGGCATTTGTGTTCTTCATTTGTGGAGGCCCCATGTCGCTGCGCTACATGGAATCTCACTGGATCCCTGTGGTTCCTAGAGAAAAGTTCTGTGTGGTTTAATTCATGAGTTCACATATCACAGAGATCTAACAGGAGGTTGTAAAATCAATGTGCTCTCCACGTGCACACTGCTGCCCCCTACTGGGGCTGTAGACACAATCCCTAATAGTGCCTACCAGGCTGATCTGCCTGCAGCTGATAAAGTTACAGTGCTCTGTGACTTAGAACAACCACTCTAGAAAGTTCTCCATGCTTGATACTGGATTTTCTGTACTCACCTTCCCTAGGGGCACTTCATTGATAACTAATAAGTGGGTTGTTCAAAGTTTATAGCAAAGAAAACGCCCATAGAGGACCATGGTGGGACTTTGGTAAGTCTTCAATTGGAAGATTTTCCACCATGCCACTCATGGGACAATTCGCTTAGTGGACAGCTGATCAGATTAACATTCCGTGCTCCAAGTGTGGAGAAGAACAAAGGGGTATGGACAAGGACTGTAGGAAGTCAAAGGCCACCTGCCCTCTACAGTGAACGTGTGTGGAATTGCCGTCACTTAGAGACAGCAACAACTGAGGGCTGAGCAGAAGCCTGTCAGCTGCACTGTTGGGGAAACATTCCAGGAGTGTTTAGGGCTCAGCCCGTGTCTAGGACAGTCAGAAAGCCAAGCATGGCAGAAGCATCCAGAGCATGGGAGCATGGTGAGAAAGGTGATGGGAGTGGCCAGAAATTGGAATTTATTAATAATAAAAGTTCACACTCACGCAAGATCACTCTCTGCTAGGCGGCACCCGGTGCCTCCACCAGTTAACCCATGTGACCCTCAAGGGGGAAAACCGTATTATTAATTATTATTTTTTTATTATTACTGCTCAGAAGTTATGGGCAAGGAAATGGAGGTGTGGGGATTAGGTCACCGTCCTCATTGGCACTGGGTGAGTGAGTTGGAATTCGGCCCAAGAGCCCATGCTTGTTCCGATTATATTACAGTATCTCCCCTGGAAACCACAAGCCACAGAAACCACAAAGGCCCCCAGCAGGGGAGCGACACGGTATGCGGCATGCTTTAGAAGGTTCCAGTGAGGAAATTGACGGGAATAGAAAGAAGAGCTGAGCTGAGAAGGATCGCTAAGAGTTATCTTCAGTAACACAT
Source organism: Cricetiscus sungorus (assembly GCA_030556225.1). Classification (NCBI taxonomy): domain Eukaryota; kingdom Metazoa; phylum Chordata; class Mammalia; order Rodentia; family Cricetidae; genus Cricetiscus; species Cricetiscus sungorus. Next base: position 48,901,441 of record JANBXA010000372.1, on the reverse strand, counting down.
GCATGAGGGGTGCTGACTTCAGTTAATATTGACACGGCAGATGTGAGAAGTGTTTGAATCCAGAAAAGCCAGGGAAGACAAATAGCAGCCATTAATCAAATACTGCTTTGGTTCACTTGCAGGCATGCCCAGCCTTCACTCCAAAGGTCATATGCAGCCAAAGAGAGTGTGAATGCAGTCCAACACAACACTTTGGAAGCTTACAATATGATAAAATTCTGTTTTGCATGTTTGTAACTCAGTCTCATAGCTCTTCAGCATATACTTTGCAAGTAACAATACCGTTTTCTAATATCAAATGGTTAGACACTCCTGTAAGTTCAGGGGGTGGCACAGAGATGCATTGAGGTTCTCAGATGGAGATGTCAACTGGAGAGCTGGCTGCATTTTCTGAGCTGCAGATAGAGATCATGGAGGGAGACTAAAGGCCTCTGGGTAGTTGAGATCCTTGCAAGGATGTGTCAGGGCCCCGAGGACCACTACGGCCTACGGGAGTCACAGTGAAAAAATATCAACTACTAAACAACAGGAAAAAAACAGGCAAAGAGGGATGAGGAGACCCTAGGAAATGTATCTGTGAGGCTGAGGTGAGGCATTATTTTAAAAATACGTTTTGCTTTCTTCCTTCCAAATAGTATAAGAAGGCCCAAAGAACTTGGGTTGAGAAGGCAGAGAAGGGGGAACTAGTATGTTATGATTAAGTTATCTTGGCAGTGATGCCCCATCTGTCTGAAGTGCCACACAAACAGGTAGACGATGTCACCACTCATAAAGATCGTGTCGGCACAGCCATGGCAGAGAATTGTTGGCCAAGCTGCAGAACCATGTACAGTCTGTTAAGATGAGATGATAATTGCCCACTAATAGTTTACTCAAGTTCTGTGTGAGGACATTGATTCAGATGCATTTAGCTAATAATGAACAAGAGCCCATCATGAAGCGGGCAAACTACATGCCTGTGTCTGTGTCACTTACTTCTAGCTGGGCACATTTACTTTGTGGTGTAAGGGTATGTTCATCTTCTGAGACCTCTGTGATACATGTCCACGGATGGGGTGACTTAAACATCAGAAGTTAATTTTCTCAGTTCTCCAGTCTGGAAAGCCAAGACCAAGTGCTATCGGCTTTAATTTCCCCTGAGGCCTTCTCCTTAGTTTATAGATGGCTACCTTCTCGCTGTGTCCTACAGGGCCTGTCTTCGGCAGAAGCATCTCTGTTGTAATCTTTGCACAGCTACATTTCTTCCTTTGATAAGTACACTTCCCTAGAAGATGCCTTTTTGCTTAGTGTCTTCTTCACGGGTCTTTCCTCCAAATAATAGCACTCTGATATGCCAGAGCCAGGAGTGTCAATGTATAAATTTGGGTGATACAATTCAGCAGAAGGTGTCTTTGAGTCTTTCATTTCATTTAATTATTTGGGGTCTTTTGCAACAACATCCAGGAGATATTTTCAAGTGATAATATTTTAGGAGAGGACAAAATATAAGTAAAATTTTAATCATTTTGTCAAATCAGTGAGCATTGCTGTTGGGGCTAATTAAATCTCCACTATACCACTAAGATGAAAGACATAGTCAGGAAAAGAATCTTTATTTCAATTAACTTTTTTCGTTACCATATAGAGAAATGTGGTGTGGCGTGGTATATATATATATGTGTGTAATTACATTTGTTTTTTTCTTGTCACCCTCTTGCTGGTTTCTCTCCCCCTCCCAAATAGTCACCCACCCTACTTTCATGACAAATACATGCCATTCTCCTCTTGTCCCCTCTTCTTCTAGCTCTGCTGTCTCCCTTCCCTCACATAGACCTCTCTATACCAGTGTGCCCTACACACATCACACACACACACACACACACACATACACACACACCACATGCCACACACCAAATACACATGCTATACCATACCATCATACACACACACACATACCACCTATACCACACACACCATACACACCACACACACACACACATATCTCTATTCTTGAGTGTTAGAAAAATTCTCTTCTTCTCCACATATACTCAAAATACCGAAGTCAAAAACAGAGTGGTGATTCAAGCTTACACAGCAATTGGTTTGCTGGTATTTGTCTTTGACTTCTGGTGAAAAGCAAGCAAAATCTGGAATCTTGTGACTCACAGCCGTGAGTTCTCACAAGCTGTGTCTGGCAGTCTAGAAGCAAAGAGGTCGTTGCCAATCTAATTTTTAGCTTGCCTCCTTTTGACCATCCCACCCTTAGCATCATGACCTTTGACTTCAAATGGCTGTTGTTGATTCAGAACTTGAGTCAAGACCCCTGATTACCCAAGTACCACCCAAAGACAGTGCATTACCATTGTCAGCCTTGGTGCCACAACAGGCTCTCCAGTATCTTTTTAACTTTCCAAATGAATATATGCTTACAAATAAAGCAAAGGGGTCCAAGATTATAAGAAAAGGTGTATAATTATCTGGGGGAGAGTTAAAAATATCCAGGCTCTCTCTAGCTTCTAGAGATAAGCCCTGATTCCTAAAAATGCAGCTCTCATGGCTGTCTTAAGAATTTTAGTGTATCTCTTAGCCTTAAATGCATGGGGTTTTTCTATTTTTATTGTGATAAAATGCACATAATTTACTCTCCTCACCATTTTTAGTGTATAGTTCCGAGTCACTGAAGCCTTTTATAATGTTATATGACCGGTACCACATTCATCTCCATCGCTCCTTCCATTTCATCAAACAAAACTCTGCCAATTTAACAGTAACTTTCTTCCTCCCTGCAGCCCCTGGCAACTGCCATTTTTCTTTCTGCCTCTGTGGTTTTGACTGCTCTTGCTATCCAATACGAGTTAAAGTCACACAATGTTTATTTTGCTTGGCTGACTTATTTCACTTAATGTATATTCAAGGATCGCCCACTATGTGGACCTTGCCTATGAGAAGTCCCTTCCTCTCTAAGGCTGATTATAGTGTACTATCCGCATATACCATATTTTTCTTGCCCAGTTATCCATTGAGAGATACTTAGGTGGTGTCTCTAGTTTTAGCAGTTATGAACAGTGCTGCTGTAAATTTGGATTATACATCTGTCAAGACCTTATTTATAACTTTAGTGTATAGAGCCAGGAATGAAATTTTTGGATCAAATGGTAAACCTTTTTTTTATTACTTTTTTAAAAAAAACAACTATCCTGTTTTCCATGGTGGCTACTTTCCATTCTTTTCACCAGGGCTTGTTCACGGGAATCCAAGTTTTCTTTATTGAAACTTATTTTCGTTTTGTTTTCTGTTTATTTGCATTTTAATGCAGTAGTTGTCCTATTGAGTGTACATGGACATTCACCAATTTTGTACTGTTCTTGGCAGGTGGTAACCTACTTGGCGGGTTGTGGCCTTCAGAGCTGCCCCATGCTTCTGGCCAAAGGATACCCAGATGTGGGCTGGAACCCCATTGAAGGGGAACGTTACCTGTCCTTCCTGAGGTTTGCTGTCTTCGTGAACAGTGAGTTCCATGTGCTCCATGATCAGGATAGAATAATTATTAACTATGGCTTTATACACAAAAGGGTAACATTTCACTGCTTTTTGTCGGTCAATATAATAGACTATAAAGATGGTTGGTAACTGGCAAGAGAACTCCCAAGAAGGAATGGGCCAGACAAGCATCAAGATAATCTAATGACAGATCCAGCAAGAAACACATTGCATTAACTGACTTGCCTTCTCTCTGTACCTCTTCTCCTATCACTTCATCTGTTTTAGAGTTGATGAGTATGCACCTCCAGGTCTTTAGACTAGTCTATGAGTGGGTGAGAGAATGAATGGATGCGTAAGTGGATCAAAAATACAAAAATAAGTGAATAGCTATTAAAGGTTACTCAATTCCCAACAGGTAATTGCCATAATGACCTTAAATATTATCATTCTCAGTACAAGTCATCTATTTATGATAAATTCCCATTCTACCAAACCCTTTCATCACACAAGAATAACGAATGGACATCGTATGAGACAATTGAGACAAGTGTAACGAAACAAATGTTTCATTACAGCACTCACTTATATTTGCACTACAGTTACATTCCTCTGCTCTAGCAACTAGATCCACACTTCTGCAGGAAAGCTTCTTCTTGGCCTTCCTAAACTGTTTTCTTCTCTCAAGACTGGTTTTGTTATATCCTGAAGTAATGTTTCATTTTCTGTCCAAATAATCATATTCCAGAGTTAACACAGAATTAGTGCATCAGGAGAAAAGAGAGATGGAGAAAGAAAGTAAGGGGAATTGGGGAAGGAAATTTTTTAAGAATTCAAGGTCAGAGGCTAGAGAGATGGCTCCGTGGTTAAGGGCCCTGTCTGCTCTTCCAGAGAACTGTGATTTGATTCTCAGAACCCACATGGCAGCTCCAGTCCTGGGGTATCCAACTTCCTCTTCTGGCATCTATGGGCAGACATGGATGCAGCATAGAGGCATACATGTAGACCAAACATCCATGTGCATAAAATATATAACTAATAGTTGTAAGAAATCAAGGGTGGAGAATAGCCTCAACCTTAAAGAGTGCGTACTGCACTTGCCGGGGACTGTAGGTTCAGTTCCCATCAACTAATCAGGCACCTCGTGACCACTTACAGCTCTAGCTCCAGGAGATTTGAAACCCTCTGGGGGCCACCAAGGACATTCACACATGTGTGCCTGCACACACTTGTGCATGTCTGCACACACACACACACACACACACACACACACACACACACATTAAAAAAATAAATCTTTTTAAAATTATCCTTATGTACATAGATTGCATGACAGATTAACTGGATGCAAGTAGGTTGAATTCTTTTTTCATTTTATCCTCCTTCATAGTCAAGGTCAAGTTTAGTGTAACTGACAGTTTTAAAGTATCTACTGGCTATGATCCTATGTAGATTATCTGAATTCCAAACTTCACTTTTGCTGATTAGTTACAACTATAATGAACTAAACTCTGGACCAAAATATGTGGCCTATCCCTCTTACCTTAGTGCTGTTTGTATCCTTTTACATTGTCTCTTTAGTACATTTTTATAATGCAACAAGTTCTAGTAAATTGTATATATTTATGAGCTAATATTATGATATCTTTAGAAGACAAGTACTATATTTGTTTGGGGCAAAGTACACCAACTTTGGCTTTAAAAGAATTATTGTCTTTTATTCTTTGAGAGGATAAACATGTCCCTTTGAGGTGATCAAAGAAGATGCTGTAAAGCAGGCCATGACAGAGATGAACCTAAAGTGTCATGTTTCTAGAAACAGAGGCAGGAGAGGTTATCCAGTCAGAGAGCAGCATGCACGTGGCCTAGAAGCTAATGCACACTGTTCGCGGTAAACAGTGATCTGTCAAAACAGAGGGTGGCTAAGTGAATGACAGTAGTAGATGAGGTTTGAAAGGTAGGTGGATGGTTGTAACAGGGAGAACATAAATGCCAAGCTGAGATGTTTAGTATCAATCTTTTGAGTAGAGAACTGGGAAGCCTTCTTAACAGGAGACAGAGTGGCAGGTACCGACAAGTTCTGAGCACAGGTTGGAATGAATTATAATGGTGAAGATGGGGATGGATGGGAGTAAATACATTTGAGATTTACTGTATAGCAGACAGAGATTGCAGAGAAAGAATTGCCAGTAGTGGTGGTGGTGATGATGGTGATGATGATGTTGATAATGATAGATGGATGGATGTAAGTGTGTTAAAAGCCAAAGTACTAAACTGAAATTCTTGGCTGAGAGATTTGAAGGTAGAGCAAAAAGAAATCAGGATAAAAGAAGAAAATGTGTTAGTGTAGATAATAGTAAAATTATTTTAATTCAAATAATACAGATTTTACTGTGTGCAATACTCAGTGATGCCCCTAAATTTGACTATTAGGATAAGAGATCAATCAGACAGCACATGGAAATTGCATGTATCTGCAGACTACATGTAGTTGTAATGTTCTAGATTGTCTTGGGAGATTGAACAAAGACAGTTATATGGGGATTTTTTTTTCAAGTAATAGTTTTGAATATCTACAAGACAAAGAGTGTCTCAGTCACATTTATATGGAAGGCTTCAGGATGGAAAATAGAACATCCAAAGTTCAAATCAGATCTATCATTCACTAGCTATGTAAATTTAAACAGGTTAATGAAACCTTCCAACCTTAGCCTTTTAAATATATAAAGCAGCAAAAATAATAGCACATATCTCAGAGTTATTTTAAGTTATAGATGAAATAATCCACAGAAAACTTGATTATCATAGTGTTATAAAATACAGTAAGGCTAGAGCTGTGTTATTTACAATTGTTTATCATGATCTCTACAGGAATTGGGAGACTAGTAGATTTTTGAGACTTCAAAGCACTCTGAATTCTTAATATCTGAAGATAGTTTAAAAGGACACTGTGGCTATTTTCATGTCATCTGTTTAACAGAGAGATCCTCTGATCATTAGGGCAAGTGTAATGTGATATAAAAAAGTATGGTATGTGATGGTAAATGATGGTGGAAGGTGATGGATGGTGTTGTAGATGATGAAGATGTTCACAATGAGTGATGATGTTGGTGGATGATGATAGTGAATGATGAGTGGAGGAGTCCTTTGTAGATAACAGTGAATGTTAGAGAATGATGATCTTAGGAGGATGGAGTGTTCATAATACATGGCAGTAATAATAGAAATAATGATAGATTATATAATAAGAGGTTCATATTGGGTGGTGGTGGTAAATCATGATGGTGAATGAAGGAGTTTAAGGTGGGTGATTGTGAATAGTGATTATTGATGATTTTGAATGATAGGATATTCCTAGCAAATGACAGACAGTAATATTCAAGATGGTAGGTGAAGATAAAGGTGTTGAGGGTAGGTGACATTAAAAGGTAGTGACTATGGATGATGTTTATTGGAATGATTATGGTGGATCTTGGGGGATGATTATACAATGACAGGCATATGGAAAATGTCCTTATAGTAGGTGATATTCATGACAGCAGGTTGTAGGAATGTTTGTTTAAGATTATATTGATTGATAATGGTTTTTTTTTCAATTGATGGTAATAGTGATAATAGAATACCATGGTTGATATAGTGAGCATTACATGTTGTGGAAATGATTAAGGCTAGTGATAGCTAATGATGATAGACATGGTTAAAGATAGTGATGAGTAATAGTGGGGATAGTAATAGATGGTGAGAATGGTAGCAACTAATAGTTGCTGAACATTTACCACATGCCAGACTATTCTATGTATTTTATATACATTCATTAGTAGAATACACAATAATTTGTCTTTTTATATCAAAATAATACCATTGACATATACTAATGTTTTATGTAGCCTTTCTAAATAAGATTTTAATGAAAAAGAATTTCTTAAAGCAGGTAATTTTCTCTACTGTATTTTCATAACCTTGTTTAAAAGCCTTGGGTTCTGTTTAATTCTGGGAGTAATTAAGCTTCTATCTGTCTGAAGATAAAAAAAAAAGTCTGTAGCCAGACACATGATGTGTCTGGTTGTCCAGGATCAATCACTTCCTAATATAGGTACTGAGAAGGAAAATATTTCATACCAGTCTACAAGAGGGAAAGATATTCTGCGTTGTTTTTTTTTTCCATTCTTGATATGTTTCATCCACCTCTTCATTAGTCAGTAAACGTACTTGTGAAAAATACAGTTATTTCCCAGTTCTTGGAAGTTGCTCTCCCAGGTTGATACACCATTAACAGTATAACATATCTATCTGTGAGATGACATGTAAAGACTATGGTGATGAGCTGTATGAGATATGTTCTACAAGTTGTTCGACTCAAAGCAAGAAACAGAGCAAATTCAATTAGAATTGATAGAAAGAGGACTGGATTTCTTGCTAAAGGTTCTATAACCCACCACACTTACCCATGTAGTGGCACTTGTAAGTGTTGCATGGCAAGAAAGATAGTGTTTGTTGGAATTTGTAAAGTCAATATTACAGTGTATAGAGAAGACAATATTGAATAACATCTTGAAGAAAGAAACATCTGTATCCTGTTCAAAATCTTATTTTTGAGATAATATAATCATATCATGTCCCCCTTAGAGTCATGTAGAGAGGCTGTGTTGATGGACCCTGGAGATTCCTAGGATGCATACACCTAAGAGGGCCAAAAGTACAAAATGACATCTTAGCTTTAAGGTCATACAAGAAATAGGTGGTTGAGAGCCAACTCATTCATTTCTGTCTGTGCATTTATGGAGTTCAGAAAGCTTTATTAACTTTTCTTATGACTAGTACTAAAGACTTGAAGTGGTCAGGTCAAAAATACATAATATGATGGCTTTTGTTCTGAAATTTACAATATAATTGGAAAGATATAGTAGGTTTTGCTGGACTACCAGCTCCCAAATCATGACATAGAGACATTGTAGACTTGTTTCTAGCTAGCTTTTTTTCAACTTAACCCATTTCTATTAGTCTATGTGCTACCTTGAGGCTCATTTACCTCATCTGCATGCTGTCCAGTTTGCTTTCCTGCTTTCTCCGTGTCTAGCTGGCTTATTTCCTTTTTCTCTCTGCCTGACAGCCCTACCTATCCCTCCTCTGCCTAGCTATTGGCCATTCGGCTTTTTATTAGACAAATAAGGTTCCTAGGCAGGCAATGTAAAATAGCAACATGTCTTTATATAGTTAAATAAATGCAGCATAAGCAAATGCAACACATCTTTACATAGTTAAGCAATTACTCTGCAATACAAATATAACACATCTTTACATAGTTAAACAAATTCCTATTCCACAACATTTCCCCATTTTTGTCTAAATAAAAAGGAAAAGTTTTGCTTTAATATAGTAAGACTATATATAATAAAAATAATTATCAAGTAAGAATTACACTTACAATATGCAGTTCATTTGTATTTGGCAAATTCAGCGAAAATACTCCATTATTTATTCTATCTTCATGAATACAAAGTTTTGTGCCTAATTTACCTTCTATCATAACTAAGGAAAACTCTAACTATATAGTCCTCAACCCCATCAAAGACCTAGAGGGGTATACTATTCTCTGAGTAAACAGGAAGTGCAGCAAAAGCCACTTCCAAACCTATAGAAAAGATAGAGACATGTGGCTGCCAGGACAGTCACCCAAGGTTCCTCTGCAATGCTGATTCATCCATCTGTGGCCTACAGGCCTAGAATATCTGACAGACATTTCTATGAAGTGGGAATTTTGAAGGACTGTCCCACCCTGTTTTGACTCATTTCAGCAGTCACTTTCTTTTGTGTCCTGCATGTCCAGTTTGGACAGTATACTGTCAGAAGTTGAGGCAAAGACAATTTCTTGCCCAAATGACTATCTTTGCCACATTGAAATCAAACTCTATATGGAGTTTCTTAAATACCCATTATCCTTTTATGAAATAGATTGGTACTGCCAGGAGCAGATATGTCTCACTATCATGAAAAGCCCCATGTTAACAAAACATTACAAATGTTATATTCTATCAGTCTTTGAAGTGTTTGAAGATCATCTATCTAACTAAAATATATCTCTGTATGATCTTTAAAACATAACTACAAGTTTGATTGTTATAGATAACTATGAACCTGTATTTCTTAATTATCCTAAAAGGTTTATAATAATAGCTTTCAAGAACTAGAACTTTACCTTACATTTTTAAATGACCTGCATAGGTACAATACCTTAAACAAGAGTAGAAACATATACTAAACATTTTGTATAGTGTAACAAAAATAACCTTAAATTTGTATCAATAATCAGAAATCCCTTAAACAAGAATAGAAACATATTACAATAAAAATAACCTTCAATTTGTATCAACATACAAAAATCCCTTGAACTATACTAAGGACATATATACAGTATTATATAGCAAAAAATAATATTAAATTTGTATCAATATACCAAAATTCATACCAACATAAAATAGTTGAGGTTAATAGTTGTCCTTTTATCCTATATTTCTATATCTCCTCCTAAACAATGGCAAATACCCATAACCCACCAAATAACCAAAAACTACCCACCCCACATCTTGGGACCATCGACAATGTGTTCTCTAGCCTGCTTCCTTTTATCTGTGGATAACAGCATTCCCAGGGGATCCTGAGAAAATTGAGACAATAGTCAAGTCCTGGGAAAACAAGTTGTAACATTTGTTGTTTAGTCTCAGAACTTTTCCCATACAGAGATATCAGCATATACATCACCTGTTTTGTAGGGTTCTCTTTTTTTTTTTTTTTTTTTTTTCTGGTTTATTTCCTTATGTCTGTAGCCAAGATTTTCAGGAAGTCTCCCCCAATCAGACCTGATCTTTATTAACCTTGAAGGAATCTACAGCCTTTCATTTCCTGTGGAAACAAAAGCATAACCTCTCCCCCAATGTAATACATTGCCTGAATTTCATTTTAAAGTTAAGCCATCCCTAAAGTGTGTAGGTCAGTTTAATTCAGCAGTCCCATTTACAATCCCATATCTCTCAACAGCATTCCTTTGCTCATCATCATTCAAAAACTTCAAAGTCAGCACAACACCATACAGGATCCAGACTCCCTGTGTATTTCCCATCTTTACACGGCTTTTCCCTTAAACAACTTTACCCTCTCTTTAAAGACTTTAGTATTGTTAAGCTTTTTTATTTTTTTTCTTCCTTAAGTGCCTTGGTATATTTTTCAACACACTGTAACCTGTTTTTTGTTTGTTTGCGTTTTGTTTTGTTTTCAGTCTGGACCTGCTTTCCTGTGCACCTATAGCATTCTCTGCCAGATAAGCCAAACCTTAAATTTACCACACTGCTTTGTGCTGGTGGCTGGCTCTGCCCTGGCTTGGTCTATGAGAACCAATCTTTACACCTGGGGTCCTGGCCAAGAGATATATTTAACTGGAAGCTCCATTTAACCAGGAGCTGCATTTAATTGGCCCAGCTCTAGGAAATCTAGGTGCCCTCACTGTGGCAAGCATTTTTACTTAGTGTGTTGCTTCTACTTAACTTGTTAGCTGCTCAAGCTCTCACCATACAGCAGAACCATGCCTCTGCAACTATGAGCACCGGTTTACCAGGAAGCTGTATCCTGTTTGTTCTATTTTTCTTTTCTGTTCTCTTTGCTTTTTCTTTTTCTAGCTTTCTCGAGCCCTGTGTAGAAATGCATGCCCCATGTTGAGCACCAGAAAGATCTAACACACTCTCAAAAATACCACTAACAATAAAGGGCAGTTGTGAAAGGGTAAAAGTAAACAATGTCATCATGTATCCAGGAGACACTACAAACTAGGATAGTAAGAGATGGTAGGATACTAGGAATATTTGACATTTGTTAATGAAGGTTTCAAACTTAGCACTTCTGTTACCCTTACTTACTGATTAAAAGCTTTGTGTGAGCTCTCCAAAGCTAGTGCCACCATACTCACTTTCCCACTGGACCTCTTCGAGTCTCTATGCCTGAGAAAGAGAAGGAAGTTAATTGGAAAACCCATAAGAATTATATAGAGACAGATACAGGGACATGTGACTCTCTCTGTGAAAACTCAATTTGAAACAACACAGAGAGGGGTTTAAAAGAATGAATGTGTCATTTTGCATGTCTGTGACTCAGGCACCTGATATACACAACTTATTGGTGGAAAGGTTTATTTTGGTTCATGGTTTTATAGAAATCAGTCCACAGTTGCTTGGCCTCATGCCCTTGGGCAGAACATCATGATGGCAAGAACCTGTGGCAGAGGAACTTCTTCAGCTCCTGAGGGACAGATGCAAAGAGAAGTCATGGAGGAGGCAAGAATAAGGTAGCCCCAGGGAACCTAAACCTCACCTTCTAAAGTTCCTAGAACCAAAGCAGGTCTACCAACTGGGTCCCTGGACTTCCACACATAACTCCATAGAGGACATTTCATATTTAAAAACAAAGATCAAAGATGTTGACTCTGCTATTTCTACGTTAAGTGCATTGGGCAGCAGGTGTCCTTCAAAAGCCATTATGTTCACTAGCAGTCCTGAATATCTTGGCAACAAACCCACATATTCAGAATGTCATGTGTGTGGCTTTCATCTGTCATTTCAATAAATAAAATCATAAATATAATTAAAGCGGGTTTTAAAATCATATCTAAAAGCCGTGCTTCAACAACATTCTTCATACAAAATGTATGTCTGGCAATCATCACAAACTGACTTTCATATTGAATAGATGCTAGATATTCTGTCAAAATGCACATCTGTTCTGATTCTAGGTTTCCTTCTCATTTAATGTCACATTTTTTAAAAAGATGTGGACCCAAACTATAAACACATAATTAACATTTTGGGATGATTGACTCCTAATCCTTGGGCTTCCATTTTGCCAAAGGAAGGGTAGTCCACCCTGCAGGACTTGATTTGTTTCTTAATTTTAAAATCTACCCATATGCTGATGTTCTTTGTTCTCTTCCCTAAGTTCCAAACCTACACTTTCACACTTTATATTTCCATTAAAGGTCTAAGAGGCATCTTAAATGCCATAGATCTAAAGGTTGCATCTTTAATTATAACCCCAAACCATTCTTTCCTCAAGAATTTCCCATCTCCTTAATTTCAATAACCCATTTTTCAGATACACAAACCAGACAGCTGCATTTCCCTTCATCTATATCACCTGTCATCATTGAAGTTTGTTGATGCCAGGTCTATGACGTTTCTGAAGTCTATGTGCTTTTATTTGTCCCCTATCTACTGACCACATCTATTCTTGGCTGTTTTCTTCTTCCATCCAGGCTACTTCAGTAGAATTGGATCCAAATTCTAGGGCTCTATTGTGCTAAATAGTTTTATGTCAAATTGACACACACTAAACTTATCTGAAAGGAGGACTCAGCTGATTGTGGGTACCACCATCCCTGGGCTGGTGATCTTGAGTTCTTGAGTTCTATAAGAGAACTGGCTGAGCAAGCCGGTAAGCAGCTCCCCTCCATAGCCTCTGTATCAGCTCCTGCCTCCAGGCTTCTGCCATGTTGGAGTTCCTTTCCTGACTTTTCTTCAATGACAAACAGTGATATGGCAGTAAGAGCCAAATAAACCCTTTCCTCCCCAACTTGCTTTTTGGCCATGGTGTTTTGGCACAACAATAGAAACCCTAACTAAGACATCTACTCTCCTATATCTGTCTGTGGGCAAATTCATATTTATTATCATGGGATAGTATATATATATATACTATATATATATATATATATATATATATATATATATATATATAGAGAGAGAGAGAGAGAGAGAGAGAGAGAGAGAGAGAGAGATTCACTTTACTTCTGTGGCACTGACCACACCCATTTGGGGGTGGAGCCAGGGGTGGAAGTGACTTGTGGAACTAGGTCTGAGGAGGAGCCAGGGAACACTCTCTTGCTGGCAGGATGTGGAGAGGAAAGCATCCAGTGGAACCTGCTGGTGTTCATCTGTCTAGGTTGTAAGTTATTTCTCCCTGAATGCTATTTGTTTATCCTGTTCCTTATTAAACATTATATATAGGCATATATCTGCAGATAGATAGAGATAGACAGACAGACAGACAGACAGACAGACAGACAGACAGACAGACAGACAGATAGATAGATAGATAGATAGATAGATAGATAGATAGATAGATAGATAGATAGATGATAGACATCTGCAAGACAGTTGGGAAGTGCTCATGCCAGTCTGTGGGTCTGATAGGATAGCTTTATTCCACTGAGCTCATTCTGGAATCCAGGCTCTATTGTCTGGTTTAATACTTGTTCATTGTTCCTAGATCAGTGACTAAAAGGTATCAGGCTCAGTGATAGTTTGAATTAATGTGAAAATCATCTAAGACTCTCTGGCTTGCTCTTATCCTATCACAGTGGTTTATAGGAAGATCCCTAACTCCTCTCTCTCAGACCAGGAGGAGAAGAAATTTCTTCAGTACTTGTGATGATTTGGTTTGGACAGGTCTCCCAATCATATCAAAAGCAGCATTTACTAAGAAAGATGTTTGCGGTCTTGGCCCACACCCCTACCTTGTGATATTCTGTTAGCTAAATGGGGTATTTCTAGATTCTTGCTGAACCCCATGTTCTATCTTACTCCTAGGGAATCTCTCTTTTCCCCGGGACTAATTGAAATCTGATAAAATTCACAACTCAGGCTCTTGTAATGGAAGATGACAGTGGTCTGATAATGCACTGATAGGCAGAGTTTTCCCTGGAATCGTTCAAGCCTTTCCCTTGAGTCAAGTTTATTCATTTATTCAAGAACTTCTTTTGTAGGTGAAGGTGCAGTTCAGGAGACCACTTACCTAATATGTGGCCCTGGGTTCGATTCTCAGTACTGGAAAAATAAATAATAACCATTTTTAATTACTTATTATGGTCAAACATTAGCAAAACACTGAGCACACAGGATTACATAATTCAGACACATTACTCTGTCCTTACAAAACATGCAGTTTAGTGAGAAAAGCAGATTCAAGGAAAGGTTTGGAGTGTTTGAGAAGACCAGGTTTCTGGAGCTCTCATGCCTTAAGCAACTCTGAAGAATTCAGTGAAATTAAATCAAGAGTTCATGACAAGAGGATGGAAAGAAATAAAGCATAAGCATCCCGGGCAAACAAACTACATTAAAAAAAAAAAAAAATCTGCAGTTAGGACATACGGCATGAAAGATGGTAATAGGGTGAAGATGAAATCAGTGAGCTTCTATTAATTGTCCCTGAAGTCTGACACCTTTACCAATGTGGAATGGAGTGAACCATTTCTATTTCCATCCAACTGTTCCCACATGTTAGAAAGAAAGTCACACATAACAATGCTGGCTGAGAGCCTTTGAAGGAAGGCTCTATGGGCATCCACACTATTGTTTAAGCTCATTTTTTATTTTGGGACTCAAGCAAAATTACTGTAGTATGCCCTTGGGCAAAAGCAATTTACCTCAAATGTTCTTTCTCCTTTGAAAAATACCCTGAAGGTCAACATTTGGCCTCACCTAAGTACACTTGGTTGGCTGTCTGGCTCACTGAGCTACAGGCAATCAGGAAACATTCACACTCTTCTGTCCCCACTACTGCACGAAGCCTTAACAAATTCTTCTCCTCAGTCCCCTGTCTAATCAGCCACAGTGGTTGGATTCTGGTTTCTTCCTCTAGCAGAGTACATTTGCAGCCACTACATATGTCCAAATTAAAATAAGCAGGGAATGGTTTCCTGGGTCAGTTCTCAGAGTCAACCCAATTAGCTAAGTTCTGAAAATGTGAGATTTGGATTAAAAGGGGGCTAATTGGGAAAATGAACTTTAGATGTAATCTCAATATACAACTCTGATTTCTCAACTTCTGCTTCTGGTGCTTCTGGATCCCATAAACTCTGTGGTGCTAATTGCTGTGGGATGAGCTAAGCTGAATTCAGCATGCTGATTAGAAAATGTGCTGACCCCCAAGCATATCCAGAGTGAGCTAAAGGCATCTGAGTGTACTCTTTAAGTCATTAATAAGGTTGGAGGTTTTCCTCCCAATTTTGACTTTACATTTTAAACATGTCAAAGGACATGTATATGTGTTACCTGCTAAGAATTACAGGCTAAAAATATTTGAATGTAGTGACATATTTACATCCGTGTCTAAGAGTATTTGTTTTTTTAATATGTTGTTCTTTCTGGCACTTTTACTGAAATATCTGTCCTGGATGTCAAGTAGAAGTGGCATGATGTTTTTTAAAAAATACATTTATATTTAATCTTTGAGAATTTCATACATGTACACAATGTGTTTTGATCAAACTTATCTTCCACACTCCACTCATAATGCCACCACTTTCCCTGCTTATCACATTTTTTTTTTAACTGTGGAGCCAGTGTGTGCATGGGTTGCATGCACCCTTTTTGGATGTTGTATATAGAATGAGACTTGAACAGAAGTTGTTTGTTTTGAGAAAAGTTCTCACTCTACATTCCAGGCTGGCCTTGAGTATGCTCAATTCTCCTGATTCGGCCTCCTAGTTTTAGGATTATAGACATATCTGTGCCTAGCTCCTCGATAGCAAATATCTTTACGTGTTCTCTAAACTCTAAGTGAAGAAATGAGCTATGTAACAATTAGTGGACAATGATAAGCTGTTAAAATTCAGTTTAATGAAAAATTCTGGATCATGTGAACATAATTCTAAATCATCCTTATAATCCCACAGGTGTTCCCATTCTTATGCCCTAATTGTAGCACTTTTAGAGATTAATCCCAGGACTTTGAACATGCTAGACAACTGCTCCACCACTGATCTATGTTCCCAGTCTTAATTATTCCAAGTAAAAATTAATGTTTGTGGAACAAAATGTAAACTGTCCAGATAGTTTTTAAATATGTCCATCAATTATCTGGTATTCCTCCCTCCAGAACACAGAGCCTAAATCTTCTTTAAGCATGAGCTAGACTTAGTGAATAATACCTAATGAATAAAATACTGTGGAATGACCATGTATAACCAAATTGCTACAAGCAGCACAGCTACTGTCTTAATCTCTTGGTCTGTGGGATGTCGGCGGCCATGTTGTAAGAACAGTCAGGCTACCCTGCAAAGAGGTCAACATGGTAAAGAGCCGAGACCAAACCTGCCATCCAACAAGGACTGAGGCACCATGCTAACAGCCATACCAGAATGTAGAGGCTGACCCCCCCCCAGCTGCAGACATACCTCCAGAAGACTGCAGGCCAAACCGCCCCTCACACTGTAACTGCAAGTGACTGCCTAAGCTTAATCAACTCCCCAAGTCCAGAACTATGGAAACTGTGAAATAGATGGTTATTGTTTTAGACTAGACAATATGAGGTATGTCTTCAGAGGAATTGATGCTATAGTCTATCGAAATGCATACTTTCTTATGTAGTTCATGCCCCCCACCCTCACAAAGTACTTAATGATTCTGAAGAAAGGTGTTGTTCTTTAGGCTTCATGTAATACACATAAGGAAAACAATGCCTTAGAGCCTGACTCAAGGATCACATTCTCAAACACAAACTAGGATTTCCACCCAAGAAAGAAGGTACACTTTATAAATTGTTAGAGCAAGCTGTAACACTGCCTTGGGAATGTAAACATTGGTTCTGAGACTCAACGGCTCTCCTTTTAGAATTGTTCCTTTTCTTTATCACTGTCCAGTTCATCCTTGGCTCCTCCAAAGAGAAATACCAAGAGAGCATAGCTCTCTGCCCTGTCCCTTCCCTCAGAGCTATTATTAGAACAGTTTATCCAGCAGATTCTTCGTCCTGATCAATGACTTCAAATATCATGAGTCTGCCCTACAAAGCAAGTCGTTCTGCATTATGTATGTGACTCCATGAGAGTCTTCAAGGGGAAAACTATGGTATCATTTCCTACACCAGCTGAGGCAGGCTAGCTTGAGTTATCGTCTTGCCTCCTATCAACAAAGGAAGCCAAGTATTAACTCTGTAGGCACTCAGTAAGATATGAGGCTCTTTAGTCCCCGGGTCACTTGTAAATGAGCTTGTAACAGCAGATTGAGTGGTATATACACCCTCTGAGGGTCTCAGCATGGTGGGGTCATCTCAAAGGTAAAAATCCTGAGGTGAAGGAAAAGATTCTATTCTATAAGGGCCAGCTGTGTAATGAACAGCTCCAGCCTCATTTATCGGAGGTCACCTTTCCTTCATCAATATTTCCTCATAATATGAAGAGGTGACTAAGCAAATGAACTGCTGTTCTCCCAGCTCATCAGCTACAAATAACTTCGAGGTTGTCCTTTGTAGTGGGAAGGACACACACCAGGCCTCTCTCTTCCTTAGGTGAAAGCGTGGAGGAAAATGCCAGTGTTGTGGTCAAGCTGCTCATCAGACGTCCTGAGTGCTTTGGCCCAGCGCTGAGGGGTGAAGGAGGAAACGGACTGTTGGCCGCCATGCAGGGTGCTATTAAGATCTCAGAGAACCCTGCGCTCGATCTCCCCTCCCAGGGTTACAAGACGGAAGTGTAAGTGAATTACTCCAGTGTGTGTGTGTGTGTGGTTGGTAGGCTGCCAAATACTGTCAGTTGGTGAATCTCTAGGGTGGGCTTGGAAAGTCTTCGTGGTAGAAAGAGCACAGATGTTTTGTGGTGGTTAAAACACTTCAAATCACTTTGTCAGGCCCATTATTGTTATGACTTGCCCAGAGCGCCTACGGGTCAGTGCCAGCATCTTCCATTTCTTTAGAGCATTAGGCACAGCTGGCAAACCACTGAGGCAGCAAAGCCTTCTAGTTTCTGCAGAACCTGCCTACGGTGTCACCTTGGGAGAATTTCTCAGGAAAGAGTGTTGAGTGTTTGAATTCCTTGCAGATGACTGTGGGTTTCAAAGGTTCAGAGTTTAGTGGGTCCAGTGTCTGATTGCCTTGTCACTTTCCCTTTATCGTGTCCAGTAGTCGTTTTGCATTTCTATATCTAGTTTATACCGCATATTCTACAGAATGTGTGTGACTCTCCAAACGATTGCCTTTCTCCCCTTTGTCACCAGTTCTGACAGATTACTTAGTAGACCAGAAAGAACTCAAAATATATTTGCCTCAACTTTCTTGTATAACATGAAATAAAATCAAGACCCTACGTAATCCAGTTTGATAACCTCATAGCCAGAATGTGAACATAGCTCTCCTGACCCCTTGTCCAACTGACTTTCCATGAACCTTCAGAGAGGAAGAAGGAGTGAACTAATGGTAGATAATACGGAAATTCATGTTTCAAGGTTTGTGGGGTCCTAAAACTATCATAAAAAAAGCATTTGTGTCCTTTGAGGGTAATGAAGAAAAACACCTCATCAGCTTCTAAAGTGGGAAGTTGTGAGGGAAAGTTAGTAACCTGAATGGGGTGAGTTTCATAAGCGGTGCCTGCCTAACAGCATGGCAGTCTCTCCCACTCCTGCCCCATGCTGATTCTTTCTCTGCAGCTCAGAGGACGATGAAGAGGAGGAAGAGATTGTGCACATGGGCAATGCAATAATGTCGTTTTACTCAGCTCTCATAGATCTACTGGGCCGCTGTGCTCCTGAGATGCATGTAAGTGGTGGATTGCTGACAGTCGCTTGGAGGAACCTGGGTCAAGAACAGCAGAGAACTCCAGATGGAGTTCCTTCATCTGTGCGTAGAATTCACTAGCAAGCTTCTCTCTGAGTTCCTTTTAGCTAAGGTCATAGTTTCCACTTCGAATGCCTGAATGTTCCACTTTCTAAGGAAGAAAGTGTGACAGCGTGTGTGCATGTGGTGTTCTTCTTGGTTCTATCTGGGTATAGCCTCTACACATTTTGTTTAAAAAGCCTTCCAAAATGAGGCTTCCAAGGCCCTCAGCTTGGTCAAAATATGGCTAACCTGATTTTTGGCCGAGCCATTGTGAATTGCCTCATGAGTGCCATTAGGGACATTCTGTGTGGGAAATACTATCTTGTTGAACATGGTTTTGGGCTCTAGGAAACAGTCTGGAGTGTTGCAGGCACACACACAAAGATGGTTCTATCTGATGCAATGTCTTTTCAGGCCTCCAGTTTTGGTCTAAAAAGTGTTCATTCCCTTCCGTTTTTTACCCCTGCTGATGGGATAGTTGGTGTTAAAAAGGCCTCACTCTGGAATTAAAAGGAAATACTCTTCTTAAGAAGAAAAAGCTAAATCTTGGTATTAGAGGCTGATGAGAATCTCTAGGATTCCAGTTCCTCCTGTGATATACTTGCCCTACCTCATCAGCCTGCCTTTACACTTCAGCTTCTTCAAGCAAAGAGAGAAACTCTGAGGAAGCCAGGAGTGCAGCAGGGCGCCTATACCTTGGAGAAGTGTCTGACTCTTTTTGTTCATACTCTGGTTCTCTTGATCACTTAGTATTACTTCCAGAAGCAAGTTACAGAGCTGGCATGTTCTCAAAAAGACAGCATGGGAGAGCTAATTCACCAAAGCCTACCTGAGGAAGAAATAAATACCTCCCTTCTACCTACCACCTCCCTGCCCCAACATATTCACACACACACACACACACACACACACACACACACACACACACACACCGCTTGTGCACGCACAGACCTACACACCTTCTCAGTACCCCTCCCTGGCCCCTTCTCCTTCTACAGAGAGATGGGGATAAGCTGCCCACTGGAAAGAGGTGGCAGGCAGGGTAGATGAATAGGATCCTCCTTTCTCTGGGGCCACTGAGCCCCATGTCTCAGAATGAATGCATCAGCCCACCTGGGGTATCCTGTGCTCCTGGATAGTCACATCTCAGCAGGAGGTCCACTGCCCCCTCTTCAGAGACCTCTGCTGCAGGAAGACCGACATGTATACTTGTGTAAATGTTGCTTGACCAATTGGTATGTGTATGAATAAACCTAGCCTCCTTGGGATGACTCCAAGGAAACACTCAAATTGTCTTTGACAATGTCTAGACTCTTCCTGCCCACCCCAACATTCTTCAAACTCAGAAGAAATTGAAATCTGTAAGTCATTTTCTCATCAGCTACAATTCTGGAATCTGGTATTGTTAACACATTGTCCCTGCTGAGGGTTGATACCTTAACTGCTGAGGGTTTCAGCCTCAGTAAAGAAGGAATATGACATTGAATAAGTCCTTAAAGGGCTTACTCCCTCTGTCTCCCTTCAAGAGTAATTTTCCCTTTTCCTGTAGCCACACATATCAACAGCAATTGGGGGAACTCTAAAACAGCCCCCTGCTGGGTAGGACTGTTATACTGCCGTAGGTTAGGAGGTGCAGTGTGGCTGGTGTGGGGGCTTCATCTGTCTAATCTCTTTCCTGTGTGACAGCTCATCCAAACAGGGAAAGGGGAAGCCATCCGGATCCGGTCCATCCTGCGCTCTCTGGTCCCCACAGAAGATCTGGTTGGAATCATCAGCATTCCCCTGAAACTGCCATCCCTAAACAAAGGTAGGGGAGCAACCTTAGGCTGAGCTTGCCCTCTAGTACAGCAGGACTCTGCCAGATGACAGTGCAGGCTGCCCGGGGAAATGCCTTGCTCTTTTTCCAATGATGAGTTTTCTATAGACTTAACCTAGTTCCTTTTTCATCTGCTTCACTGTGTTAGGGTGGCCAAATCTATGGCCCTCAGGTACAGACTGACCTCACTATTCTGGGACCAGGGACCACGTTAACCTTCTGAAGGGTGATTAAAATGACAGACAGCCCTTAGCATGGCCTGACTTCTTCCTTGTCAGTGTGCCCTAGGAGAGTGAAGCAGCCAGTAGACATGCAGGCTGTCTTCTGCTATGGACCTGAAAGACCTCACAGCCCAGGATAATAAGTTATCCCAAATGTGGCATCTGACACCAATCATACCCAAAGCATTCTGATTCCGAGTCACCACCCTCCCTGGTCGTCAAGAACATGATGGGATTAAACAGATAGCATGAGTCTGGCTATTGCAGCACTTCCCAAATTGCCATTGCATGGAACACCTTCAAAGGATAGTCTAATATACTTAGGTAGTGGGGGCAAATAAAGATGGAAATTGTTGTGGAATATGCATTATATAAAATGTTCAAGAATACGTGCCACTCTTACAACTTCATAAGGCACAGTTGAATAATAGTGTGTCTGAGAAAACAGGATAAAGAAAATAGATGTCAAACTCCATGTTTCCCAACGATGCCGTGCTTTCTTTTAGCCCAAACACTTGCTGAATCCCACAGAAATAGTATTTATCAAGGCACCACGGCTGCGTATGAACCAAGTCAGCCTCAGACAACCAGCTCCCAGGCTGCCATGGTGCCCTTTCCTCTTACCAGCCTACACAGACTTCTTGGCAGAAGGAGCCCTGAAATGAACAGCAATCCAGGCCTGTGCCTCTTGTGACACCTTAGGAAGTCTACTCCAGTTCAGTACTCACACATGCTGTGACTCTTCTTGGTCATTTGGGGGCGTTCTTTTCCACTTTTTGGTACAACACCAGAGAAAAAGGCTGGGTTTTTTTGTCCTCCCTAAAACTTACTTTTATTCTCCAGGGCAAGTAGTGTTATTTTCCCTTTGGATTCCTCACTTCATCCTTGAGCCAGGTTTTTGTTTGTTTGTTTGTTTGTGTTTTGTTTTCATTCAGATAAGACTAAAATGACCAGGTAATTTGGTATCACCTAGGGCAGACCCTGAAGGAGTACTTGCTCTGTGGTGTGATAACTACAGACATGACATATTATGAAATTTAATCTGCTTTTGTAGCATTTTACCCCTCACAGTCCTATATCATCCCCCAAAAGAGCAATCTCTCAAGCCTTGATTTCCTAGACATTTCCCTTTTTTGTAAGATAAATATTCCCACAATAGGTGGTTTCATACTATCAGTGCGGTATCACAGAACATGGAGTTGGAAAGAGAGGGCATAAAGCACACCATCATGCTGTATTTCAATATATAAGTCACAGCTGGTATAAGCTAGTATACTTTACAGTAAAATTACAGCTTAATAAACTGTGACTGTGGGTTACCTTCAAAAATATAATCTACTTTACTGTGAATTTAAACTTTTAATAAACATGCATTTAATAATCGGCTCATTGAAATTTTATAGTTGTTTCTCCCACCCTAGTTTAAGCTGCTTTCAACTTAGTTCTTCTTTCTAAACTTCCTGTTGCCCATCACAACACGCTGTAGACAGACAAGGTCTGTGCTGAATTTTCAAACTGTGAAGACAGGGAACAGGTAACGGTGTGTTCTGTCTTTCAGATGGATCAGTCAGCGAGCCAGACATGGCAGCCAACTTCTGCCCTGACCACAAGGCACCCATGGTGCTGTTCTTGGACCGTGTCTATGGCATTAAAGATCAAACCTTCCTGCTCCACTTGCTGGAAGTTGGGTTTTTACCTGACTTGCGAGCATCTGCATCTCTAGATACAGTAAGTAGCGAAAATAAAGGATATAGAGGAGAATTCCCCTCATTGTTAAATTAGTGATGTTGGACTTAGGAACACATATTTTCTGCCTACTTGATGGTCATATTTTAATGGGCAGACTGAAAATGAGAAAAACAAAGGCACCAAAACATAGAAGATCTTAATTTATTGGCCCCAAAACTTACATGTAGATAAGTTTGCCCTTAATTGTCTGTTCCAGTCCCTTCCACTGAAGTTTCTCAAACCTTTGGGCACTATTTCTTGAGAAAATGAGGAGAACCAAACTATGATGCTCATAGCATGTCTGGCTACCCTTAAGATACAAGAAGCAATTTTTCTATTCTCCAACTCGTGTTTAAAGCCAGTACGGATATCATCAAAGGTCCCCCAGGAGACAAAAGAAACAATTTCACTCTCATGAGAATATGGCTCTGTTGCTTATGGAAAAGGCTGGCTGGAAGTATTTCAGGCTAGAGATACTCTTCCCATTCTCACTTACTTTCTCTCATGCACTGACCACTAGGAAGGATAGTCTATAGCCAGAGGTGTGACAGGGGTCAGTGCAACAATCCAAATCAAAGCTGGGGAATCCAGCATCCACAGGCAACAAGACCGAAAGATAAGAGATGTTATAGCTGTGTCTTGAAGGGAGGGGGATGCAACAAGCTAGATCTGCTTAATTCCAAAAAACTTCGTATCACTTGGTTACAGTCAAGTTTCTTAAGTCTGCCACCTGGTGGCAAGTAGGCAGAAGTGCAAGCTCTGAAGTGAGGGATTTGCTGCCTGGACCTGCATTCATTCACTCATGGAGACATGGCATGAAATTGAGGAGTTGTCTATCAATGAAGAAGTCAGAGCCATAGGCTCTTTTTATAGCTTCACAGTACTCCACCTACCACTACTCTTGTTTGGAGCTTTTCTATAAATCCTTAGGTTTTAAAAATAACTTTTAAATTTTGTGGACTTTAAGTTTCCTGATTAAAGCATTTATTTATTTATTTATTTATTTATGAGTTCAAACAACAAATTCTATCATAGCATTTGATGTTTGATCACACGCTGACCAAAGCACCATCTGCCCCTCCAAAAGAATAGAGAGATTCTTATGTTCAGTTCCTCATCTGGGAACTTTCAAGCTGCGGGAATCAAAGACTACTCAGTCTGAAAGAGATAAGTGTGAAATATGAGCTATTTTCTCCAGCATAGTTACCAGTGCCTCCAGAAGACAAACTTCTGATAATTAATACGAATGCCAGAAATGTAAGAGTTCAAAGAAAACAGTTTTTCAAATCATGAGTTGTAGGAAACATTCATTCAGATATAATAGCTGTGATAATTGTAGGCAATAATGACATTTTATCTCTGTGGGTCTCGAGGCTTCTTTTGAAGTCCTTCCGTTTTCAACAATGATGTTAGTCGTGCTTTGGCTATATTTAGTGTCACTGAATGGATCTTCCCTGAATTCAGCTTGCCCATCTAAGTTTACAAAGAGGATCATTGTGAGCAAGGATTGTATGAGCTTTAGAGAAGGCCCTAGATTTCTGTCCCTTTTTATACTTCTCATGCCGCATCTGGTTCCCTTTGGTGAAGTGAACCCTCATATCATTTATCAGGTTGTGAATTGCTCATAGTACTGCTAAATTAACTAGTGGGCGTCAGAGGTCCACTTTTTCTTTGTAAAGCTGGTGAATTTGAAGGACAATGTGGTATACACCCATTTATTAATCTTAAATCACAGGAGGACAATATGTGAGAGCTGTAAGGTGACAAGAGAGAGCTCAATCCAGAATAAGGATGCAATAGCCTGGAACTTGGACATTCAAATATCAGTTGATGCCCATCCACTGATTTTAGTGTAAAAGTCTTTATTGAGCTCATTCAGTATCCATCCACAAAGATGTGTGCTTTGTTTCTGATGATAAGAGCTACTCTTTAAATGGGAAAGAGAGGTGGATAGGTGTGTAGGGGTCCCTGCAGGCTGGCAGGGAAATGATCTGGGCGAAGGAAGAGTGAAATTCATTCAGCCCAATTTAGGTAACCTGTGATGGGCCAAGACTTTGAGAGTCCGACCTATGCTTGCTTATTTTTGCCATATTTAAGCATATCACAATTTTGAAAAAAGGTTCTCAGGTAACAGTTAACTCAGTCCCATGAGTACAACAAAGCTTAAGTCGTGTTTACAGGGAAGCTCTTTACAGATGGGTTCTTGTTGACTTAGAAACAATGCTCAAGATAAGGTCTAGGGAGAATGCCTGAGGAAATCTGATTGCCTGCAGGAGCTAGGCTTTGGACTGGCCCTGCGAAAGCATAGAAGTCACTTAGGCTGTTGTAAAGTACAGATGACATCTCTCTCACGAATGAGTCTTATGGCCTAGAAGCAAAGCTCAAGATTTAGGGGGAAGGGCCTGGGGGGGGGGGGTTAAGTAAAACATAAATTCTGGAAGATATAGGCAGAGACTGGCTCATCAGACAGCTGAGGACTACCAGGTTGTAAACTCCATGCCTTCGAAGCATTCTAGGAGGAGGAGGTTAAACATCTCCTTCCTTAGAAGGATGCCTGCATGCTTAACTTTCCTGGCTTCTCTGATGCTTATGTGTGTGCCCAACGACTTTTGCCCTCTCCGGGTAGGCTGTGAGTACAGCCATGTGTAAGTTTCCCTGATCGTCCATGGAGCTCCATTCCATGCACAAGGTGAACCCGCTGCTTTCCACGAGCTTAACTGATGCCCGCACTCCCTCTCTTAGGTGTCCCTCAGCACCACCGAGGCTGCGCTGGCACTGAACAGGTACATATGTTCGGCTGTGCTCCCACTGCTTACCAGGTGCTCCCCTCTCTTTTCTGGGACAGAGCACTGCACCTCTCTGATTGATTCTACACTGCAGACAATATACAGGCTTTCCAAAGGACGGTCCCTCACCAAGGCACAGAGGGACACAATAGAAGAATGTTTACTTGCCATTTGCCAGTAAGTATGACCTCCTTTGTTTCTGACTTGTACCTGTGTATCCATGCCAGATGCATTTATGGGTGACACAGGTATATGGAACACAGCTGTATAGTAGAATAAATGCATTGTGAAACTGGTTATAAAGACTGAGGAAATCCCCGGACTCTCGTTATGTACCCAGCCTTCCCCTACCTGTCTCTCTTAGAACATACTTGTTACCTGTATTGTCACGTAATCTTCCTTGGAATCATCTCTCATTATGGGGAAGAGGAAGACACCGCAGTTTGGGATTTACCCGTTGGGGAAACAGATTTTGTCTTTTGTGCCTTAACTATTTCTATAATTGTCTAGTTCTGAAGAGACCCAGGAAGATTTCTCTACCACCTAAGAGAGAACTTTTACCCAGAAAGCAGACTCTGGGTATAAATCAGTTCACCTCTAGGTCTCCCAAGACTGGCCTAAAAGAATCTAGTCATAGTGGGGAATAAATACAATATCTCTTGCCAATGTACGCAGACATCAGTGCCAGCAAAGAATGTCGGGAATCTGCATCAAGTCTGGAAGTGCAAAGGATGACATACTTTTCAGCAACTGGTCTCACACCGTGGTCTAGGATTTTAACCTGCTGCTGTAATCCAGTAGTTCCCCCCACTAACCTGTATATTAGAGTCACCGTGTGAGATCCCAGATAAATTTCCCAGCTCCCAGATCACATCCCAGCCCCAGGACTCAAAAATCCTGTGGGATAGAATCCAGGATTCTAACACTGAAGCTCTTTCAGAGTTGATTCTATTGATGATCCGTAGCTGTGAAATGGTCAACAGGCTCCCCCTTTAGGGACAAGAGGAACATTGTTGCTGATTCTTCTCACTGACATGTGCCCCAGTCACATGCATTAGAAGGCTCGTGATGGCTAGAAGAAAATTCACCAGAACGGTTCATCACTCAAACATCAGCTAAAAGGCAATCTCAGCTCTGTGATGCTGCAACTTACCTATTAGACTCTGCACTGATGCTGACACACAGGCTGAAGATGCAGGGTGGGCAGGCCTCTCACTGACTGCTGATGGGACTACAAAGCCATGCATCTACTTTGTCAGGCAACTTAGCAGAGTCTCACAAAGCTGGGACACTCTTACTGTAGTCTCAGTAATTATATTCCTTGTGTTACCCAAATTATTTGGCAGTTCACACCATGTAAAAACCTGTATGTTTATATCATGTTAGTTATTATATATACCCTTATACATACATATACAGTATATATTACCTTATATAAAAACTTGATTTCTATAATGTCATTTATCATTCACAAAGCTTAAGACAACCTCCAGTAAGGCAATGGATCAATAAACTGTGTAAGCCCAGGAAATGGAATATTACTCAGTACTAAAGAGAACAATTAAGCCACAGAAAGAGTCAGCTGTGATTAACAAGAGACCACTCAAGTGAACCCTTTGTGTTACTGGGACAACTGGTGCTGATTAGCTGAAGCTAAGACATTAGCAGTGATTGAGACGATACCAGCACTGCAGAGGTGAAATCATCTTCAGAGTATTTCCTGAGAGTCAGCACACAGAAGCTCTGTTCCAGGGGTGGCGAAGGTTGCACCTCATGCTGCAAGCAGAACTTGGTAGTGTAAGAGTCACCCTGGTGGTTCTGGTTTTGATGACATGAAGGAGTCATGGAGAACAGCTGAGGCTTGGCACTGGGAGTGATGGGGGGGGGGGGAGGATGGCCTTCTGTATATATGTTTCTCTAATTGGTTGATGAATAAAACACTGATTGGTCAGTAACCAGGCAGGAAGGTAGGCGGGGCTACCGGGTCAGGAGACTGCTGGGGAGAAGAAGGCAGAAAGAGGTGCCCAAGAGGCGCCATGCTGCCGGAGGAGGAGTGCCTTCATCTTCACTGTGAGCGGCCAGGAGAGGCCATTGGTGAAGGCGCAGCCTCAGTAGCAATTGAAGGCCCAAGATTGAAGGGGCCACACAGAGAAACTGAGGCTTGGCACTATGAAGAAAGCCTATGAAAAGCTACTGGTGAAAGTGCAGCCCCGTTACAGCAGAAGACCTCGGCGTTTTGGAGGTGCCAGTACCATGGATGACCACCAAGAACAGCAGCCGCGGCGCACAGAGCCCACCTGAGCTTACAAGACAGACTGCACCCTGCAGAAGGCAGAGCTACAGAAGTGGCCCGAGCCCCTTGGAGGACCCCAGAAGACTGCGAATCCCCATATTAGACTTTGTGTCAAGTACACAGTTGGAGTCTGGTTTGGCTTTGGTTTGAATGTGACTGTGTCCTGGTTCTTCCCTCTTGAAGTACAAAGGTAGTTAATTGTAATTGCTACAGGAGCCCACAGCTGGAAGACACTGAACCTTTAAAAGAGATTTGGGTTTTTGAGAGATTGGATATTTTTAAAAGACTGAAATTTTAATGTGTTTAAATCTGAAAGACTAAAATTTTAAAAATTATTTCTGATTTTAATGTGAGATCTTGGGGACAAATAAGAAAGAAAGGATTGTGGCTTGATAGTGATGTGTTTGTCAAGTTGAAAAGGGGTTAGTTGTGCTGGTTTATGAAAACTTGACACGAACTAAAATGTAAAAGAAGGGGAACTCAATTGAGAAAATGGATCTCTGTAAGATCCAACTGTAAGGCATTTTCTTAATTGGTGATTGACAGTAGAGGACTCAGCCCACTGTGGAAGTCCTTGGCCGGTGGCCCTGGGTTCTTTAAGAAAGCAGGCTGAACAAGCCATGGGAAGCAAGCCAGTAAGCCCCACCCCTCTGTGGCCTCTGACTCAGCTCCTGCCTCCAGGTTCTTGTCCTATTTG
Organism: Cricetiscus sungorus; assembly: GCA_030556225.1. Lineage (NCBI taxonomy): Eukaryota > Metazoa > Chordata > Mammalia > Rodentia > Cricetidae > Cricetiscus > Cricetiscus sungorus. Next base: position 48,872,817 of record JANBXA010000372.1, on the reverse strand, counting down.
AGTTCCTATCCTGCCTTTTTTCAATGATGAACAGCAATGTGGAAGTGCAAGCCAAATAATCCCTTTCCTCCCAACTTGCCTTTGGGTCATGGTGTTTCATTGCAGTACATACTAAGACAATGTACATACTACTTCATTCATTCCAAGGTTGCTATCATTGGTAGAAAATTAATTTAAATAGAAGGGTGGTGGTCCTGCAAGATAGAGAAAGCTTTGTAGACAGACTGGTCCACTAAAGATTGTGGAGATTCACCACTTGAAAGGAAGAATTCTGGCTTCATTACTACTGATGTAGGTCTCCACGTATCTCCTCCATGGAGGCAATAGTTCTGAGTGATAGCTTTACTCAAGAACAACTCCTCTCTGTCAGGGTCAATGTTCTGCCTGAATAAAGAGCTAAGCTGTCCTTGGTCTGTCTTTGGCTGGATCTGAACTCAGATTAGAGCCACAGCATTAGCTGTTTCCAATTAGAAAAGGCAGATTCACTCGGCTGGTCAGAACTAGAAACAGTTTCATAGAAACCAGAGCTTGGGGAAAGTAAAAGTTTACATTGGACCTGAAATGAGGCTCCACATCCTGTCTCTGTGGTTCTGGGGACAGTGCTCGTCTCATAACCTGACCTCCAGGTGTAGCAGGCCGACTGCTCATCACTAGGCTTTTTATCATTTGTTTACAATAAGTGTCTTGGTTAGGGTTCTGTTGCTATGAAGAAATACCACACCTAAAAGAAAGTTGCGGAGGAAAGGGTTTATCTGGCTTATGACTGTTCAGTACTGAAGGAAGACAGGACAGGAACATAAACAGGGCAGAAACCTGGAGGCAGATACTGAGAGATTATGGAGAGGAGCTGCTTACTGGCTTGCTCCCAAGGCTTGCACAGCCTGCTCTCCTATAGAACCCGGGACCACAGCCCAAGAGCCTACAATGGACTGAGCCCTTCCACATCAATTGCTAATTAAGAAAATTCCACAGAGTCTTGCCCGCAGTCGATCTTATGGGGGCATTTTCTCAGCTGAAACCTCCTAGCTGACTCTCGATTGTGTCAAGTTGGCAATAAAACCAGCTGGGACAGTCAGTCATCAACAGAGTTGAGAATTCATTGTGCCCCTTTTTTATTCAAGTTAGTCTTGGGTGACAGTTGCTAATTGTCTGAACAATAATAAGAAACGCTGAGTCAATTTTAAGTTAGAATTACTAGATTCAGAGGTAGGACTGTGGCTTTGGGAAGAGGTTTTGATTAGTCTTTCTGAGCCCAGGGCTTTTTATCACAAGGCCACTTCTTGGAGAGGTTTTTAAATAGATGAAGTCTTGTCCCTCTCCACCTGCATTTATCCTAACTGAAGGTGCTTGGATGAATCCTTTACCAGCTGGTCATGCCTCCATAGCTCCTCAGATTTCTATGGAAGGAATTTGGGGACTCATGAACTGAAATTTTATAGCAAACTCTCATGTTCGTGTGTGTGTGTGTGTGTGTGTGTGTGTGTGTGTGTGTGTGTGTGTGTGAGAGAGAGAGAGAGAGAGAGAGAGAGAGAGAGAGAGAGAGAGAGAGAGAGAGAGAGAGAGAGAGAGGGGGGAGAGAGAGAAATTATGAATGGGGTATGTATGTATGTGTTGTGTGGTGTGTGTATATGTGTGTGGTGTGTGTGTGTGATTTGTGTGTGTGTGTGTGTGTGTGTGTGTGTGTGTGTGTGTGTGTGTTCATGCTCTGGAGAGACTCCATAGGTCCCTCTGGATTTTTAGTTTGGCATCTGAAGAATAAAAGTTAACCTCTCCTCTCTCTCCTTTTCCTGTCTCAGAATTTACTTGCACTGAACTCTGTAATTTGATGTCTTTCTTTCATGAATTATTAGTTACTGTGTTTGCCATTTGCAGAGTTGTCCTGAGAACAAAAGCCCAAAGAAATAGTTCCACTAGTGTGACATTCCTGGATCAGACTGTAACCAGGGAGACGTTAGGATCGCCTTCAGACTGTACCAGTAGGTGGCCTCACATTCCAGCTCTGAGCTGATCAATTTTGCCTTCTCCCTTTGCAGATACGGAGCGAGAACCCTGACTTAAAGAACTTGTAGTTCTGAGAAGTCCTTAGAGTGTTGTGACGCCAGCTGTGCCTTCGTTCTGTTACACACTTTGCACATGATCACTGAATGCATTTTTTAAAAATTTATTTAAATTTGAAACAAGTTAACTGAATACATTTTAAAGGCATACCAATCCCAGAACATGTTGATTGATGGTAGCTGGAATTTAATCTTAACTATCCCAATTCACTAGCACATGTCCCTTCTTGTATTTTAACCACATTCCATTTTTAAATGGAGGGCTTTACCATCCACTGTAATTTATCAAGATCTGCGTTGAGACTCCTTGTTTTGATGCTTAATCCTAACTTATGCCTCTTTTTAAATGTTATGTTTTATTATTGTTTGTGAATGGTGTGTGTGTGTGTGTGTGTGAGAGAGAGAGAGAGAGAGAGAGAGAGAGAGAGAGAGAGAGAGAGAGAGAGAGAACTGTGTGCATGTGTCCTCATGGGTCCTCCTGTGCTATGGGGCACATGTAGAGATTCAAGAACAGTTATCTTGAATTGATTCTCTCCTTCCTCTCTGGGATGGGGAGGGGATCAAATTAAGGTTTGTGTACCAAGTGCCCTTACCCACTAAGGCCTCTCACTGGCCCTAACGTATACTTGTTTTGTTCTTTTGTCTTGCCCTTTTGTTTTTCCTTCCTTCCCCTTTCCACCATTTGGTATTTACTTTGTCCCATCTTTCTGTTTTCTTTCTCTGAATCACAGTCACTTGAGACCTTCCATGTTACAGCAACTCCTACGACGTCTGGTTTTTGATGTGCCACAGCTCAGCGAGTACTGCAAAATGCCTCTTAAGGTAAGCATCACCATCACCACTGAAGTGCAGTCAATGGCACAAGAGAAGTTCCGTGGGCTAAACAGAGCACATATACAATTAGAGAAGCAGGGCATGTGCTAGATTCTGACATCCTCACAACATGCAATGCACAAAACCCACCTGTACAAAACCCATCTGTAGCTCGAATCTTGAATTTCTAAAGCCCAGGCTTCTTCTTCTTGTTACTGCTGTGGTTCCTTTGAGTTACCTTCCACTACTTGATTTTTAATCAGAGTTTGCTAAGGAGACTTGGTTTTTATCCTTCCTTACCCTAACTAGGTTTTAAAAATATTTTTATCCTCAGAAGGCTTTGAAATCCCCGTGGTTTTTCCTTTCTTCTTTAAAATTACTACATACTATTTTGTGTGTGCCAGTGTTTTGCCTACATGTATGACTGGGCAACACCTGCACGCAGTACCGGCAAAGGCCAGAAGAGGGCGTCAGATTCCCTGACACTGGAGATGGTTGTGTGCCACTGTGTAAATGCCAGGAATTAAACCAGTGGCAGCCGGTGTTCTTAACCACGAAGCCATTGTTCCAGTCCTCCCTTTAAAGGACCTAAAATGTCCCTTTCCACATTGTTTTTTGTGCCCCCCCACACTAATGTTCTTTCTTTTTTCTATTTATTAAGGAAAAGAACACAGAACTTTTTATGTCCTTATTTCTATGACTTCTCTATTATAGCCCCAGAACACCTAGTCCTGGTGGTACCAGATTTAGTGGTCACTGAAGAGGGCACCATCTCAACTTCTATCTTAGGCTCTACCTTACCTGTAAACCCAGAAAGTGTCAGCAGAGACAGCACTGACAATTTCTTTCTCTCTTTCTTTCTTTCTTTCTTTCTTTCTTTCTTTCTTTCTTTCTTTTTTAAGGAAATAGTTCAGCCTGGCGTTAGTGGCACACACCTTTAATCTCAGCACTGGGACTGGGGAGGCAGAGGCAGGTGGATCTCTGTGAGTTTGGGCTGCCCTGGTCTACAGAGTGAGTTCCAGGACAGGCTCCAAAGCAATACAGATACAGAAAAAAATAGTTCAAGCAGACTCCTAAGAAAATATTTTATTGGGGTAACCAGAACTCTCAGAAGCCTTTGGGTCAGTCCCATCACCAGCAGGAAGCATTACACAATCACAGAGATTCTCCGTTCTTCCCAGACTGTTTTCTTGTGACCCCTTCAGTTCCTGGTCTTAACCTGAAAGGAGCTGTAGCCGAAGTGGTCTGCACTCCTTAACTTGACTCTGCTTCTACAGGCCACTGCTCTCAGCTGATGCTGGGCCCTGAGAAGCATTACTGGCACTACTCTGTCAATTCACTTTTACATCTTACATGAATGGTGTCACCCCCCCCACCCCCCATCCCCCATCCCCATCCACCCCCCCATCCCCATCCATCCACTGATGTGGCTCCTACCTGCTGGTAAGGGATGTTACCAGTGTAATGTGCCCTCTTGTGGCCAGTTATGGAACTGCTACCACAAAGAGTCCAGGAAGCCACAACCATCGACATTAATCTTGGAATCCACAATTACCTGTCCACTGTTCCCTACCCATACCAACCCCTCGGGATATTCCATAATAATATGTAACCATGGGAGGTTATTCCTACACTGGTCAGCACACACTGTGACTCATTTCAGAGAGGTAGCATTTTCTCATTCAAAACAGGACTGACTCCTCTCCATGTTTTTATTAACTACTTGGGGCACAATAGGAGGCAGGAGAATTAACCAGGCAGGTGCAGCTCAGCCTAGAGCTCATTAGGTGTGAGAGCAGACCTTCCCAGAGCATCCGAAGGGCCAGACTCTTGTTTGACGGCCCAATTCCCTCAAACACAGGTTTCCTTCTCATGGTCTATGTTTTCTTCTCCCTGAGTGTCTCTGATGCCTGTGGAAATGCTGGACTCTGTGTGACTGGTGCCCCATGTTATTAAACCCCCAGCTTCTGACCAATCACTATGAGCAGTGTTGGAAGTATTACTGCCTGCCTTCAGGATGGGGGAGCTACGGGCTAGCCGTCGAGGAGGAGCTGCACCTCACTGAGAAGCTCTTCTGGGGCATTTTTGACTCCCTTTCCCACAAGGTAATGACTGCTTCCTGAGAAAATGGGTAACCCCCGTGCCCACCCGCACAGGGTTATGTCTGTCTAGCATTACTGTTTTTCTATGAACTGTACTAAGACCTCAGGAGCATTTTATGTTAATCCCCACCCCACCCCCAAAACACACACTCCTGAATAGGAACTGCCATGATCCTCAGAGTAGTCAAATAACTTGCCAGCCTCACTGAGCTGACACGCGCAGGAGAGCAGCCACCAGAACAAATTTCCAACAGCATTTCCTGCTTCCACTGTTGAGTGCTTATCACTCGTGTTCTCAGGTGGGACAGCCTGGTCCCATTTCCTGTATACCCTACTTCCCTCTGGTGAGTGCAACCAGAGACCTCATACTCATTTTCCACCATGATGATCCGTTTCCCTCGAAATCCAAGACTGAACAACCCCCCCCCCTTCCTTTCTTAAGTTACCTCTGTCTAGGGTTTTTGTCACAGCAATGGGTAAACTATTACTGAAAATCTCTGTCCACCACTGTGGAGTTTAGACAATTGGCACAGTCCCCTCTCCAGTCAGGTTGGGCCTTCTCCCATAACTATCTTAGCAGGGAGGTTTATAGCCCCTTCAGGCATAATGAAAACCATCATATTCCAGATAGTCTTGACGTTTATGTGGAATGGCATTGACTTAAACCTTTAATCTTCTTTACCGTAAAGTGAATGGTGACCTGAGGACCTTACAGATTGCCTTTCCATCCTCCAAGAATACTTTAGTTTTCTGTAGAAAGATGAGCCTGGACAGACACATCCTTTATATTTGTACTCTGTTGGTGAGTGAATGGTTCTATATGACAGCCATGGTTCTGGTGTGTCTATTAAAATGCTCTCTGTTTTCCCTCACAGAAATATGACCTGGATCTTTTCCGAATGGCCCTGCCTTGTCTCAGTGCTATTGCTGGGGCCTTGCCACCAGACTATTTAGATACAAGAATCACAGCCACATTGGAGAAACAGGTCTCGGTAGATGCAGATGGGAACTTTGACCCCAAACCTATTAACACCATGAAGTAAGTTCGGAGCCACTTCTAAACTGTTTCTGTAGTTCATACAATAGCTAACATCTTTCTTTTAGGCTATAGTAGAAACTTTCATTTTTCCCTTTTTCTTCTGCCAACCTTGCCCATCATCTCCTTTGACACTACAAGTCACACCAGGAACATGTTTAATCCATCCATAATAAATATGTATGTGTATGCATGCATATATATACATATGATTTTACATATTGCTTATATTCCAGGCTTTTTGAAGGGGCTGATTTAATAAATGCATCAAACTCACTCACAAAATTAAATGTTGCCTAAGGCATTAAGAGGCCCACCCTGATAAAGGATATGATTAATTTATTAATGAGTTTTTGATAAAAATCTTTGCCCTTTGTAAATTGGGTCTATACAGATATAGCAACATCAAAACAACTTCATAGTAACAGAAGAACTTTAGCAAGTCCTCAGGGTGACAGCCAAACACTTAGGTCATTCAAGAGGTTGGGTCTGCTCTTTGCCATACTAAATAATACTGGATCTTTGGAGTCGCCCTATAGCAGCACCTTACAATTTCTTCCCATGAGTATCCAGAATCCTTCACCAATGCTCAGGAGACCAACAGATGCCAACTCCAGATTCCAGTGTGTTTAGCCTTGGGGAAAAATATTGCTGTGTTAAATATCCAAGCATCCCTCCCCATTCTGAGTATATGTGCAGGTGCAACTGACTTTGTCTGAGTGGGGAATACAAAATTCCTCAGACTGTGCTGGGAAATAATCACAATACCTCATGAGTCCCTTGGACTTGTGTTTGCTGAAAGCAGCTCTCAAATAGGAACCCAAATCCTTCCTAGGAATGTCAGCTCTGCTAAGGTATAAAATTCATCACTGGTATGATTAAATGCACATTCCATTGGATGAAGCCTTGAGTGAGGGGATGATGAGAAACAGAACTGAACTTCCTGCAAGGAAGTAAAAATGGGAGCTCAGGCAAGAAAAGAAAATACGCACTGGTTTTAAGTGAAGTTTGCCTTATAAAAACGTATGCATGTTAAAAGATGATAAAGCAAATGGTGTGGTGAATGGATATGTTACAAACATTACCAACATTACTCTAGCAACGAGTACCAGTGATGAATGGCTACATGGTATTTTGAGAGCCTTTGTTGCTTCAGACATACCTTTGACATCAGTAAGTTGAGGAATGTGAGGACTAAAGACTGGTCCCATTCCTAAATGCTAGGGGCCCTCATTACCAAGACACAGGGTTGGTCATAACCAAAACCTAATAAAAAGCTCACAAGCCAGGCCTCCCCAAGGACAATGACAGTCTTCAGCTGTCTCCATTGGATGAGTCACTTTGAGCTTCTTGCTGCCCTTGTCTCATCAAACTCTAGATTCAAGTTCCAGGGAGAGTGAATTTGATCCATTTTGTCATATACCTGACCTTGGTGGCAGTGCAGCTAACATCATATGCAGTATCAGAAGACCACATGACACACAGGAAAGTGAAGAATGGATGAGAGCCACTAGGCAAAGAGAAATGACAAGCATCTATTGGATTTCCAATATTCTAGTTATAATGAGTCACCAATTCAAAATAGTAGACAGTCAGTATTTTGTAACATCTGACCTCTACCTGCACAGTCTGTTGTTCTCAGACTAGAGCTATAGGATGACAAGATTCTCATTGACAGAGACCAGAGCTGACTTTGAAACACACAATAATACTTCAAGAATCAGGAGTGTTCAAAGCAGCTGGAGGGAGGCACCCATATGCAGATGTTTCTGCAGAGAACTCTTTTGGTCAGAACTGCATGGTTCCTAGAACACAACACTGGTCTTGCCACCCCTGCTCAGTAGCATCACTGCATCTAAAGTAGCTTAAACTATGAGATTAGCTGTTAGTAAATCCTGTCAGTGATGGCAAATTGTTTCTTTTAACCACCTTTTACAATACCTGGCTAAAATGCTTATAGAGGCTGTAATTTTTTTTTCTCTCAATTCACAGTTTTTCCTTGCCTGAAAAATTGGAATACATTGTCACCAAGTATGCTGAGCACTCTCATGATAAATGGGCCTGTGACAAGGTAGGGATTATCAGATGATTGACAGTTGTCAGGGAGGGGGGAAAGCCCAAGAACATTATTGGGCCAGATCCTGGAAATCTGCCTGATTTGTCTAAGTGACAGAGTCTCCATGCCAAGAGCACTCATTGTTTCTGGGCAGCAATTTCCCTGGGTTGGTAGAGGTCAGAGAAATAGGCGTTGACAGCTGTAGTGCTGTGTTTGTAGTGTTCAAGAAAATGAACAATTCTGGAAGTGTCAATTGCTTTCTTATCATGGCCCTGCCTGGAGTTGGTGCCCAGGCATGCACTTGTGTGTGTTTCACATAAATGCTTCATCAAGGTGGGGAGATGGTTAATTAATTTTTTTCTTTGAATTCAACATTGGGCAAGAACAACTAAAATGGAAAGCCTCGCTTGGAAACTGAATAGTATTCCAGGGAGGTCACACGAGGGCCTTCCTTTGGTGGGTGCCACTAGGATGTCTAGGCACTTGGTTCATCTGCTGTTTGAAATTCATCCCTATGTGAGGTCAGGATGCTTAATACATTTAAATGCCAAAAACATGTCGGATTGGAGTGGACAGGCAGTGAAGGAATGGGAACACTGCTCAGCTTACAGCTTATAGCAGTGGATGTGTTTTAAAGGTAGGCCTGAAGAATGTTATTTGCCTATAGGGAAGCCACAGTTAAGGGGAACCACTTTTCACCACCTAAGCTCTGTGTGGATCTCTGCTCGCCTCTTATCTTCTCAAGGGTTCCCACTTACACTGATAACAACTGTTGAACTTCAGAAAGAGCTATACCTCATGATTCTAGACCAGGATTGGCTAGATAATAACCAAATAATCACCAATGAAATGGATAATGAATATTTGCATCTCTGTAGGTCAGACAGTCTCTATGGCAATGACTCTTTCACACTGTCTTAGTGCAAAAGTAAAACATTGACAACAAAAGGGGGGCTGTGTACCAATACAACTTTATATAATAATAATTTTAAAAAGGGTGACCAGCTGTACTTGGCTTACTTTAGATTCTAGGTCTAGAGCATGTAATATGGGTTTTCTTATTTCTTTTAGTGTGGCCATTTGTCCAAACCATGAATTAGGGAGAAGGGGTATCTGTGAATCCACAGCCATAACTAATCCACCTCTAAATAGTATATTTTACCTCTTCAGCTCTCTGAGTTTCTGTAGCACTCTCTGTCCCTATGCCATGATTTCAGTCACACCTGCCATCATCTTTAGCCAGGCCACTATGATTTCCTGGCTGGCCTCCTCATGTGCATTTTCTCCAGTCTTGTCTTCACACCACAAGCAAGTAATGTTTCCAGTATGCATATTTGGTCACATGATATTAGTGTTCGTCTTGTCCATCCCCCATTCTGTTTTAAAATTCATTAATTTCATAGTTCAAATCCCCATGTGGACTAACTGGTAGGCACTGCCCTCCTGGACTCTCAGTAAGATCTCCATTTCTGTCTGCCCATCAGTCTCTTCCTGTACCTGTAGACCCTCTGCCACACACTCTATAGGAACACAAAACTCTTCCCTGATTGAGCAAGGTATTCACTTGCCATCCCTACCTCATCCTGTAGGTATCAATCTAAACATTCATTCCTAGTCTGAGACTCTCCCAGAGTTCTAATATGCTGGTTCTCTTAGTACCTTATTCTTCTCCATAATATTTTTAAAGTCATATATATATGTATGTGCATGTGTGTACATATATACTATATATATATATATATGTGTGTATATATACACTAACACAATTTATAACAGTTGTGCATCTGTACATTTGACTCAGTCATCAGTTATAAATCTACTAGTGTGTTATTTGATTATTACCTCTCCCTGACACCAGTGTAAGGCTTCATGAGAGCAAAGAAATGTGCTTGTTCACCATTGCCCAGAGGTACTGATTCCTCTGATCTCAAGAACCTCTTCCTAGGGCTGGAGAGATGGCTGGCCAGGTAGTTAAGAGCATACTACCATTACAGAGGACCTAAGTTCAGTTCTAGTACCACATCAGGCAGTTCATAACTGCCTATAACTTAAGCTTTGAGGGAATCCATCACCCTCTTCTGGCTTCTGATGACACTGAACTCACATGGACACACACACACACACACACACACACACACAATTAAACATTTCAAAGTACCACTCTTCCTATGGGAGAAATAGAATTATCCAGCTACAATGGTACAGGTTGTACAGTTCTGTGATTGGCATACGCACAGGGTTAGAACATACAGGAGTACCAAATCCCACAGCTGGTGTCCAGAGATGCCATCTAGAGTGATGTACCATTTACAGTTGGATAGGCATTCATTGCATTCACTGCAGGGAAGTGATGAGTGTACTGCTGGGTCAGCATACAAAGACCAAGAGAGGCCAGAGAGAGTTTATTGGCTTTGGGGAACCACATAGCTAGAATGTGGACTAGGGCAGGGGAAGGAGGGTGGAAGATGAATATGGAGAGGTTTACAGATTTAGGAGTCATGTGAGAAGTTTCATTTTTTCCCATGGTGGCAGGTGACAATCAGAAATCATAAGGCAATAGAGTTCTCTAGCAGGACAATTTTGGTGAATGCCATCTAACAATAGTAGAAAATGAATCATGAATAGGCGGCAAGATTGGAGGCAGGGAGAGTGTGTAGGAAGCTATTAGTCACCCAGGTGAGCTTACACTAAGAAGGGAGCTAGAGAGAGTCAGCCAAAGGAGTGGACCTAGGAGGCAGAGAGATGTGAGGTGTGCAGAATAGAGTCAACAAGGACCCCCTGTTACAGGAGTTCAAAAAGGGATGACCCCCTGGGGTAAAGGAACTCAAGAATAGGAGGCATTGAAAGAAGTACCTGCCAGGGTATCTTTAGACACACTGATAACACAATAAGCAGAGTTCAACTGTTTGGAAATTAGAAATCAGCTCTGCTTAAAAATGCTGATCTGACATCAGTCATCAATGGTAACCAAAACCACAGACCTAGGTTAGAGAACACAGGAAGTGTGTGCCTCTTGGGAAGGGAAGCTTAGGAAACAATGCATTTTTGACACATAAGTAGAGGCAGAGATTCAAAACAGAACAAGTAGATGGGAGTATTTGGGCTTTAATGCTGTGGAAATCGGGCTCCTATTTAGCTCCACATCCACAGTTCTCCAGACTCCTATTGAAGAAGGTACCTACTAGTGGTACTTTACTGTCTTGAGCTTCCATGACCCTAAAAAGCACACAATGCTGTGATTTTGCCAAGCAGAAATCTTGGTGGCCAGTGGTAGATCGGGTCCTCTCCGGGTTCTGTGAGTTTTTGCTGTAAGTTTGACACACTGTTCTGAGGCATGGTGTTCTCAGTGTCTTCTAAAGCAGACTTCTAAGTGGCCCTAAAACTTACAAGTGAAAAAGTGAAGAGGACAGCAGCTGGGACAAAAAGGATTGCAGGAGCAAAGGTCAGGATGAGGGAGGCAGGGACTTGACAGCCTGAAAGGAACAGTTAGACATCTGCTAAGGGACTTTTTAATCTCTGTCACAATCCATTATGCTACTTGAGAACACAGAAACAGATGTGGGTCATCTAGCAGGCTCTTTGTCTGAACTGAGGAAATTTCTACAGAGCCTCAGTGGATGGAAATATGGGATTTCCCTGGATGAAAACGTGAAGACCCACCCACTTATACGGCCCTTCAAGACATTAACAGAGAAGGTAAGAAGCAGGATTTGTAACCATGTGGCCTGCTGTGTCCTTCCTTGGGGATTGTATCAGATGATCTGCCTCTCTCATGGCCCTCAGCAGCTTCCATGAACTTCCCAAGCCCCAACTTCACATTCTGTTCTTTGGTTCTGAGAAACCTCGTGTGAAAGAAGCCCTAATCCGCACTGGCAAATGGCCCCAAATGCACTGAGTCCCTCCTGGATCTGAACCAGGAAGGGGTTTGTTAGACTGTTAAACAGGTTGGAAAAAATGGTATAAAAACATTTAAACAGAAGAGATTATTGCTGCATGGAGGATAGTGAGATTGAAAAGTCCTGTGGGAGAAAAATGGGTCTCTCTTTTTTTCTTTCTTTCTTTCTTTCTTTCCTTCCTTCTTTCCTTTTAAGATTAGTATGGTTCATCTCAACTCTGAATTCTGGTCTTACAGTCAGTAGATGTCCTTTGTAAACTTAAGTTTAGTGTCATAGGAAGGGATGACATATATATCTTTGACTGTTGACCATTCATGAAATTGGGCACACATCAAAAGAATTCTAATTTTGAGAGGTTCTGTTTCACAGGATCAAGGAAAAGCTCAGTGCAAATACATTTTGGCAATGTTTCATCTTAAACATAAGACACAATGCGTCTTTTTCCTGGTCCTTCACTTCTTTATAAACTACAGACAGAGGAGCCCTTGTTAGCACAGTAGGTAGCACGTCAGTTTCTTAAACCATAGACAATGTCATTGACAATAGGGGTTCATTTCCCTTAACAAGAAATACTATAGGGGTAAGATCTCATATTCAAAAGCATCAGAAAGACTGTGTGTTATCATTTGCAAATGACATTATGACCTTGTGAGGGAAGGATGGAACAAATTCTCTCCTCTGTGTGCTGTGGGGAAATGGGTATGGCTTGCTCTGCATAACTCTTCTGGGCAAACTTTCTCTAGGAGAAAGAAATCTATCGCTGGCCTGCCAGAGAATCCCTGAAAACCATGCTTGCTGTGGGCTGGACTGTGGAAAGGACCAAAGAAGGAGAAGCTTTGGTTCAACAAAGAGAGAATGAGAAACTTCGATGTGTGCCCCAGACTAATCAGGTATGACTGCTGTACTCAGTAGGCAACACTTGGCCAATAGAAACCAGAAACCATGATGGATGTAGGAAGACCCCCTGGGGTATGGTGATAGGCCCACCTAAGGTGAACACTGGGTTCGGGGCAGCCATGTGTTCAGTGACCTATTGACTCTGCCTCTGCTCTCCTAGGGCAACAGCTACAGTCCTGCCCCACTGGATCTCTCAAATGTTGTGCTGTCCAGGGAGCTCCAGGTCAGTGCTAACCCAGATGCAGAACATCAGTGCCTGCTGGGCCTTTCCAGTACAGGGCATGTTGCCCTCTGAAGTGTAAATGGAGAAAAGCGGAGAGTGTGCCTAGAACATATTACCACTAAGATATTAAACCTGAAGAGGGCTGTGCTGGGCCAAGGCTGTGGGGAAATCACCAGGGAATTACCCAGTCATCTAAAAAGGGGAGGCTGTGCTGCCTAGGGTACCATAAAGGGTGATGATCCAGTAAAAGGAAGAATAATCAGCAAAGTCCTCGTGTTCAATTCCCAAAATAAAATAAGAGAAAATCGGTGAATTGCAGCTCCTGAGTGGAAATGCTTGCATGGCCATTGTTAATGTCATAAGCCATGAGGACACCCTGCTTGTGCCATGGTAGATATGCTCAGTTTTCCCACATTGGTGCAGGGAAGCGATTGCTGTGGGACTCAGAGTTATAAAACAAGGTAGATGCAACTAAAAGTTTCGAGATGCATCCCTCGACTCCTCCTCTCCTGCACATATTACCGTCAGTGGCCTCTTCTCCAGCCTGGGGAAGAAACCAATGGGCCAGCCCCTTGGACCTTAGAGGGAATTTTTTTTTCCAAAGAATATCCTTTGTTTTAAGGTCAGAGCTGTGTGAACCTTATAGAAAGATTCATTCTATTTGCTAAATCTCAGTGGCAGCAGTTTCCAGCAAGGTGTGATTTGTTTGTTTGTTGAGCTAAAGATTTTCACAGACTCTTGACTTTGACCTAGTCCTCCTACCTGGCTCTCTATTTTTGGTGAGAAGTTTAATAGCAAGATAAATGAGATGCTGGCAATGTGCAGCTTTGGCTGGAAATGTGTGTTTCTTCCGGATGCACTCAACTGCCAGGATAATAAAAGATGGGCAGAATCCGAAATTATATGGGATGGCATAAAGCTAATGAGGTGTGTCACACAGAATAACTAATAGTGGTAGACCTCCAGAAGCAGCCAAATAGCATTTGGTGGTGCTGTTCCAGTACCTGGAAACTATGAAGTGGGTTTTCTCGCTTGCTTCCTCTCTAACTTGTGTCTCTGGGGTGGGGAACAGGGAATGGTGGAGGTGGTGGCTGAGAACTATCATAACATCTGGGCCAAGAAGAAGAAGTTGGAGCTAGAGAGCAAAGGTGAGCTTGTTTCATAGTATGCCGTGGGGAAAGTGAGCTGGGGGATGTGGTAGCTATGTTTCCCAGAAATACAAAGGAGAACAGTTTGTGATTGTGTCTCATCTTATTCCAGGTGGTGGCAGTCACCCTCTTTTGGTACCATATGATACCTTGACTGCCAAGGAGAAGTTCAGGGACCGAGAAAAAGCACAGGACCTGTTTAAATTCCTCCAGGTGAATGGCATTGTAGTTTCCAGGTAAGTTGTCATCTTCCGTGTGATATTAGTGGAGCAGGGGAGGGATGAGTTTGGCTTCACTGCTGGGTATTAAATCACCCACCTCCAAAAGTCATTAAAGACAATGCTTGACACTTTTCAAAAAGGGTTATAATGAATGCTTGCATATGCACTCAACAAATATTATGTTATAGGTCAAAGCCTTTTCTTTGTATATTGGTCCAACAACTGGAGTTATAAACCACATTCATAATACATCCATGAAGCTTTGGAATTTAGTTGCCTTTAAAGAGAAATGAGAATCTGAAGCACAAGCAAAATAATGTTTGGCATGCCAGATGCTTTTTCAGATTTCCTCCCTCTGTCTTTAAGATGCCTTGCTAATCCTTAATTCAAAACTACATTTATGAATTCTTGGCTAAGGTCTTTGTAAGATAGCCAACAACACTTGCATACTTTGATCTGATTGTTTTATATTGTGTTGAGCACAACTAACAGGGGCAGTCTTTGCACCCCAGGCACTGACTCCCCAGAAGCTGCAGCTCCTCTGGGGAGACGGAACACATCACAATGTCTCACCACATTTTATCACAAAATGGTGAATGCTTTCTGTGAAGCTGGCTTGCCCTGCTCACTCAATATATATATATATATATATATATATATATATATATAAATTTATTCTTTTAAATTTCATTTTACATACCAACCCCAGTTCTCTCTCCCCTTCCCTCCCAATCCCCCAGCCCATCACCTGTCCACTCCTCCTCACAGGTAAAGGCTCCCATGAGGAGTCAACAACAAAGTCTGACACATTAGGTTAGGGACTGTTCACTCTTCAAGGCATTTGCTTACTCACTCATCAGATGTCTGTGAAGAGAGAGGTAGCGCTGTGCTTGCCAACTTCTTTGTAGGATGAAAAGCAAAGTGGTGGGTCTTCTCTGATACACCAATTCCTCCTCAAAGAGGGGTTTGCCAAGCAAGTTATTTCTCTTTTCTAATTTCCTAGAGTTTATTTATTTGGCATTAACTAGCAAAAAAAAAAAAATATTTCTATTGTAGCTCATAGAAATAAAATTACAAACCGTATTTGCCACATTGTCAGGTAGGAAAGGTCATGCTGCATGAGACAGCCTCTGGGGAAGCATTTGAGAAAGACTCCCCACCCCGCTTTAATCCACTTTTTAACACTTAAGATGAATGTGGAGTGTGATTTGCTGATAAAGTTCCTTGCTCACAGAAGTGAAAAATTCCTCTTTGTTGTAACCAAAAAGTCAAGGAAATATAATTAGGAATAAATCAAATTCAGTAGCCATATTCTGGGTACTTATTTGCCCTATATATGGGGCCCTATAGGAGACACAAGGAGGCAGATGATCAAGTGAGGTCCTATCACCAGGAGAAAAAGTCCTCCAACTTCACCCTCTTCTCTGCTGGTGAAAGCCTATTTTCCACTGTTCAAGTCCAAAACATTGACTTTGTTCCCAAGTCACTTCAAATCTTTAAGAAGACTTCAATTGTTTTACCTTTAGAACATGTGCAGAATCTACCCACCTCCTTCCTGTGATCCACGTCATTCCTGAGATGTTTTCCCACCAGGGCTCTCTGTTTTGACCCTTGTCCCCACCCATACCCAGTTTTAAATGCAGCAGCCAGCATAGTTGAAAGTCATGCTGTGTCAGCCCCCTTCAGAACTGAGTTCTCAAGTCCCTCGGAGCAAAGCCCTAAATGGTTCCCTGAAGTTTCATGTCCATCTTCTCCTTGGACACCTCACTTCCATTCCACCGCCCTGACCACTCTGCCACATGCCTCCAACCCAGTATGCGCGCTCCCATCGCAGAACCTTTGCCCCACTTGTTCCCTGAGTGAATCTTTGCCTAGGTGTCCTTATAACTCACCACTTCACCTCCTTAAACCCTTTCCTTCCATTCCAGCTTCCCAGTGATCCCAACCGTATGTCATATCATAGTCCACAAACCTTTATAACATTGCCCCCAGGATTTTTCATCCTACTTTCTTTTTTCTCTTTTTTAATATAGCATACTGCTTTTATCATTCCACATAATTTATATTTTGCTCTTGTCTATTTACGGCAAGCATCGGGTCAAACACACGAGAAATATTTGTTGTCTTCTCTGATTTATCTCCAGCTCAATATTTTTTAGTAATAATTATAAAGATCTTTCTCAAGACTCTGCTGAGAAATCACTTTCACAAAAGTGTTGCATGCTCACATAGTTGGGTCCAAGTGCAAGAGCGAATCAGTTGAATGATGAGTCATTCCACTAAAGCCAGAACAACTGTCAACATTGACAATTAAATTCAACAGCATGGGGAGGATGGGTAATACACCAAAGTCATGTATTTTCCTCTGCTACTTCTGGGGTTCATCTCTGCCCAATCTAGAGGAATGAAGGACATGGAGCTGGATGCCTCCTCCATGGAGAAGAGATTTGCCTACAAGTTTTTGAAGAAGATCCTGAAATATGTTGACTCTGCTCAAGAGTTTATTGCTCACTTGGGTAAGTATAGCTACAAAATGTCAGGAAAGAATGTATTCCTTTAGAAAGAATGACCTAATTATGAATGATCTTCATGTGTCACCATTGCTCATGATTCATTTGGGACATATGATTTGGGTGGAAAACAATGGCTAAGATTTATTTCCTACCTACTTAAAAAGTAAGCTTAGAACCTGGGCAGTGGTAGCACACACCTTTAATCCCAGCACTCAGAAGACAGAAGCAGGTAGATCTCTGTGAATTCAAGGTCAGCCTGGTCTACAGAGCTAGGACAACTAGGATGGTTACACAGAGAAACCCTCCAAAAAACAAACAGTAAATTTTAGTTTCTTGTTAGTTTAGATCTTAACTTCTCTACTGAATTCGATGGGCTCTTTTGCTTTTGCTTTTTTTTTTTTTTTTTTCTTTCTTTCTTTCTTAATGTAATACATCCTATTAACTCTCCCATGCTTTGTGACTATGGACATCACTGAAGTCCCTTCAGAAAAGGGTGTGGTGAGACAGCTGTGAGAATTAACAGGAGACGCATCCTACCAGCACAGACACAAAGTGTTATTTTGTGACAGCAACTAAGCTTGGTTTTCTTTTGAAAAGATGTTCTGTGTCTAAAACTACTGTGACTGTCCATTTGCTCTATGATTGCTTGCTCGCTTGTTTGTGTTTGTTTGCTCTGACAAGAGTATGGTACCCCTGTCTTTGTAGAAGCCATTGTCAGCAGTGGGAAAACGGAAAAATCTCCCCATGACCAGGAGATCAAATTCTTTGCCAAAGTAAGTGTTTCTCCTTTGCTCAGGCTTTCTACTACGGAAGGTGTAGTTTAAAGTGTCCATCAAGGATATTTAACATTCCAAAAGCTTCAGTGAGACAGTGATGTGTTCTCTGCTATAGAACAGACCCCATGGGGGTAGGAATTCCAAGAAAGGGTAGGCAGGCTGCTCAGCTCCACACCATACATAACCTCCAGACTCAGGACCCTCCTCCTTTGTTCTATGTCATCTGTAACATTATGCTTCATGTTACTGTAGTCTAAACAAGCTCAACCTCATTATAGCTGTAGGAAAAGTATATCTTTAAAAAAAAAAAGGCAAGGAGGGAGCAAGCTGCTGCTTTTCTGAAGTTTTAATCTAGTAGTACAGGTAAGTCCTTTCAGTTTACTCTAGCTACAAGGGAAACTGGGCAAGGCACTCACTACTCAATGGCCCTATGTCTCACTAAAACCTGTCACTGAAAAGAAAGAGGTACCATTTGGGTACCAATGATTAATGTTGCCCATATAAGCCTGCTCAGCAGACCAAAAGCCTCCCTATGTCTGTGGAGCAGAGATAGCTGTCTAAGGTGAGGGCTCAGTCAGGTCTTGAGTGTACCTTTTGATGCCATGATCAAGAAGGCAATCTGAGTTCCCCTGGTGTCCTCTTCAAATCAGATCATCATGCAAATTTGTTTGTGCCTTTAGTCGGTGTCTTTTTCCTGTCACATAATGTCAACACCTCTGGTTAGTGGCATGGAATAATAATAATACCAAGTGAGACCCAGAGTAGAATTTCCTGGATATCCACAGCCAGTGTTGAGAGGCCTTCGCTCATTGAGAATGACTTCTGGGAAAGGAACTGACAGACAGATCAGCTACCTTAAACATGATGTTTGATGATTTCCAGGTTCTCCTCCCACTGGTTGACCAGTACTTCACCAACCACCGCCTCTACTTCCTGTCATCTCCTCTGAAGCCACTTAGCAGCAGTGGGTATGCTTCCCACAAAGAGAAAGAAATGGTAGCCAGGTGAGTGCATGGAATCAAGAGAGGGCCCCTATGTTGATCACCCCTGAGTTACTGTAACAAATGCCTGATATCAGTAAAGCTAAAAGGTGTATTTAGCTCACAGTTCTGAAGTTCCATGTCCCCAGTGAGTAGACACCTTTTCTTTGATCCCATAGTAAGGGCTCCAGATGGCAGTGATAGGGAGCTTACTAAGAGGCAAACTGCTCAGCTCGTAGCCAGAAATAAGAAGTGGCAGGATCCCAAGATCTCCTTAAGGGAGTGTCCCATTGACCTAAAGACCTCCCACTCAGCTCCATCCCCCAAGCAACCCTAGCCTCCCTTCATCCTAGTAGCAATACCCTATAGGCAGAGCTTCTAACACAGGTGCCCTAGGAGGATACTTGTTCAAACCATGATTCTCAGCGTTAATGTGGTTTAGTTAAGACATCACCTACCTGGGGATGAATCACAAGTTCTTTGTAGAAACGATGCATAACCTGATGATGAGTAATTGTTTACCATCTTGGTTTGAAAATGTTTTATTATGTGTATCTTGTGGTATATAGCTCCTGTGGTGGTCTGAGGAGCTAATCAAATTGCACTGTTTGAGGTATTCATAGGGACTTGGGGAATATGTAGATACACACATCAATTACCTTGAAACAATGTTGAGAAGAAGGCCAAGATCCTTCTGAAGCTTGGGGAAATTAAACACAGAACTAAGGTATACACTGTTTTCTGTCACTCCTTACCAAGTTTGCAAGATTCAAATTTTTAAAATTCAGATCTTACAAGTTCTAATGTGACTCATCTGAGATTTGAAAGCTAGAACTACATGATCCAATCTAAATGTTTATTCAGAAGTATCAGCCTCAGAGCTGCAGGGGTGGCTCACTGGCTAAAGACATGTGCTGCTTGAGCATGAGTATCTGGATCTGTTCCTCAGCATCCATGTAAAAATCTGAGTGTGGCTGCATGTGCCCCTCTAGCTCTGATGCCATAGGGGGCTAAGACAGCAGAATCACTGGAGTTTGCTGGCCATCAGCCTAGCTCCACATTTAGTGACAGACCTGTCTCCAAAGGACCAAAGTAGAGAATGATAGAACACCATACATCCTCCTCTGATGGCCAGATGCACACACATATACACAAACACTCACACATCAGCCTACCACTCCTCCAGGGATAGATACCTTAACAGACCTTAACATAGGGGATGGGTCATAAAGAGATTGAGAGGTGCTGTCTAACATATGTCAGGTTCCCTCTGATCTTTATTAAGACCAGGTGTGGATTACACTTCTAAACAATAGAGAAGTAAAGAGGGTAGTGGAAATCTAAATGGTTTCTATTGCCAGTGAACATGCATGTTGTACTGGATAAAAGCTCAGCAATTAATGGTCACTCTCTCTGGAAGTATATTCAGCTTGAAGATTTGCCTAACATTCCTTAAACACACTGCATGGACAGGCACTGAGATTAATTTTCATATGCGAGAGTTATTGCCCATCTGTGTAAACGTGGTTGTGAAGCCACAGTGTGTTAAATTGAAAGTACCGCCGTGTCTTACAGTATCTTAGGTGGTTAAGGCTGAAAATTCAGTCCTCATGCCATTGCATGCCTCTTCTGTACTACAATCACTTAGTGTCACTCGAGACAGAAAAAAACCCATGCTGCCAAAACAGGATGCTTTGGGACCAGGAACTGATTCCAAGATCTTATATCTTCAGGTTGAGCTAATGTGTTCTATAAGAAGCTAGGGAAATTTGGGACCATAGGAGACATTCAGATAAGCTGACAGAGGGCAGATGTGTCTGTTTTCTTCATCTGTTGATCTTAGACTATTAATTCATGGAAATGTAACATTTGTTCAACCAGGCACCATTTGTCATGCTGGAATACAACCTAGAGCTGATCAGCCTTGCAAATAGCTTCCAAATCCGTCCATGAGCTGGTGTCTTCCACAGAAGTGCTTGTATCTACTGCACGTGTTCGCCCTGCCAGATTCTTTCTCCCTCTTGTTACTTCCTTCCCTCCCCCCCCCACCGGAAGTTGTTTGTTCATTTGTTTTGAGTCTCACTATGTAGCCCTGGCTGGCCTAGAATTCACTATATATGTCAGACAGGCCCCAAACTTACAGAAATCTGCCTGCTTCTGCAAAGTACTGGGACTAAAGGTCTAGCTCCTTTTTTTTTTTTTTTTTTTTTTTTTTTTTAAATTTTAGACAGGACCTCCACAGCCCAGCCCAGGCTTATCTGAAAGCTATCAATTCTCTTGTCTCAGCCTCTGATCCCCACTAGATTCCTCTTTATTGGATCTTTCACTCATTCTTAGTTCACCTTGTTTTTAATCTGATGCTTTTCACTGCATGGAGTTTCCAGCCTTTCTCTTTTGGAATAATTTCATTTTATCTCTTTATCTTTCTCTTCATTTTTGAGATAGGGCCTCTCTCTATAGCCCTGGATGTCCTGGCTATTAAAGGCTTGTACCACCATGCCAGTCATTTTTAAACTCTGAGAGGAAAGAGCTTCACCTGGGAACTCTAGCCCTTTATTATTTGAGGGATTAATTCCCTTTATTGAAGGGAATCAGTTGTCTTAGTTGGGGTTTTTACATGATGACCAAAAGCAACTTGGCAAGGAAAGATTGTATTCTATTCCACACTTCCAGGTAACAGTCCATCCTCCAGGGAAGTCAGGACAAGAACTCAAGGAAGGAGCTGAAGCAGAGGCCATGGAGGAGTGCTGCTTTTGGCTTGCTCCTCATGGCTTGCTCTACCTGCAAGGACCACCCACTCAGGAATGCCACCCACACATCATACTTACATGTCAATCATTACTCGAGAAAATGCCCTACAGACTTTCCTACAGGCTAATATTATGGGGTCATTTTGTCAATTAAAAATCTCTTTCCAATTCTTTCTATTCGTGTCAAGTTGACAGTAACTAACCCTGCACAGTAATTATTTTATTGAAATCAGAGACTCTTAAGAGACAGCGGCAACTTCTTGAAATTCCAGCTGCTGGAATTTGCAAGTCTGAAAGAGCACAGAGCAGAGAGCATCGAAGGATCTTCACCAAGATGGCCTGGTTATTCACGGGCCAAGCTCAGAACTAAGCCATCAGCAGTACTGACTGCACTGCTCAATACACTTTCTCCCCATCCAGCCCCATGAGTTCACATCAAATAAGCAGCAGCCTGTATTAATTTCACATTAGCTGCCAAGTTTCTGTTACCTCTCTATGGGTTCTCTTAAGCTCTAGACCAGGAAGGTTCTGACTTATTTTCACCAATCAACAGTGACATTGGCTGTAATTTCTCAAGATAGCCCAGAAAAAAAAATCGGGCATTAACTGTGAGGTCATTGTCCTTTAAATTGATGGGGATTCATCAACAAACACTAGGGGTGCATTTTTTCTGAGTTGTCCTAAAGAGACTTCTATCTTGTGAGAGGCAAAGATCTCCATGACGAGTTATTAATGTGAGCCCATGACTTCAACTGAGTCTCATCATTTCATGGTCTACACTAGTGTCTTGTCTCTGTTTTCCATATTGGCCCTTTTTCTGTTCCCTGGCTTCCCGAAGGAAAAGCAAAGTTCTTGTCAAACTATTCCAGTATCAAATGTCAGAGTTTAAAGGACTCTCCTCCCATGAATATCACCCACACATGTGGACTGTAATCAAAGTACCCCTTGGTGGGGTCAATTGGTAGGTAGCATGCTCAGAAACATCTACAGAGCTCCTTCCTAACTACACAAGGCCTTCCCAATGACCACTGTATATATAGTTCATATACATAGTATATATAGTTCAACCTTCAAGTCCCCATGGAGTAAAGTATCAGTGAAGCATAGCAAGGAGTCAGAAATACAACAACAATAATAATAATTGTTAGTATTCAGGCATCTGTACTGGCCTGTCCTTGGGGTTCTGAAAGATTACACCCTCAGCTGCAGCCACTAAGAGCACCACCATCTGTACATATTCACTGTTTTCTTTTAAAAGGGTCCTGCCCACCTCCCATACCTCTCTCTCTCTCTCTCTCTCTCTCTCTCTCTCTCTCTCTCTCTCTCTCTCTCTCTCTCTCCCTCCCTCCTCCTCCCTCCCTCCCTCCCCCTCATTCCCTCTCTTTCTCTCCCTCCTTCTCTCCATCTCCCCTCCCTTCTCTCTTTCTGTCTGTTCCTCTCTTTCTCTCTCCATCTCTCTGTCTCTGTGTGTGTGTGTGTGTGTGTGTGTGTGTGTGTGTGTGTGTGTGTGTGTGTGTCTGTCTGTCTGTCTGTGTATCTGTGTCTGCCTCTCTTTCCTCTCTACTGCTGCTCCTGTCCCTGGAGGCCAGTGTCCCACCTCCCCTTTCCCCTTTTTATAATACCTTTCCCTAATTTTTACAAAACAAAATAATAAAATAACCCTCTATTTGAGCCCTGTCACATGGCGTCTTTCTCTTGAGAGTTGCTTTTCTTAAATTACAACAATTGCTTCCTACCTCCCAAGGACCCAACTAGGGCAGACTATAGACTAACAAAAGATAACAGCAAAAAAAAAAAAAAAAAATGACTTCTTTTTTTTTTAACTTTTTATTGGTTCTTTGTGGATTTTACATTATGCACCCTGATCCCATTCATCTCTCTGTCCCCTTACTTCCACCCTCTGCCCTTGCAAACTCCCCTCACAAACTAGAAAGCAAATAATTTTTAAAGTAAAAACAAAGCAAAACCTCTCAGCATGGAAACTGTAGTGTGTCCCTGTGATTTCACACAGTATACTCTTTAGTCTTTACTTCTAAGTGTTCATTGCAATGAGTCATTGTTCTGGTTCAAGACCTCTGGCTTCTGCTACACCCTCAATATTGGGCCCTCACTGGGATTCTTCTTAGACATCCTATTATTGCCTTGTGTCACAAAGATCCTGTAGCTTTGAAAAATGTACTTCTTAAGATGTTTTGGTATGTAACAGACTCCTACTCTCTACTCTAACCATTAACATTTTTTTCTAACCCCAACATTTTCCCACCTGCCAACTAAGCTTCACACTCCACTTGAAGGCTGAAAAATGGTTTGCAGTTCATTACAGTGATAGAAAAGCAAGCTGCCTTTTAGGATCCTCATCTTTTTTTCTCCATGTTACATGAATGAACATTTCAACACATCGTATCTATCATCAAGGAAAGTTTACCCCGGGCCACTGCCAAATACTCTTCTCATTTCAGAGGAGTGGTTTTTTGAGTAGGATGGAGCTTCCTGCAAGTAACCTTTCATGGCGTTCCATCAACACAGTATGGACCACATTATTTCCAAAGACTCCTCCAGAGGGCACAGTGCATCCTCCTAAAGCTCCAATCGATGCACTGTTTCACATGCGAGGGGTGGGAGAGTGGGGTAAAAATCACTTCTTGAGCCTCTGTGGTTTTCTGAAGTATTGCAACCCTTTCTGCTTTAGCCTGTTCTGCAAGCTGGCCGCTCTCGTGAGACACAGGATCTCCCTCTTTGGTAAGTGATGGCATGTGTTGCTAAAGGGCAGCAAGCCTTCCTGTAATTATCTTGAGCTTCAGTTTTACTTCATTTGTGGCTCCTGTAGAAAACCCTGCACCTTGGGACTGAGGTGTCACCTAAATTTTCCATAGAAAATTGGTCTGAAGCATGATTAATGACCTCTCTGCTACTTTAACAGCTCAGATTTTCCACACCAATGAATGTTTTAAGCTCTGCCTGTGACATCCATCATGGAGCAGAGGCTGTGTCAGACTAGAGATAAACGCCTCGGTCCCTGAACACAGACCTGGCACTTTGTGTGTTGCTGGTTAATTATACTGGGGTATGTCTGATGCATATTAAGAAGGCTGCATTTAAAAGCCAGGCTGGGTTTGGAGAGTCACAGGTGATGTTTTTTATTCTAGGGAGTGATTCAACTACAATGGTGAGCTGTCTTCACATCTTAGCTCAGACACTTGACACAAGGTAAGTCTGATGTTTTCTTCCCAGGACTTCCTAACAACTCCCTCTCTGGCCTTAAATAGGCAAAGAGGGCCCTGGAAGTCAACACTCTGCTTCCCATCCCCACAGTACAGACCTACTGTTATGGACTATCTTAAATCTGAAAGAATTGATCAGTTCTTGCCTTCTCTTACTGAGTTCATATACATACCAACGTTTAATTTGTATCTCAATGTACACATGCACACTACCCACACACACACCCCACACACACCATCACACAGGTAGAGATATCTGGTAGGTGGTGAAACTTTCATCATCCTGAGAGATAGATGGACATGGCCAGGAGTGTGAGGGGATATCTACCTTCAAAAGAATCATATAGGAAGCCAGAGCAAGAGTCCAGCAGATAGAGGTGCTGACACTCCAAGGTCACTCACTGTGACCCATGTAGTAGAAGGAAAAAATTGACTCCAAGAAATTGTCCTCTGGCCTATGCACCTGCACATGTCCATATAAATAAATAAATAAATACAATTTTCAAAATACATCAAACAGCTGGTAAAGTAATATAGTATGTGCCTGTAATCTTAGCATGTAGAAGACAGAGACAAAAGGATCCCAGCCTCAGATTTATAATAAAACCCTGTTTAGTAAAAATAAAAGATGCAGAAAAGAGGAAAGAAGATTTTATTAAAAAATACATAATTCTGGTACTATTAACACACTGATGTTTTTAAAGAGACAGGTAGTAAAAATAACCAACAGGAGTTCTTTTGAACATGCTCACTAAGAAAAGTCCTTATGCTGAGTGTGGTGGTACATGCCTTTAATCTCAGTACTCAGGAAGCAAAAGCCATACATATATTGAGACTTGTCTCAATAATAATAACAATGATAATAATAAGGTCCTTATCAGAATCAGGAAGAGGACATGCCATTCAAGATCCAATGCAAAAGAAATCCACCTTCTTAAGAGGGTGACCCAAAGATGGCAGGCTCTGGCAAACTGAGGCCGGTTTCATTGTCCTTTGCCTCAGGGGCCTAATAAAGCTGACTCTGAAGGACTGGCTTTTCCTTTCCTCTCATCCAATCTAGGACTGCTCTGCGGACTAAACGGGGTGCATGCTTCAAGTGACTTCTCTCTTTCCCCATTCTCCTCCTTCCTCACGGGCTCACTCCTGTCCTCCCATTTGACAGTAACAGGAGACAAGGCAGCTGCAGCATTTGGCTCCCGAGGAACTAACACCCGTTTCGTTCATTCTCTCTGTGTCCCGAAGAGTTGGGCAGTGATCACCACAAGCCAAGCCCATCATTCAGTCACTAACCCCAGGGAAGCATGTGGCAGGGGTTTCTTTCCCAGATGGAAGCAGACATCTCCAGTGCATCTGACACATTCTCATCCGGTGGCCAGAGTGCCCACCATCTGCCCAGTTTGCACCACCATGGCAGGGGGTTTGGTTCCACAGTCCAGTTGTGTCTGTGCCTTTGACTGCTGGCTTCTTGCAGGACCGTCATGAAGTCAGGCTCGGAGCTGGTGAAAGCAGGGCTGCGCTCTTTCTTTGAAAATGCAGCAGAAGACTTAGAGAAGACTTCAGAGAACCTGAAGCTGGGGAAGTTTACGCATTCCAGAACGCAGATCAAAGGTGTTTCTCAGAATATTAACTACACCACAGTGGCTCTGCTTCCCATCCTGACATCCATCTTTGAGCACATCGCTCAGCATCAGTTTGGGGTGGATCTACTCTGTGAGTCCTACTGCTGTCTGTCATCAATGTCTATGCACTGGCCACACACAGATGTGAGGACCACTCACTTATGTTGACCCAAAGGGCGGAGTAGAAAGAGAGACGTCCCATTCTTTTCTTAGATTAAAAAAAGGAGGCTGGGTGGTGGTGGCACACACCTTTAATCCCAGGACTCAGAAGGCAGAGGCAGGCAGATCTTTGTGAGTTTGAGGCCAGCCTGGGCTACAGAGTGAGTATCAGGATAGGCTCCAAAGCTACATAGAGAAAACCCTGCCTGTCTCAAAAAACAAAACAAACAAAAATTCTTAATTCTGAACCAGTTTCCCACCTACTAATATGCTTCTGGCTACCAGCCAGTGTTCTTCTACTTAATTTGAAACAGTTATCTGAGCAATACACCTCAGATGTACTTCTGATACCAGGGTTTCCAGACAACTGTGCTCCATGTTAAGAATCCTTAATTTGCTCATTGGTACCAGGAGCAAAGGAAAGAGGCTAAAATCTCATTTTTTCAACTTTCAGTTGGCTTTATTTTGCTTTGTTCTTAGCAGCATGTCCAACCCCATCCCCCATCCCCACCATGTCCATATTCTGTCACCAACCCTCAGTACTGTTTGAACACTGCCATACGACGTAATTTAGTCAGTTGTCAATGGCTCAGGCTGTGTCTTCCATCAGTTAGAACTACTGGGCAGGAGTTAAATAAAATGTTAAATAGTTCTGGTTTGGTTAAAGCAGACCTAGCCATGGGATGAGGTCTAGATATGTTTGAGAGCATGTCGCCTGCTGATAAAATTCTTTGTGTTCCTTCAGAATTCCTTCCCCTTAGAAAATAAGGAAACATCATGATACAACTTAGTTTTTTTTTTAATACAGAGAAATATTTAGATGAGCAAATTTGAGAACTCACTCCTCTCTCTCCACCCATCTCTCCCTCCCTTCTCCCTCTCCTCCTTCTCTTCCTCCCTCCCTCCCTTTCTGAATAAAGCATGTCAGTTATAAGGACCTTCTTAGGGAATGATCAAATATTACATGGAAGTTTCAAGCTTTATTCATTCTTTGATACAAAGGAAGACAATATTACCCTTGGTAAAATGTGGATATAATGTCTTCCTTTATTGGGTAAGCGACCTATTATGCAGGCTCTATTGGCCAAATGATTCCTTTCTCCAAGAAGCTTTGTGATTTTCATCAGAAGCTCTGCTAATGACCTGGGCAACTTCAGTGGAGCAAATTTTCCTATTAACATTTCTCAGCAACTAGCAAAATAGTGTCTGGTTTGAAGAGGATTTCACTAGTTTACAGAGGCAGAGAGTAGGGAAAAAGAGAGGGCTTGTCTGCTCTTGAGTGATGCCTCCTTAGTATTTTTCTTCATGGGCTCTTCCATGTGTTGGAGATGGAGCTGGGGTTGATTTGTGGTTATGACATCTCTTCTTTGTTTCAGTGAGTGACGTGCAGATTTCATGCTACCACATTCTGTGCAGCCTCTATTCCCTTGGGACTGGGAAAAACATCTATGTTGAAAGGTAATTAGTTTTTGCGTCCTTGTTTTTTCAGTTAAACCATTTTGGCTCAGAAAAATGTTATAGGGGAGGGCACAGCACCTTCTGCCTAAACAGGAGCTGAACAAGGACAACAACAGACATGCTGATATGAACTTAGGATAGCCCAGGAATACTCAACCCTACCTAAAAAATGACAGGTAGCTTAGGAATGACAAGAACAGGAGAAATAGTCTTCCCTGGGAAGAGAATACCTATTGGTTTTCAGGTCAGCCCTGAAAACATATATACAAGTAACATTTTGCAGACTGAGAACTGAGAGGTTATATTTATGTTTGAGAATACACACACATGCACACACACACACATAACAACAATTAATAAAAAAGACTTCATGAATTTGAAAGAGGGCATATGGAAGGAGAGGTATATGGAAGGGTTTAGGGGAAAGGAAGGGAGGGGAAAATGATGAGTGAACATAAAAATTATTAAAGATTAGTAAAATACTATGTTAAAATTTATTTTACCTGCTTGTAATATTAAAATTTTTAAAAATCCATTTAACATCTGCTTTTCAGTCCAGCAAAACCTAAATATTCACTGATCAGAAGTGATGGCTTTACAGTTAAGTTATGAAAATGTAGCAATGTAAAGAAACAATGAGGTTAATTAGAGCAAAAGCTTCTGTGGAGAAAGCTACTGAATATATATATTCAGCTGCTAATATATATATATGGCTACAAAAGCTATAAAACCTGCAAAATCATGTGCTGGTAGCCCCAAAATGTTGAAGGTGTGTCTACTTCATTGCCATGGCTTCTGAATAGCTTCCAGAGTTCTGTGGTTACAGCTTGCTGAGACACTTGGAGAACCTAAGGCAGTTGCTTTAGTGTATAATGAGTCTCTGTGATGCACCCTTGGACCTTTGCCATTCTCAACTGTCAGATTAGCTGCAGCTTTAAACAATGCACAGCTCAGCACCAGGAAAAGCTATTTGATTATCTTGAATCTAAACAAGCTTATCTGTAGAGATTTTAGGTTCTAATTTTGCCTCTATAGTCTACCTGTGACAGTGGATGCTTTAGCGACCCCCAGCTTTTCAGAGTCAGATGCCATGTGTTGCATTGTTCTATTTAAATCCAGGAGTAAAATCAGAAAAGCATAAAAGATCCAGACTTAGCTCTGTCCTTGAAGAAATGACTCTCTTTTCCTCTTTCAAATAAGAAAGCCTGAAAGAATGTGATCTATTTTTAAGTAACTTAATCTGAACACTCCTTGGGATCCATTTGTCATGAGCCTATAAATGAAGCTTGCATCAATACCCTAAAATCTAATGAAACACACATATGTTAAAATTGTGTAAGTTAAGAAAAAATGACAATTTATTCCCTATAAGAACTTAAGAACTAGTCAGTGGTGGTGGCATGTGCCTTTAATCCCAGCACTTGGAGGCAGAGGTAGGCAGATCTCTGTGAAAGGAAGAAAGAAAGAAAGAAAGAAAGAAAGAAAGAAAGAAAGAAAGAAAGAAAGAAAGAAAGGAAGAAAGAAAGAAAGGAAGAAAGGAAGGAAGAAAGGAAGAAAGGAAGGAAGAAAGGAAGGAAGAAAGGAAGGAAGAAAGGAAGGAAGAAAGGAAGGAAGAAAGGAAGGAAGAAAGGAAGGAAGAAAGGAAGGAAGAAAGGAAGGAAGAAAGGAAGGAAGAAAGGAAGGAAGAAAGGAAGGAAGAAAGGAAGGAAGAAAGGAAGGAAGAAAGGAAGGAAGAAAGGAAGGAAGAAAGGAAGGAAGAAAGGAAGGAAGAAAGGAAGGAAGAAAGGAAGGAAGAAAGGAAGGAAGAAAGGAAGGAAGAAAGGAAGGAAGAACATAAGAACTGAACTAGTAGATTGAAATCTGGCCTTAGGGATGGACTGAAAACAAGTCTATTTTATCACAATCACAGCTTCCAAATGGCTTCCAGGGTCCAAGAAACTAGTTACAGACCTGATGATTAAATTTGCTTTTGCTTTATAACTATGTCTTTACATTTGTCTGACTTTCCATAAAATAAGGAGAAATAGTTTTCTTCGTGTGTGTGTGTGTGAGTGTGTGTGTGTGTGTGTGTGTGTGTGTGTGTGTGTGTGTGTGGACAGGGTTCCTCTGTGTAGTCCTGGCTGTCCTGGAACTCACTCTGTAGTCCAGGCTCAACTCAAGAGATTTAACTGTCTCTGCCTCCTGAGTCCTGTGCTGTAATTAAACATGTGCCACTACCTCCAAGCTTATTCAGTCCCTAGAACTGGAATTACAGATGTTTGTGAGCCACCATTTGGTGGTTGGAAACAAACCCAGGTCCTGTAGAAAAGCAGCCAGCACGCTTGACCACTGAACTGTCCCTTTAGCCCCGAGACAAAAAGTTTAAACATGTATTTTTAACCAATGAATTGATAAAAGATATTTTCCCAATTAACACAGGCTTTCACTTAGGGGATATATCTCAATGAGAGAAAAGAGAGAGTGTGTGTGTATGTGCCCGCACATGTACAGCAAGGAATGTTAGATAAATTTTGTATAGTTTCTACATTTTTATTTTGAAAAGCAGTAAACAAAGGGTCAGTGCTGAAATGCCAGATGAGAAAGACTTGTTCCTGCATAGCCTTTTGTACTTTTTTTCACCTTTACTACAGAGTTATTGTTCAACTACAAAACTGGAGATGTTGGTGTTTTTATGTTTTATTCTACATCTGCCTGGGACTAGCTAACCAGGATTAGGTTAAGAGATTCAACAACTGAAAAAAATAGAGACTTAGAATCCTAGAAGTGTGCAGCTGTCACAGTTAATGGGTTTTGTCTGTCCACTTTCTTAGTTTAAATTGTGAAAGGCATGCTAATTCACACAACAAAACCCAATGGTACAGAAGTATGTCAAATTAAGGTCTGCCATTTTCTTTACCTTGTGTAACATCCCATCCAGGTTCCCTTCCCAAAGAAACCACTATCCTCAGTTGGGTATGCACCAATCTGGATAATTTCTCTGTATATACATTTTCAGACATGTAAGATCATAATATATAGAGAGAGAGCTTTGCAGCTTTGTCACGTTGGATGAAGATTAAATACTTCTTTATCCTACAATTCATATTTCTAAAAATGTAACCATTTAGTATACTATGTCTATTAAGTTTATACTTTAAAAGATGAGAAAATTATATACACTGAAATTCCTACCTACTTCCTGTCCTATTTTCTATTTTGCTATTAAATTCATTGTAGTGCTTATGTTTTTTAATGCTAATATTCCCTGACCTACTCACTTTAATTTGTACCCGAGTTATTTAGCACATCATCTACACTTTGAACTAATAATCCCTTGTTCTGAATTATCTTGAATTTAGATTTGTCTATTAACATCTAGAGCCATCATGGGGTAGTCATTCCATAAGATCCCTGAGGCATTCTGGAGTCAATGAATACTTTATAAGATCCATTCTGGGGCATACGGCCTTTGCCATCATAGTTTTCTCCCAAATGCATGTAGAAGATGTGTCTACTCACACATGACTTTAGAGGAGAGATGGGAATTGGTTGTTCATGGGTTCTGTTAGAGTTAAAGCTCGTTCGCTTTCCCATCCACACTGCATCCAGAACTGACTGTTCTTTTTAACCATGTCCACTTTACTCTTCATTTCAGGCATTGCTTTATTTGGGGAAAATTTCATTTTGTGTGTGTGATTTGTGCTAGCTTTCTGTTATGTAATAAAATGCTAGAGACAAACAACGTAACTTTGCCTCAGAGTTATATTGATTCTAGTCCATACTTGATTGGCCCTATTACTTTTAGCTTCTGGTAAGAGTGTTAAGTGTTGCAAAGAGTCACAATCCTCCTCAAGGGTACAGCCCCAATGACTTAAATTCTCCCTTTGGCCCTATCTGTTGTTGTTGTTGTTATTTATTCTTCTCATACAATGC
The DNA here is from genome assembly GCA_030556225.1 of Cricetiscus sungorus. Taxonomy (NCBI): domain Eukaryota; kingdom Metazoa; phylum Chordata; class Mammalia; order Rodentia; family Cricetidae; genus Cricetiscus; species Cricetiscus sungorus. The sequence goes on along the minus strand of JANBXA010000372.1, from coordinate 48,840,980 downwards.
ATCCTAACCACAGTTTCCCTTTCTTCCTCTCCTCCCAGTACTCCTCCACCTCTCCTCTTCCCCAAATCCATTCCTCCTCTGTTTCCTTTCAGAAAAAAAGCAGGCCTCCCAGGGATATCAACACCATATAACAAGTTACAATAAGACTAGCTTTTATCAAGGCTGGACGAAGCAACCGAGTAGGAGGAACAGGGTCCCAAGAGCAGACAAAGGAGTCATAGACAACCCCCACTCCTACTGTTAGGAGTCCCACAAGAACACAAAGCTTCACAACCATAACATATATGCAGAGGTCATAGTTCAGAATATACAGGCTTCATGATTGTTGCTTCAGTCTCTATGAGCCCTTTTAGTTGCTTCTGTGAGCTGTGTTCCCCAGGTGTCCTTGATTTCTCCTACAATCCTTCCTTCCACTCTTTTGTGGCATTCCCTGAACTCTACCTGTGGAGTTCCCTGAGCTCTACCTAGTGTTTTGGCTGTGGGTCTCTGCATCTGCTCTCATCAGTTGCTGGATGAAGCCACTCTGATGACAAGTGTAGCCCTGTCTCTTCAAAATTCTACTGCCTTCCAGTAGCTGAAGTCTGAGCCTCTAGTTCAAGAACCTTTTGAGAACTACAATCCTTCCTTCCACTCTTTTGTGGCATTCCCTGAACTCTACCTGTGGAGTTCCCTGAGCTCTACCTAGTGTTTTGGCTGTGGGTCTCTGCATCTGCTCTCATCAGTTGCTGGATGAAGCCACTCTGATGACAAGTGTAGCCCTGTCTCTTCAAAATTCTACTGCCTTCCAGTAGCTGAAGTCTGAGCCTCTAGTTCAAGAACCTTTTGAGAACATTCCAAATCTAAATTGCAGCATAGTCATTGCTATGAGTTTTCCTACCTTTTGTTCAGGGAGAGTAATTCTGTGTAAATTTGGCTTGTTCCTTTTACACCTGATTTCTTTCTAGAAACTTTAGCCACTTATTGTTTTCTGTTTTGCATTTGTACGATTTTTTTCTAAAACTTCCTCTGTGTTTTTTCATTTTTTTTTTTTTTTTTGTCTATGAGTTTATAGAGAGTATATGTTCTGGTCTTTTTCTGGATAAATTTCTCTTTATCATCCTTTTTGTTTTCTTTTTTCTGGCTGCTAGAAATACTGCTAACTCTCAAGAAGAGAGGTGTGTGTGTGTGTGTGTGTGTGTGTGTGTGTGTGTGTGTGTGTGTGTGTGTGTGTATTAAAATATTAAAATAGAGGAGAATGAACTGGGAAGAAACAGCAGGCAGCTTCAAAGCTGCAAAGCTGGTACAGGGCTGACATGCTTCCTGGAGCTCTGATGTCTACCCCTAACCAGTAAATGGCTAAGGCAGATGAGAAGTGGGTGAAACTGCACACTGATGTCCAAACATTTTTCTGAGGTTTAATGTATGCTCATCCTCTGGAGAACTTAGGTCTGCAGCTATAAGACAAGCTCCTTCTCATCCATCCATTTTACCTCCTGCAGTTTCTGCAGGCTGGGAGTATGGATGACAGGAAGAGCAGCCACATATCATTCTCAGCCCATCTCTTACTCTGCAAGAGGGAAGCTCCCCTGCATATATTGTCCACCAGGTCTCCCATGGCCTTCCCATATCCTGAATGCTCACTATTTCAAGCAACTGCTAACTGGTATTTACTTCCAAAGACTTCCTCACACTCTTCTAATTCTGAAAAGTATGGATTTAGGGGTTTTATTATTGTTGGTTTTTAAATTCATTTATTTCACACATATGAGTGCTGTCTGTACCATGTACATACCCGGTACCACAGGAGGTCAGAAGTAGAAGTCAGATGCTCTAGAACTTGAATTACAAATGATTATCAGCTGTCATGTTCATGCTGAGAATCAAATCCAGGTCCTCTCAAAGAGCACCCAGTGCTCTTAACTGATGTCATCTCTGACGCCCCATCTGGAGAATGTTTTAATTTCTGCATTCACTCTCACTTGATTTGGTTGTTACTTACTTTATGGTTTGGGGTTATGACACATATTTGAATTTCAGCATGGATCCAAACTTCTTTTCTATTTCTTTCCAAAATTTTGAGTTTTAGGGAAAAAAGTATTTAAAACCAGCAGTACTACCTATGTATAAACTGATCTCATGACTGCTCCATGGCATGGTTAAGGGGAAGGTTTTCATGTAGATATGAGAGAGAGAACAGCCAGAGAAATCTGGAAGAATCCAGAGAAGAGTGAAAGTAGCAGAGCGAACCTGGCCATGAGAGGAGCAGGAGCAAAACACAGAGACGGGGAGAGAGAGACACAAAAAGAAGGGAGCAAGACAAAGAGAGTGTGGGCAAAAGAGAGAAGATAGCCAAAATAGCAGGCTTATAAGGAGAAGGTAGCTGGGGGGGGGGAGAGGAGAAGGGCGAGAAGTTCCAAGTAGGAGAGGAGGTGAAAGGAGCTAAAAAGAATCAGGATGGCGACATGGAGTTTGAAATGTGTAGTGTCCTTGTGACACCGAGGGAGCCTGGAGGCCAAGACAGTCATTTTCCCTTCAGCCAGTGATAAGGGAAATGGCTCATTTGGTAGAGGGGAACCAGCTTCCCAATTCCTGAGTCTGGCTTTTGTCTCAGCACCAGAATTCCGGAAAAGGTGTTTCCTTTGGACTAACAACCTTTAACTAAACTTTTCTTGACAAAAGAATATCTCTACCTGGCATGGTGTTTCCTTTGGACTAACAACCTTTAACTAAACTTTTCTTGACAAAAGAATATCTCTACCTGGCATGTGCCTTGTGGTTAGAGAAGATTCTAGTCACCTGTGGTCTTAGTGATGCGGTTCCAAAGGCATCAGTAAATATTTGGTCCAGCTGTGTCTAGCATTGCCTTGTGGCTAGAAAATTCTAGTCACCTTAGTGATGGGATTGACTGTGAAAAGAAGTGAAAAAGTGTCTTTCCAGAATACTTTCTAGTTAAAGTAATATAGAGGATTACATTAGTTTGTGAAATTTTCAGACATTGGATTTCAAAGGGTAAGTTAGGGCTTTGTTTATTTGATCGTGCAAAATTCTTGTGTTCACTAATATTGAGATTTTTTTGTTTGTCCATTTGTTTTAATGGATTTAAAGGTTTCAGGGAAGACTTTCCAGAAAACCAAGTTTGGTACTTCATTTCATTACTCTTCAATCTCAGTTTTAGTTTGAATGGAAACTGTATCTCCCCCACCCCCACCCCGTTACATTTTAAATGCTTGTTCTGCCCCCACCTCCTGACTTCCATTGACCACTCATTTTTGATTGGACATCATACATATCTAAACCACTAAGTTTATTAATATTAGGACTGTGCCCCCACCCCTACTGTATTTTCTCTGCCCTTTCCATAGTATCATTGGGAGTATACATGATAGAACTTGAAATCATGAAGAGTCTATGTATATAAGGTCTTAGTGTTTCTACTGCTGTGAAGAGACCCCACGACCATGGCATCTCTTATAAAGGAAAGCATGTAACTGGGTGCTGGCTTACAGTTCAGAAGTTTAGTTCATTGTCATCATGGCAGGAAGCATGGTAGCACACAGGCAGACACGGTGCTGGAGAAAGAGCTGAGAGTTCTGTTTCTGCATCTGCAGACCTCAGGAGGAGAGAGTAACATTGGGCCCTGCTTGGGCTTCTGAAACTCCAAAGCCCACCTCTAGTGACACACTTCCCCCAGCAAGGTCACACATATTCCAATAAGGCTATACAGCATAATAGTGCCACTCCATATGAGCCCACAGGGGCTATTTCAATCAAACCACCACAGTATTATTAATATACTGTAAATTTTTGTCTTTCTCTGTATCCCTGACAATAGGCATTTGAGAGACTCAACTGTCGCTGCATCCTGTAAATAAAGTTATGATACTGACAAAGAAATCCACATAGTTGGAAAATTAGGAATATACTGAAATACATACTAAAACCTCTCCAATAAATCACCCTTGACATATCTATCATGTAAAAAAAAACAAAAAACAAAAAAAAACTCAGCAGTAAAGATGGAAGAAAAATAAGTAATTTACAATGATAAACTGCAAGTCCTTTTTCTTTTTTTTTTTCTTCTTTATGGTTGCTATGGAGCTACAATGCAGCTTATACACTGCCTGGAAGCTTTGCCCACACCTACATTGCCCCCTGGGGGCATTAATGACTGGAGAAGCCTATGTCTAGCTCCATCACTCCATGGTCTTAGGGGCTCCAGGTCATTCTCTCTGGCATTTCACAGCCCGGAGTATTAATTGTCAGACTTGTGGATTTTACTGTGTTAGCAGCTGGGCCAGGAGAGCTGTTGTTTATCTCTCTTGGCTGAGAAGCTAATTAGCATCCCCATGTGTCCCTGCCTAGAGTATACCCTGTTGAGAAGTTGGTGTGACTCAGATTGTTCGGTAATTAATATGAGAGAGGACAGGGCCATGTCCCTGTCACTGCAGCCCTGCATGACTGGGACTTCTCAACTCTTTTCTCCCCACAAGGCTTGCCTTTATAGCTGCCTAACTTTCTACACACCCACGATCATGAGCTCATAACTTCAATTTCAGTGAAAATACAGAACAAGAAGAAGAAGCCATCAGTTTGACACCACAGCCCACAGCCCACATCCCAGTGCCAACTGAAATTGACCCTCAAACTGACCGTACCTGATCAGTCCATGCCTGAGTGTCTCCAAGATTCTCTTCCACCTGTGCCCCCCCCATGACATCCCTTCCCCCATCACGCTTTCTCATTCTCTTTAAAAGCCATACAGAAGAGACATCCTATAACTTCTCATTGACTACTCTGCTGGTACACACTGTGAACTGACACTTTGTGGACCCTCATCCCTGTTTACCTCCCTGCCCTCTGAGGGTTACTGGCCATCTCAGATCTGAAGTTAAAGTGATGCTCTTCTCAGGCTGGTCTGTCCTCTTGAACTTGGCCAAAAATTCAAATAAGAAAGATGGGGTGATGAGGTCAGTTGAGGGAAACAGGCCTGGTTAGAGGATGCTCAGAAATGGGTCTCAGTCTCAGCAATTTACACACCTCTCCCTCCTCACATTTATACTTCTCCAGAGAAGACTCTAGCTGCAATGGTACACAGCATAGGGTCTTGGTTTGTCCCAAGGGTAATGCTCTGTCTGTGAAGCCTACTGGATCAGGGGGCGGGCTCAGAATGATTCTGACAGCCAAACCTTTCCCTGGAGGACAAAGATGTGCCATCAGCTAAGGGGTGATGGTCTGACAAAGGACCTGTCCTTCTGTGATAATTTGAAAGTTATAATCTTACATACTTCATAGCAAGTAAGAGATCTATTTCTTAAAAGCCAAGCCTAAGATGATAAAGGATGAATTGCATCTATTAGTTACTCTTTAGAGTAGTTTAAAACATCAATGTTTAAACCAGTTTGGTAACTGAGTGAAGCCTTGGTGGGTTTTTCACAATGAATCCAAAACTTTAAGCCAACTCAGCGACCCTCTCCCCTCTCTAGTCAACACATTAGTCTTGCATCTTGAGCAGAGCCATTCTGTACTCCCTTAGGCTGCCCTATAGATTCGAAGTCTACTCCCAATAGCCTTAACCTTATCAGTGTATTTAGAAAGGGATAACATTACGTTTTTAAAATTCAACTCAAATGCACCTCTAGCTAGCTGCAGATTGAAGCTAATTCTTATTAGTTTGTAAAGACTTGGCCTTTTGAGTTACACTGCTTCTGGGTTCTGTATAGAACACATGTTCTGTTCTTTGATCTATATCAGTGAGAAAGAATTTTCACCACCTAGAAGACACCAATGTGACTGGCTCTTCTGTGGAAAAAATGCTACCACTATAAATCCTTGTTATCTACTTCAGAGAATCTGTTTTTGACATCCCAGCTTCTTGGTGGCTATTGAAATCGTTGGTTCTTGTCACAGTGAGAGGCAACTAACACTCAGTCTTAGGTACAGGTTGGGAATTGGAGAGAATCCTACAACTGATAACTTGTTCCATAGATTTTTGGTAGTATTGCATTGACTCTTGATTCCAAGTGTACTTTCACCTGCAAGCTGTTATTTCCACTATGGCCCTATAACAGCCCCCACAGTATATCATTGTATCCTCCACAAACTAGATTCAAAGCAATGAGCTCAATCTAAACCATTAGTATCTGGATAAAGATTGGGAGAGAGAATGCATGCAACATTACTGTGCCTCAAGATGTCCAGTGCATTAAAAGCATAGGAAAGTAGTGTGAGACATCTTGAGGAGGCAATCTAACTGCTGTGTGGGGTCAGCATAGAGATGGCATCACTTCTAAATGGATTTCTTTCTCCAGGCAACGCCCTGCTCTTGGAGAATGTCTGGCTTCCCTGGCAGCTGCCATCCCAGTGGCATTCCTGGAGCCCAGCCTTAACCGCTATAATCCTCTCTCAGTCTTCAACACCAAGACTCCCAGGGAGCGATCTAGTAAGTATCTTCTCACAGAGATCATCAACCCAGTGAATAGCCAGGAAGGTGGTGGCGATGGAACGTCGGTCCTGTAGTGTGCATGGTGTATTATTAGCTACTTTTCTTGTACCAGATAAAAACACCACAAGGAATACAATCCTTCAAGGCAGGCAAGGCATGGAGGGAAAGTATGAGGAGCTAGTCACATTGTGTCCACAGTGAGCAAGAAGAGAGACAAATGTTGATTCTGCAGTCACTTTCTCCTTTGTTTTTTGATACAGGGTTTCACTTATGTAGCCCTGGTTGTCCTGATACTATCTCTGTAGACCAGGCTGGCCTTGAACTCACAGAGATCTGCCTACCTCTGCCTCCTGAGTGCTGGAATTGAAGGTGTGTGCCACCATACACTTTCTCCTTTTTATTCACCCTGAGACCCCAGCCTGTGAAATGGTGTCGCCCACATTCAGAGGAGGTCTTCCCTCCTCAGCAAATCTTCTCTGGTGATGCCAAAGAAGTTTACAGGTGAACTTACAGATGTTTCTAAATCCCATCAAGTTGACAAAATTAATCATCACATGTGACAGAAGGTAGTAGGTCAGAGTTAGGAGCCAGATTATGTCTCTGTCTTGTTGGAGAAATGAGCTTGTATGAGACTTTTTTGATCATTAGTCTTCTGATAGCTCTTTCAGACAATGAGGAGACAGTCGGGTTAGATTCTAATGTCCTGCCATCTTAAGACCTTGAGGTTTTTTTGTCTGCACCAGGTCTCCATTTCTGGTCTGTACCTAGTGACATGACTACCTTTTAGTAGGCTTTTTTTTTTTTTTTCCAGAAAAGCATCACAACACGTCATATACATACTAATAACCTAAGTATGCTCTTCAAGAACAGGTTCTGCTTCAAAAAATACTGAACACATATTCTCTACCATCTTGGAAAATAAGGCATTCAATAACACCAGAAGGAATTATAGCTATACAAGAAAGAGGCTTTGTTAACAGGAGCATTGGCATGCACTAAATTCTATAGCAGAGATTGGTAAATTATATGCATAGGATAAATCTGGCCCACAGCCTGTTTAGACAAATATTTATTGGAAAACAACCAATAATCATTAAAGCTAAAATCCAAATAGAATTGCAATCCATCCGGAGAGTGAAAAGAACTGTATTTGGATTTGGTGTGCTATTAGTTAAATACTGTTATGGGGAGCCCACAAGAGATGACCACTCAGACAGTTTATAGCCAATTGAAAATCTTTATTCCAGCTAGCTAGGACTACACTCGGGTAATCAGGGCCCAAGTGTATAAGGTAAGGGGTTTAAAGGGCAAAAATCGCATCCTGGTATCTTGCTGGGAGCTGCAGAGGGAGGTTTTGTACAAGCAAGCAATTTAACAAAAGATAAAGTAAGTGGTTAACTGGAGAGGGAAGTTTACACAAGCAGGCAGTTTAACAGAAGATAAGTTAGCTGTGCCACCTTGACCTCGGGTTCCTACAATAGAGTTGTGTAATTTTCCATAGGATTCTCCACCAATAAGATCAAATTCTAGTTTAACCTGAAATGGCCTTTGCAAGAATAAAAGGTGGTGGAAACCCTGTACTATCTTGCCCTGTCACAAGATAATAATGATAGGCTAGAATAGAAAATCTTCCATAGTTATCTCTAATAAATCTTGGGTTCCAATAGAACTATGGTAATTTGATGAAATTTGAAACCCAAACTGCCAAATTATAGATCTAGTCAGTATTAAGAGAAAGATACATAGGAAACCATTTTAAATTAGAATCCATCCCATCTTGAGCCAAGATTTTCTTAAATTATGCATATATATACTACAAACGAATGGTTACACTCCATATCAATTCCATTTATCTTCAAATGTTATTTCTCAAACTGTAATGAGGTCCTAATCACACCTTGTCACCACTGTCCTTTTAACATAGAATGTAGAGTGCTAAACCACAGAAGCTTTATTTCCTCTTGCTTCTTATTTCACATACTAAGAACACATGCCCCCAGTAAGGGTCCCCAGGACATTTAGGTAAGACCACTATTAATTCTACTGAACTAAGATTACAGTAGAGCCTGGAGGTTAGCACGGGCTTTGACATATGCCACAGGTATTCACTAATAGAGAAGTAGATGCCCCAATCACCAGAGGCAAGGGGAGATAAGGGAATTGGCTCTTTCTGGCAGACAGAAACGTGTTTTACAGGTTTCAGAGGAATGCTACATATAAGTATGTCCAGCCTGAATTAAGCCCAGACTGTCATTTGGGAACATCATTGCCTTTTAGGGGGATTGGGAGTTCCCTTGCACCTAATCCCTTTCTCCACCAGATACATACTGTGAGACTAGACACCCAAGTCTCCTGCTTTTCACCATTGGCTTAAATAAGCAAAAGATGAACACTGAGTGTGCATGTGTCTCTTGTAAAAATCATATGTGCATCAGTATGTATTTTGGGATACACAAAATTAGCTGGAGAATAACTGATAGCTTAATGGACCATAACACAAGAGACTTCATTCATTACAAAATAGGTGGCCTAAGAAGCAAAGGAGAGGAAGGGATTTTAAGGTAACAAATGATGGCATGTTTTTAAAGTGAATGAACTGATTTATAGTATCAAGCCTTCTGTCAATTGAACATCTCTATTAATTGATAATTGGTGTTGTGTCAGTAGAGTTAATTATATTAAAAGCCTCAGTAATCTAAGAACCTGACACATTTTCTTATCCAAAGTTAAGAAAACGTTTAATACTACTTTGACACTTATTTGATATGGCAGAAACCTTAGTCACATGGGCATATTGGGTTGACAGAAAGATCCTATCACCAGTCACTTTGCTTACCTTCCACACCCTGTTTGAATAATAAGCCACCAAGAAAAGAGGTCCAATTCCAGTGTAAGCCATCAGCCTATCTTGCAAATGGGAAGTGTTCTTTGAGTGAAAGGCTACTAGGAAAACATGATAGTACTCTAGAATCTTACCAAGTGGGTTGTTAGAATCACTGTGTTAAAGATACCTTATATGCCATGCTAAAGCCTTCATCCAGTAGCTGGTAGAAGTAGAATCAGAGATTCACAGCTAAGCACTGAGCTGAACTCCTGCATTCCAGTTATAGAGAGGAGTGATGAACAAAGGGGTCAAGACCATACTGGGGAAACCCACAGAAACAGCTGACCTGAGCACATGGGAGCTCACAAACTCTACACTAACAGCTGGAAAAGCCAGCATAGGACTGAACCAGGCTCCCTGAATGTGGGTGTCAGTTGGGGGACTTGGGCCGTCTATAGGGACACTGACAGTGGAACCAGTATTTATCCCTAGTGCATGAAAGGGCTTTGGATACCCATTCCCTATGAAGGGGTACTCTCTCAGTCTAGATAGAATAGGGAGGACCTAGATCCTGCCCCAGATGATGTGACAGACTTTGATGATTCCCCCTGGGAGGCCTCACTCTCCCTGAGGAGTGGATAGGGGGAATGGGACGGGAACATGATGATGAGGGGGGTGGGAGGACAGGAGAAAGGGAACTGGTATGTAAAATAAGATTGTTTTTCATTGTTATTTTAATTTTTATTTAATTTAAATAAAAATTAATTTAATAAAGGATCAATCACCAAGTCCTACCACTGTCACTGGTATTCCTAACTCAGTAGACCTAGAGTAGGGCCTGAGGTCCTACATCTCTTATGGGTTAGATGAGTGGACCCCACCATGAGGAACACTGTCTAGAAACTACAAGGGCAGTGTGCTCTAATGACTTTACCAGCACTCTTGTGTCTGTTGCTAACAGGACTCATTTGAGGCTGACTTCAGAGAGCTAATTCATCAGAGTTCACTGAGTTTATCGTGTGGCATTTGGAACACAAAACACCTTCTGAATCATAAATGTTGCTTCTATTATTGTACATATAAATAACTTCTAAAGGTCATTATCATGACTCCAATGCGCCAAATGTTAATCCCAAAGATGGGAGGAGAAAGACCACCAACCTAAATCATCCTGGCCAAATTAAGAGTGCAATTAATTAAAGGGAGATTTTTTTTTTTATTTGTTCACACAGGCTGCCTCCCCCTAAGGCAGGGTTTGAGAGGTAAGCCTTGGATATAAAGGAGACAAGGCTTTTTAGCTCAAGGGTAGGGTTTGGTAAGCAAAATAGGTGAGGTTATATGAGCAGAACATAAACATAACAAGTTAGTCCTAGCCACCTCCTAAAACAAAGATATGGTTGCAAGGTGGCCATAACAAGGTAGCCATAACAACAAGAAAGATAGCAAGGTACTCATAGGTGGTCATATAACCTTGTGAAACAAAGGTAGGGTTGCAAGATGGTTATAAACAACTTTTTGAAGAAAAGACATTATTGCCATTTCTGGAACAGGCAGTACAGAACCATTTGTAGCTAAGATTATAGGTAGATTATAGCCCAATCCTTGAAAAACAGAGGTCTAATCATAAACAGAAATGAACCTAGTTTATCTTTATTATAAGATGGCTTTTAAGCCTAAGATGATGGAGGTGAGCTGTTTCTTCACAAGTTCAAGCAACTTAGATGGAAGAAAGAAGTATCTGTGGTGATGTAGTATCTTTGTGACTTTTAAACATAACACATGAACTTCTCATTTGTAATTGTAACCGCAAATAAGTGTGTCAGTTGCCTCTGTGGTGGTTGCCATTGTTTTGTGTACGGAGCTCCTGGTGGGAAGTTTGTGTATGTATAATGACCTTGTTTGAGATCATCTCTTCAGGACTCCCAGGCTGCTGTCCACATCTTCTGCTGTGAAGTACATCCTTCTGCTGTGTTGCATCCTTTAGCAACAACTAGTATTGCAATGGACCATGGGTGACATGATGGTCTTTAATCCATTTTGAATTGACTTTTCTACAGGGATTACAGCATTTGCATTGGCCATTTCTAATGACCAAAACAACATATAGATTGTTTATTTTGGCTTATGGCTGTTGAGGGCTAGGGCCATGATGGCAGGGAAAGCATGGCCTGCCAGCAGAAGCAGGAAACTGCTGGTTAAATTTTACTTGCATAAAGGAAGAAGAGAAGCAAGTAGGAAGTGGAGTGAGTCAGGGACCCAGTGTTCACATACATAACCCTATGGGAGTTATTTGTCACTGAAACCACCACCAGTACAAGTTTACTTTCATTCTTCTACATGTGGAAAAATTAGTTTTCCCAGCAACATTTGTTAAAGAGGCTGCCTTTTCTCCAGTGTGTGTTTTTTTTGACAGCTTTATTAAAATGTAGGTGGCTATAACTGCATGAATATTTTCCTGGGTCCTCTATTCTGTATTCTGTTCCAGTGGTTTGCCTGTCTGTCCTGTTGGAAGGGTTCTGTCAACAACCTCAAGACACTTATGATCTTCCACCTACCTTGCAGGGAAAAGTATCCCTTGCCTTAAAAGGAACAGGACAAATAATCCTTTTTTGTTGTTGTTTCTACTTTAAAAAATAATAATAATCCTCTCTAGTAAAATGTTGAATTCTAGTTTCATTTCATTTGGCTATCCTTATCTAGTGTCATGACCTCAATCCTTCAAGATGGAGAAAAGAGGGTTAACTCACTAGTCCCTGTAAATATGCTTTCTTAAACAACAAAGGGTATGACTGACAGGAAGTCAATTAAGTCTCCTGAAGTTATTGATCATTTGTGTTGTAAAGGCAGAAAATCAATCTCTGATTTTTTTTTTCCTCAGTATTTTCAACTAGATGCTTAGTATTGTCCGCAGAAGTGTTTGACGGAGTGCTTGCCTTTCCCTTTTACAGCAGTGCAGAAATGATCCAGGTGAACAAACTATAATTCAGCACCTGAATATTAAGGAGTTATTTTATCCCTGATGCTACCTTTATTACAGCAGACACACCAAGCTCCAATAGGCAGGCCAAGGGAAGAGCCAAGAATCCGTGTCACAAAGTTGTCTCATGTGCTATCCCTCAGCAGTGTCTCCATAACTGTATATTTTTAATGTCAGTGTAACATTTAGGAAAATGCCCCTGCAAGCTGCAAACATGCACACATACAACCTGAGTCCTGAGGTTGCTTTCATCCAAGCTTTCATCTTTTAAGGGTCTGTAGTAGAAATTTATGTCTAAGACCAAAGGAAGGGTTTGCCCCGTCACTGCGCCTTTCAATCACTGTGCCTTTCTTCTTCCTGTACTCTCTTGGTCAGTTCTGGGGATGCCAGACAAGGTGGAAGAGATGTGTCCTGACATCCCCCAGCTGGAAGGCCTGATGAAGGAAATCAATAAGTTGGCCGAGTCAGGTGCCCGCTATACGGAGATGCCCCATGTCATCGAAGTGATCTTGCCCATGCTCTGCAACTACCTGTCTTACTGGTGGGAGAGGGGACCCGAGAACCTGAACCCCAGCACGGGGCCCTGCTGTACCAAGGTCACCTCCGAACACCTCAGCCTCATCCTGGGCAACATCCTGAAAATCATCAACAACAACCTAGGCATTGATGAGGCCTCCTGGATGAAGCGCATTGCAGGTACCAATGCCCTTTCTCTCCGTCTTTGACCCTGGAGTTAGAGCGGCCAGATTCCCTTTTTAACTCTTGTTAGTTCTGTGATGATTCTGAGCAAGTTCTGTTCCATTGTTTTGATCATCTGCCTCCCATTTACTTAACAGCAATCTTGGGACTGGAGGTGTAGCATGGTTTGTAGAGTACTTGCTTAGCGAGTGTGGAACCCTGGGTCAATTCCCAGCAGTGCATAAACCAACTCTGTTGGTACAGCCCTGTAATGTGAACACTTAGGAGGTAGAGGTGGGATAATCAGAAGTTCAAGGCTAGTCTTGGCTACATGGGAATTCAAGGCCAGCCTGGCCCACGTGAGACCCTGTCTCAAACAAAAACAACACAGGAACCTGAGTGGACATACTTTCTCAAGCCTTTACTCCAACCTTACTCCCCTGCTAACCCAGGCCCCTCCAATCTTCAAGGAGCCCTTTAGATCATCTGTGCTCCACCGTGATGATCATTGCCTTATTTGTTTGGGGTGCTTAAGAAGCCCATTGACTCTTCTGTTCTAATTATCTATAATTTATTGGTAAGCAACCCTTTGCATTTGACACTTATGTAAAACTCAGTCCCATCGGGCTGTGCTAAGTTTCTCAATGTCATTCAGTATTTGCATTACTCTTTGTGCTTTCTAAGACTGGCTTGAATGTAGCTAATAATAGCAGCACTTTGTTTTGTTGATTTTTTTCCCCCTCTCTTTGTATTCCTCTTTAACTCCTGGCATGCAGTTAGCTCTTAATGAATGCTATTAGCCAATTTTCTGTTCTTGAAGCAACCAAAAGAGGGAAAGTTTGGGAAAATGAGTGTACTTCCTGCAGTCAAGAAACCATAAATATTTAGCATCCTGTGTGTCAAGCTAGAGTCTGGGGAGCTCAACAATGTGGAAAATCATTGTTTTTGATGCAGCTTCAGTTTAGATCATGGAGTCCACTTGTCACAGCTTCCCCCAAACAACCTCTTGGACCAAGAATTGCCAAAGCTAGGCTACAGGGAACACAATACTGCGTAGTGACTTTTCCTGGCAAATGAATAGACATGTTAGTAGAATGAAATACTCCTACCTCCTTTCTGTCTCAGAAATGAGCTGAGATTAAAAGTATAACTATTTTGATTGCTGAATAGCAAAGATCCTGTGGACATATAATAAGCACAATAGACAGCCTCTTATTACCAATTACCCTGAAAAGGTTGTTAATCACAAGGCAATTTGATGGGTTCTCATCCATAAACCTGAACTGAGAGGATGCTGCTCCCAGGAATACCTGGCATTGCTCTGAGGGGCACTGATGGAAAAAGAACTTAAGCTGTCCTTCCTGCAGCAAATCTAGATCTCATTCAGTAAGGCCACTTAATTCCTGATGACTAATGCAAGTTTTAAGTAGTAACCTCAAGCTCAGTTAGGTACAGCAAAAGTCCTATGCCTGGGAGAGTGCTGAGAAGCCAGGACTCCTTGGTTAATACAGGTCATCATAAAGCTACCTTTGTCTTATCTAGTTGAAGCTATCTTTTTCTCTTCTATCAAAAAAAAAACTGTAAAGAAAAATGAAATGAAAAAGAAAAGCCCCTAAGCTAAAGAAATGTCAAAATGGACATTCGAATGTCCATTGTCATTCATTTCATTTCATTGTTTTCCTATTCTTATATTTCCTAATTTTTATATTCAGACTGTTCAGTTCAGCTGGCCTAACTCTTAACAGTATAGTCAGGATCTAGTCAAGGGGATATAAGAAATAGGGCAGGACAGGTAGGCTTCTGTCATTCTTCTTACAAAAGGCCAACATTGCAGCCCTCTAATTCCTCGTCCATCTTTTCTACTTATAGCAACGTCCCAGTCTTCCCCAGCCCATGCTTAGCTTCCTCCATTGAAGCCCAATGAAGATGCCAGTGCTGAGGGCTTAGAACTTGATGGGCTAGTGTGCTTTGGGCCATATTTTTTTAATGAAATAATTAGAAAGCATATGTATACATACACACATAAGCATACATACATATTTTATTTTTAACACATAATAATTGTACACATTTGTGATACAGTGTGGCTTTCAGTGCACATATGTATAATAACAGATCAGGGTGATTGACATATCTACCACCTTGATAGAAAGCACACACCTAGTACTCGCTCCCTGGTCAGCGCAGTACTGATTTCTATGAACAAACGGCTTCCTTCGGGGACATAAAATCTAGCTGGTGGAGCAATATCAACAGGGACAACTGTCAGATGGTATAAGATAGTATGTTAGAAGAGAGGAGAGGTATGGCACAGGCCACGCATACATGAGGAATCCATGTGGGTGGGGCTCCTGTGGCCTGGGGGGAGCTGAGTAGTGTTTTGACCTTCTGCAGCTGCCCTAGTTCCCCAACCTCCACTGTGGATTTTTATGAGAGGGAAGTAACAAGGAAGGATTAAGGGATGGCTCTAGACACAGGTGCCATCCCGGGTTGATGGATTCCTCAGTCTCGCCTGTCATTAATGTCATTAATGGTCACCGCATTAATAGGAATAGGGATAAGGTGTTTTGTTTGCTAACGCAGTGTACGCGCAGCCCATCATTAGCAAGGCCAGGCCTGATCTGCTGAGAAGCCACTTCATCCCCACCCTGGAGAAGCTAAAGAAGAAGGCAGTCAAGACGGTGCAGGAGGAGGAGCAGCTGAAGACTGACAGCAAGGGAGACACCCAGGAGGCTGAGCTCCTCATCCTGGATGAGTTCGCAGTCCTCTGCAGGGACCTCTACGCCTTCTACCCCATGCTCATCCGCTATGTGGACAACAACAGGTATGAAAGAAATCTCTAGAATCCGCCTGGTGCTTGCTCTCTGAGGTTGGTTTGGGCAATCAAATAGCATAGAGAGATGTTATTGTTGCCAGGGAGATGAGGGAAAACACAGCTGCCACTACCAGTCTCCCCATCAATAATCAGAAACTAGTGATTTCCTTGACCAGTGATTTCTGTGTGGATTGAGATGTGTGTCCTCATGGGGCACTAGGAGGCTGGGGGAGCTAGTTGAATCAGATTGCACTGACTCATTTTGGTCTTTCTGCTATTCACTCATATACTCATTCAGTGGATGTCCTTCACTGTGCCTGGCACTATTCAAGGCCTTGAGGGAGGTGTCATACTCTTTAGCATAGAAGAATCCACTCTGGCACAGACAATTAAAAAGTGGGGGGAAAACACATAGTAAAACCATATTAAGAGAAGTAAAAAGAATTAGGAGAAGCTGGTAGACTGGAGTGGCAATTCCCTGACTGTGGTGTTACAGGAAAAGCAGCATTTGAGCAAAGCCCTGCAGGAAGTATGAGGCTAGGAACCACAAAGACCCAGAACAAGAGGGAAGGAGGACTACGGATGAAAGTCCTCAGGAAATGATGTGTTTAGGATGTTCAATAGTTGAAATGCTTGAATGTCATAATTCAGGAAATTGATTCTTAAAATACCAGAAATTTTCTGTATGAGTCATCATTTATCCATTTTGGCATATGAACTTTAATTGTGATATAATGAACAGTTAAACAGTAATTTGAGGTAGATGAAGGCTGGTAGTCCTGTATGTGTGTAAAGAATGCAGGGTATTTGTAGAATAAGCACACATATTTTCAGGGAAACTTAGAATGTAATATTGAAGATACTTAATGTATTAGTTACCTTTCTCTAGGCTATGACCAGATAACTGGTGGGAAGCAACTTAAGGAAGGGTTTATTCTGACTGATGGCCTATCAGGGAGGGGAAGGTAAGGCAGTAGAACCTTACTTACATCCGAGTGGATATGGGAAATGAGAAGGGTGAGTGTCATTGATTCATTGGTTTTCCCTTTTTCTACTTAATGTATTCAGCCTGGGACCCCAGTCTAGGAAATGATGCCACCTACCTTTAGGGTGGATCTTCTCCTGTTATATAATCCTCTCTAGAAATACCTTCTTAGATACACCCAAATTTGGGCTTCACTAATGCCCAAAACAAAACAAAAAAAGTCCTTTATTTTTATTTATTTTATTTCGGGGTCCTTTTGAGACAAGGTTTCTCTGTGTAGCTCTTGCTGTCCTGGAACTCACTTGATAGACCAGGCTGACCTTAAACTAATAGATCTGCCTGCCTCTACCTCCAGAGTGCTGATATTAAAGGCATGTGCCACCACTGCCCAGCTTTAGCTTTTATTTTTATTTTATGTGACTAGTTGTTCTGTGTGCATATGTGTCTATACACCATATGTGTATTTTAAACCTGGGACGGGAGTTACTGACACTTATGAGCCATTGTGTGGGTACTAGGAATTGAACGTAGGTTCTCTGGAAGAGTGGTCAGTGCTCTTACCCCCTGAGCCATCTCTCCAGCTCCCTCCCTGGGTATTTAACTCAATCAAGTTAATAATCAAACTTAACCATCACAACTCCACCCCTTGTCAGCGTGACACACAAATGTGTTGCTTTAAACTGTAATATTTGACCTTTGCTTTTTCCCTACCTACAATCAAGTGTGTATCATTTTCCCACACTGGTTCTCCACATCAATAGCAACAGGATACTCAACAATGTGCACTGATTCTAACCCTACTTACAATTAGTATAGTCCTGTAAGAATACCCAACTTCTCTTCTTAGGATTCCCCCATGACAGCGCCCTCTACCAGCAGGAAGCAGTTTGGAAAGAACGACACCCAAATTCCCAAATATTGTTTATAAATGTTTGTTTTCATTTTTTTTAAAAAGGCATGTATAATTATGCCCAGCATAAAATAAATAAATGTTTTTTTAAAAATAGAATGCCCAACTTCAAACAACATATTTAGGGTGCCCATAGGTTGGGATGCAGTTCAGAAGTAGAATGTTTGTATAGAATTCTAAAAAGGAAATTGCTAACAAATACTGCAAGCTAACAAATACTCACAACTGAAGTTACATGCATTGAGCCCACACAAGACTGGCCATTTCAACAATCTGTCGAAAACCGGAGTAGCACACAAGGATCTACTTTTACTTCAGAATGATTAGATATTGATAGATTCTAGGAGAGGAGAGATCACTGTCTTGGGCTGTGCTGAGCCCACCAAGTTCCAAAGGATACCTCTAAGCCCATGGTCACTAAAATGCCTGTTTATTCTCAGTAGGTTACAAAACAAATAGATAATATTGTAAGAGAGAGATTTATGGGAAAGGGGGGAGTGGCAGGTTGTGGAGCAAGAATTGACAGCATGCACTGTGTATGTATGACTAAAGACAAATTTATGAAAACCATGTTAAAGCCGAGTGCTGGTGGTGCACACCTTTAATCCCAGGACTGGGAAGGCAGAGGCTGACAGATCTCTGTGAGTACGAAGCAGCCTGGTCTTCAGCGTGACTTCTAGGATAGCCAGGGCTACCCAGTGAAACCCTGTCTCAGAAAACAAAATGAAGTCAAAAGGAGGTGATCATCCTAGCCACACTTTTTTTTGTAGAATATAAACTTGGATTTCTTGGCCCTGTCCTCAGAGTGACTCATAATGAATAAGGCCTGACCCTGGGTCAAAATCCCATAGTAAGAGAATATGGAGTAATACATGTTTTTATGGGGAAATGAGTTCATTACAGTTTTGACAGAAACTGAGAAGAGAAATTGTCAATCTGTCTCTGGGGCTCATGACAATGGTCTAGTTTACTGAAAAGAAACAAAAGCCAGGAAATGTGCATATTTGATTTAACTGAGGGATCAAGTTAACAGTGGTGAGAGATAAGGCCCTCTCCTGGCAAAGCCCAGAGCACATGGGACTAGCTACTTCCACTCTCAGAATGGTCTTTCTTGTAGGTATTTCAATCATTAGGGCCTCCATAGAACTCAAGAAAGCACTTATGATTACTAATTTATGAAAAACAATACAACTGAGGATCATCCAAATAGAAATACAAGGGGTTGAGGCTACACAGAGTGCCCATGCTCTCTCCAGGGGTAGCAGCCTCTAGACATATCTGCGTGGTCACCAGTCTAGAAGCCCCCAAACCTCACTGTTCAAGAGTAGGTAGTGGTGGTGGTATTTGTTGTGCTTTCCTTTACTTTGTTGTACTTGGGCCTAGGGTGGTTTGCCTGGTGGACCAGTGCTCTACCATAGTTCACCGACTTGATCTTTAGCCGTTTTATAGGTGTTGTTGACTGATTGTATCAATAGCCACCAGTGTTTGAGTTTGAATTGAACCCTCTCAACTTATTCCAAGAGGTTAGGAATAAGACAGAAAATTCTGACCTGATAATCTGACTCCAACTAGCACTCGAAAGTTCTAGTCTGTCTGGGGCCCAGGGATTCCCCTGAAGTTATCCAGCCCCTCAGCAATATAGCCTCATGCCATTCACACATCCAGCTATGGCCAAAAGGTTATGAAAAGCAAAGAATTGTCCCACTGCTCAGGAACCCCTTTGCCAGGAACAGAAGTAAAGACTTAAGTGTGTATTTCACTATAACAAAGGCCCTTAAAGTTGAAAGACATCATCAGGGGATGCTAGAAGCGATGCAAACAAACAAACAAAAAACCTGAGAGAACATAACTAACTTTTGGAGTTGTTTCCCATTCTGCCATGGCAGGAGATTTGTATTCATTTTAGCATTTATCTTTATAGTACAAGCTATACTTAATGTAATTTGAATGAGCTTACTTATATTTAGTATTTGAAAGAAAACATCATCTGCATACATACGGTCTCTCCACATATATAAATACATATCCATAAATATGTACATTAGGACTAGAATAGTACATTTCCTTTCCAGGCTACAGGTATTATACTCATTTTGACAAAGGAACTCTGCTCTTAGGGTATCAACTTTAGTCATTTCCGATAACGTAATTATGTTAGCAGTTTAAAGAAGAAATTTGTCAGTGTTTGAGGTGAAAACAAAAATAAAAGTGGAGGGAGATTGCTCCTGGAATAGCTTTTGAATTGCGTCTGTCACCACGGATGATCAAGACTCAAGACAGAGCGTGTTCTGTTTACAGAGTGCTTGACGGTTGCTAAAAATGGCAATGTCAGAGAGTCTTTGAGATCATCATTAATTCATTCATCTCCACTTTTCAACCTGTTCTTCCCTGAGCGTCACAGCCATGTGAGCCTGCTTAGAAATACATCCTTCTAACATGAGTGCCTGTCCCTTCAAAGACCTTGGTAGCAGTGAAAGCAGAAAACATTTTATACTATACTAAGTGTGAGGTACAGAAAAAAAAAATATCTAGAGTGTTGGTCATGGAGGTTCATGCCTGTAATTAACAGCACTTAAGAGGCTGAGACCTAGGCTACACAGTAAGACCCTAAAAAAAAAATATAGAACAACATACTTATTAAGATGACTATTTTGAAGGCTATGGCTATGCGTTACTATAAAGGTAATTACATTTGAAGAGATCGATGCCTTTTTGCTGATCCTCAAAGCCAGAGTTAATGATATACCTGAAGGTCACTTAAGACTGCTGTCCTACTGTGTACTCAGTCTGTTTAACCTGCCTTTTAGTGAACAATGTAGCAACCAACCCTACTCCCTTGGATTTCCCATGCAATCAACTTTTGTGACCTAATTTAATGCATAGTTGTAATCAGTATTCTTTCATGCCCTGATCCTGGAGTAATGCATATGTGTTTGAATGTGCACTGTGCTAATCATTTGCTGAAAACAGCAAATATAGGTGGAAAGCTGTCATAAAATGGATAGCCACCCCAAAAGGTGAACAAAACATTTGGATATTGCTTGGTAATGTTTTGTTAACAGGGTCAATTAGAGTCAGTGACTTAATTGTTTATGAAACTCTGTTAAAGATTTCTGTGATGTGTCCCTCAATTCTTTCCCATGTGGTACTTTCTGTGCTGTTCAATGAACAATGAAGGGGAGAACAAAGCCCTTTGTTAGGGACGGACACATAGGGACAGACAGACACAGGGACAGAGTCGCAAGATGGCCTTCAGATAGGTATAGATTCAGATTCATAAAACAGGCAAACAGGATGAAGGAAGGAAGATGCAGAGACACTGAATTAGAGAAGTCAAATCTGGGCTTGCTCTTAGTCAAGTGATACCAAGAAGAAGCACTTTGATTTCTGCCCTTAACTCGACACCGACACATTATTGGTGACTGAGTTTATTATTAATTCATTCAAACAAATGCAGAAGGACAGCTGGGATTGTGAGGTCATAAAGTGAAGTTTATTTTTGCCTCCCCTTCTAATCTTTGCTTGAATCTTGTTACACTTGTCCCCTCCCACAGTCTTTTCCCCCAATCAAAGGATGTTCCTTCCTCTCCTTTATCTGACAACAAGTGCATGCTTGTCAGGCCCAGAACTCAGAAACGGAAAGACTTTTAAGAAGGGAGAAGAAAAGGCTTGCCCCATCCTGGGATTTCCTGCCCATTGTCTCACTGTGGATAGAGTTTTGAGAGAGGGAAGCCATCTTCTTTTTCCGTAGAGTTGGTCTTGAATAAAACTACTTCACCAAAATCTACCCCTGGGGCTTTCAGTAGAGTGGAGAGGAGCAAGCAGTACAGACTTCAGGGTCCAGGGGTACTTTCTCCATCAAAAGAACCAGCTGACTCAGAGTGAGGGATGGAGGAGTTGGCGGAGTACTATAGTCACCTTGTGTTTCCTCCACCTGGCTGGATAAGTATCACTTCGCTTCTCTTGCAGAGATATCCTGTGTTGTTCGTATAGCCACTTCATAGCCAGTGCTAGGGAAGAAGTGGAGAACACAAACAATCTTGCTTTGCATGCAGCCCCATCTCTGTTTCAAACTATCTTGTAGCTCTTACCTGTAGCCTCTATTTTTGCTCCCTAACACCAGAGAAAATTAATCTTTCATGTGGCAACACTTGAAAATATTGAAGCAACTCCACGCCCGTTCTTCCTCTTTGTTTTTCTTCATTATATCTAGCCTTTGTGCCTCCTGCAGCCCTGTGGGATGGTGTTTAAATCTTTAGAAAAGAAATTTCCATTGGTCAGTGTTTGAGCTTGAAGCTGGCAGGGTACAAAAGAACTCCAGGTGTGTTGTGAGCAGATCAGAGAACATCAGCCACCCATCTGCTCTTGCCTAGAGACAGAAATCATGACAGATTCAAGTTTCTAAGAGGGCAGTAATCTTTTGCTACCTTTATGGGAAACAGAAACATGTAAAAAATAAATATGGACTCAGTCGTATGATTTTTGGTTTTTAAAAAAAATCTCTGAAACTACTAAAGTTAACCTTGTGCAGTGGCCACCTCAGACTGAGACCTGTGCGGAACATTAAGAGAAGCTCTCACCAGACAATCCCACCCGGAACCCAAGAGCACAACCTCAGTGTCTTTCAAAACTTTTTATTTTGAAAATGCAAGTTTGAGTCTTCTTATTCTTACTGTTGTTCAGGGTTCTATTCTATCCTGTTTGGAGTTTGAGACAAGGTCTTGCGTATGTAACCCGGACTAGCCTCAAACTCATAACAATCCTGATGACTCAGCCTCCTCAGTGCTGGGATTAAAAGTGTACAACTCTTGGTAACAGAGGGTCATAATTACCAGTTTATGTTTAGACAACATGGCAATGATGTGAATACCCACCAAGGGTCAAGATGGCTAACACTAGACATCTGTAGGGCTATATGTCTGCCTGAACAAAAAGGTGGACACCAGATGTCCATAGATCACAAAAGTGTGTAGTGATGTAGTGTGTTATGTAACTATTTCTGGCAAAATGCCACTTTTGTGTAGGTTCTTTATAACTACGGCCTTGAGGTCCAAACCCGAGACTTCACCTTCAACAGCCTGCCAGTATGTGCGTTTGTGCAGGCATCTGAGCCTACTTCTGTACGGCCTGTGTACCAGTCTATGTGTATGCCCCTGTGTACTAGGTGCCTACCAGCATCTGGCTGTATAGCAGCTTTCACCCAGAGTGAATAAAGTATATCTTCTCTGCCTGCAACACCTCACATGAGCCTCCTCCTCTCCTGGCATCACAGTTAGGACCTTGGGTACTATCCTCAGCTTGTTAAGATTCTGTTCTCAAAGCTTCTTGTTTTTCTACTAAAATACTTGGTTATTTCACCTGCTGGGATTGTTTCCCCCACCATCTTACATGGAAAAGTCCCAACTCATGATCTCTAAGAGGAGTCTTACCGGAAGCCTGGCATTTCATGGCTGCCTTTTGGCAGCAACCAGTGCAGATGATAAAAGACCCACAGGGATCCCCACAGGGACCAAGTGGCTAAGTATTGAAAAAGAGGCCGAATCCTCTGAAAACATTAGGCAGGAAGGAGAGAAGCATCCCTCTGAACAGAGTGAGTCTGAGCAATACACATGAAGCAAAATCTTTTTCCTGCAAATACCACCTTGGTCTGGCTTGAGGGAGAGGTGCAGAGAGCTTGTGTGCCTGGAATGTTCTTCATCCTCACCAGTCTGGATTCAGGGAAGAACTTTACTAGAGGCAAGCAAATAAAGATTTGCATTTCTGAAGAGGAGTGAGCAAAGCTAAATCCCCCTGCCTCAAGCAGCACCCCAACATGAAAGCAAAGAGAATGCTCTTCTTTCCGCCAGGAAATAGTACCTAAGGTCTTGTTTCTGTTACTCTTGCTTACTGACCATCTTCATGTCTGTACCTTTTCCTTGACAGATGAGGTTACAATCCTTGCCTCTTTCCACGTAAGCCACAGCACAAATGCACAAGACTCATTTAAACCAAAACACCAAGGAATGAACAGCTGGTGGTTCTGATAAAGCAAGAAATGTAACCCTGGAAAAGCATTCTGGGGGAAAAAAAAATCAATGTGAAGGAAATCAAAAGCTTATCAGTCTCAAACCTCAAACTTGAATTGCATTTGGGCTGCAGGAAGTGGAGAGACTTAAAGAGATGAGAAGTCTATTATACATAAAAGAAATCCAAAGATAATGTATGGCCAGTATGATTATCCATCGTGGATCCTTACACCTTTGCCTTTGTATCTTCCCCATTGCCTTCCATCTCCAAAGTTATTTTTGTTTTAATATGGCAATTAGAGTTCCAGACTTTGGGTTTTCATTCTAATCACAAAGGATTAAAGCAAATTTCACAGGCAAAGGCAAAAAGACTTTCCACTATGTGATCTCTTCTTAGGGAACTTTTCCAGAAAGTCTATTCTTCAGCTTCCACTTTGATCTCATTGAGCAGTTCCTGGATATAGGTTAAGGGGTGTGGAGTACCATGATACTTAGTGGGACAGGATGGTACTCTGAACAAAGGGAGATGGGTGCTGGGCAAGCAATTTGTAGTGTCTATTATATAAAGAAGATTCCAGATGAATTTGAAAGCAAGACTGGTTCAATAATAATGTTTTTGAGAATACAGCTCAGAGCAGAGAGGCTCATGGAGGATGAGAAGGAAGGGGGTCTAAAAATAAGTTGACCTCTAGAATGTTTCCTTTCCTTGCCTAGCATAGAGCTCTCCATGAGTGGGTACAATTATCAGGCTACCCAGGAATACCACTCAGATTTCCCAGGACTGGCTCTGTGTGTGTGTGTGTGTGTGTGTGTGTGTGTGTGTGTGTGTGTGTGTGTGTGTGTGTGTGTGTGTGTGTGTGTGTGTGTGTGTGTGTGTGTGTGTGTGTGTGTGTGTGTGTGTGTGTTTAGGAACATATATAGAGGTCACAGGTGTTCATTCCTGCCTCCTACCTTGTTTAGGACAGGGTCTCTTTGTTATTCAACTCTAGCTAGCCCCTGAGTTCCAAGGGACTCTCCTGTCTCTGTCTCCCTTCTTGTTGTGAGAGTATTGAGAATATAGCTGTATGCTACCAAGCCTGACTTTACATGAGATTTAAGGATTCAAACATGGACCTTCACACTTATATGGCACATACTTTACTTGCTGAGCTGTTGTTTCAGTCCATAATTGTTTTTGATTATGCTCTGCATGGGACAAGGAACAGTAAATTTTCAGATCATTTGTGAAAGCCAATTGTGTTATCTTTTTTTTTTTCTTTCCTTTTTTTATTTCTTTCTTTCTCTGTTTTTAGAAAAGGCCTCATTATGTAGCACCATCCTGGAACTCACTATATAGACCAGATTGGCATTGAATTCATAGAGATAGATCTGTCTTCCTCCACCTCCCAAGTGCTGGAATAAAAGACATGCACCAGCACCAGCAACAAATTGCTTATTTATCCTAAGACATATAATTTAACTCCAGCGTTATTTTAATAACAACCATCCTCAGGGAAGAACATGCCACCTGGCTATCCAATACCAAATGATCAGTCCTAAAAGCATATATACAAGTAACATTATATAGACTGAGTAGGTTTTATTCAGAAATATATATATATTTATATGCATGTAACAACAATGAATAAAAAAGGCCATGACTTTGAAAGAGAGCAAGGAGGGGTGTATAGGAGGGTTTGGAGCAAGGAAAGGGAAGGAGAAATTATGTAAACTATATGATATTTTTTTTTTATAAAAAAGAAATCTAGCCAGGCAGTGGTGGCATACACCTTTAATCCCAGCACTCAGGAGGCAGAGACAGGCAGACCTTTGTGAGTTTGAGGATAGCCTGGTCTACAGAGCAAGTTCCAGGACAGGCTCCAAAGCTATATAGAAAAACCCTGTCTTGAAAAACAAAAAACTATAAGTGTGCCTTCCAGGTTCTTGGAACAGAACTCTTAAAACCCTTGGGACTGTCTTGAGTTTTAGGCTTGTCTTTTGTTGTTCACAGTAAACCTCATTTCACCATACTTGAGTTCACACTAACCAGGAATCAACCACATGACTAAGATGTTTGGAACGTTCGGCCCTACCCTCTAACTTCCTGACTTCTCCAAAAGAAAAAAGCTGGAGACTGAGTTAATCACCAAAACCAATGATTTAAACAACCATGCCTATGTGCTAGTTTGCTTCCTGTTACTATGATAAACACTGTTGCCAAAAACAACAAAGGGGAAGAAAAGGTTTATTTCCGCTTACAAGTTATAGTCTAGCATATCACTAAGAGACCAGGCCAGGAACTCCAGCAAAAGGAGCTTTAAGCAGACATCACATGGAGGAAGATTGCTTAGATGCTTACTCTCCCCGGTTTGCTTGGCTACCTTCTTAGATTGCCCAGACCCAGCAGCCTAAGGATAGTACCTCCCACAATGGGCTGGGCCTTTCTACATCAAATATTATCCCTACAGGCATGCCCACAGGCTCATCCAATAGAAGCAGTTGCTCATTGGAGCTCCTCCTTCCCAAGTATGTCAGCTTGACCTCTGAAGCTAACTGTAACCCTATGAAATTAAACCTCTTCTTAAAAACCCTAAACTCTGGGGCAGAGACCTTCTGAATGGAGGGAAATTTGGAGATCCCTGGTGGGTAAAGTACCTAGAGACAGGTTGGACTCTCCAGACTCCTCTTCCATATTGTCAATGTAAAAACTACAGTTCTCAACTTAAAGGAAATAATAGTTCATTCTAGAGCTATTTTGAGTGGTCGTGGCCCAGGAACACAGCTTCAGGTTATCCCAACTTCTATGTTCCAGTGTAGGAGCAGTTCCGCAGGAGTTTTATAATTTTACAGAACAAAGAAAATCATAAATCAAGGCAATTTTAAAATACCTTGGTGGGTACACCAGAGAGGCAGGAGCAATGCCATGGGGAGAGCTATTTTATAGGCCCAAGGCGCTATCTGATGACATTCTTAGCTCTTGAATTGGCAGAAGCTAATGTTCTGCTAAGTTAATAGCTTCTAAGAGGTTTTTATTTATTATCACAGGGTGTAATTCAGATACAGAGTGGGAATGGCTCTTGCAGAAAGATTAAACTAAACCAAGATAAAGTAATTAGCCTCTGAACCAACAAAATTCCAGTCTCCCCATGGTACTGAAATTCCAGTTGGCCCATCAATCTATGCAGACACAGAAATTCATTCCAGGAATTTTTGTTCACAGCCAGTCACAGCTTCTTTTCCAGAACTTTTATTCATAATACCTTGTCCTATATATGCCTTTCATGTTCCTCGGTTGTACTTAGGATAAACTATTAATAACAAAGTGACTGCCTAAACTTATGCTTCCTAAGTTCTTGTTCATTATGAACTCAGAGAATTGTCAAAATCCCTGATTTCCAGGGATTTTACATCTGAGGCTAGCATGTAGAGTGGGGCTCAGTCTTGTGGGGCTGAGCTTTTACTGTGTAGGGCATTTACTAACTCCAGACAGTGTCGTGTTGAGTTGATGAGTGGATGTCTGGAGAGTTGAGTAGTTGGTTAATGAGACGAGAACCCCGTGTTTGATGTAAAAGGGTTGAGTAGAAGAGCAGGATTTTGTTTAGCTTGGTTTCTTGGTGCTTGTTTTTAAATCAATCTGTGCAGATATTTGGAAAAAGCAGTTCACCCCGCCTTTTTGAAATACAACTTAATTCAAATATGCATGATACACAAATGCAAGACAACTTACAGAAAATGAGTTTGACTTAATTTAGCCTTCTTGTTACTATTGTGTTATGTCTTAACCCAACCTCATGGGAAAAAAATTAATGTGTATTTATAGAGAATTTCCAAGCTATTTAAGAGGTTATAAAGGATAGTTGGTTTCTGGGACTGGAGAAACAGCTTAGTTAGTAAAGTTCTTGCCTATAAGCATGATCCCCAGAAACTACAGGATTTTTGTTTGGTTGGTTTTGGGGTTTGGTTTTTGTTTTGTTTTATTTAAAGGCATGCAGAGATAGGCAGATCTTTGGAACTTGCTTGTTAGACAGCCAAGCCAACTTGGAGAGTTATGAACCAGCAAGAGACAGTATCAGAGGAGTGAGGTTATTCTCTGGCCTCTCTACACATGAACATATGTCCTCACTGTCCCACTCCCTCCCCACCCCTAATCAGAAAGAATATGGTTTCTGCTAAAACAGTTTAAATGATAGACTTTTTTTTTTTTCATTCAAAAAACTGGCTTTGAGGGACTAGAGGAATGGTTCGATGATTAAGATCAAGTACTGCTCTTACAGAGGACTGAGTTCAGTTCTCAGAATCCACACTGTGATAGTTTACAACCACTTATAATTCCAGCTCCAGGGGATCTGATACCCTCTTTTGATGTCTGCAACCACATGCATCCAAAAGCACTCCACACACACATACACACATACATTGTTTAAAATTGCTTTAAATCTTCCATTCAAATAACTGGCTTTCAGAGAGAGGTGAAGGGCCTGACATGTTTAGGAGGCTCAGATTTTCAGATTTCCAATGACGATGCCAGGGGGCAGGACTGGATGTCATAGTGACCAGTGTTTTCATAGGTTTGTGAGACTTATTCATTAACTCTCTGTAATAAGGCCTCTGGGATGATCTGTCTCCAAACTTGCTAGTTTAACCATCCATTTGCAGAAGAAGCAAAACAAAGGTGACAGTTTTGAAATGTTTGTGTCAGACATTTGTTTTGTCATAATTCTTAAAAAACTTTGATAAAAAACACAAGTGATAGTTATTCCAATTCTGAGCTGTACCTCAATGTATAACGATCGTCTTCATATGGCAATGCAGTTTTACCTGCCTAAACACATACTGCTTTTATTTATGGGGTGTGATTGTAGTTACTGCTGAATTTTCTGAATCTGTTTCTTTGCTTCTCAATGCAGATCTAACTGGCTCAAAAGCCCTGATTCGGATTCTGACCAGCTCTTCCGCATGGTGGCTGAGGTGTTCATTCTGTGGTGTAAATCTCACGTAAGGCCACACTAGGGGTCTGGATTGGGAGTAGTTTTGGCAGGCACATATCTGGAGAATCTTTGTTTTAATGCTTGCTTTTTTTTTCTTTTAAATCTTCCTCTACCCTGCCCTGCTTTAGAACTTCAAGAGGGAAGAGCAAAATTTTGTGATTCAAAATGAAATCAATAACTTGGCATTTTTAACTGGAGACAGCAAAAGCAAGATGTCAAAAGTAAGTCCTCAGAATTCTGTCTCAAGGATACTTCAACCTTGACCTCTTGTATCTAGTTCACACGCTGTGGGACTTAGTGACATGTCAAGCTTGGGTCCCACCATATAACCAGCAGCATCTCCAGCTGCTTCTTCAGAATGTGCCAGAAGAAGCTCCTGTGAAATAAGCACAGTTACCATGTTTTATGAACAAATAGGTCCTTGTATATCAGAACATTTAACTCTGAAGACTTTTGTAAGGCATTTGAGAGGTCTCCAGAAGGACAGTGCTGTGAGCATTTTTAAAATAGAAGAGAGCCCAGTACAGCCACACTCCAAAAGTACAGGTGTGCAGAGCCACCTTCCGATGGGCTATGAGGGGATGACCTTGCCTTCACAGCACTCACACTGGCATCATGTTTTCTTTCTGTTTGGAGCACCAGCATCTGCTTTATTCCAGATGTGCTGAGTTCTTAATGCCTATGTTCATTTTCATGCAGAAAACCAAATGTCTGTCCATCTCCCTGCAGGAGATGTTTGAAAAAAGTCACATCACTCTACTGTCCAGGGGGAGAAGCTAGCCTATGGGAGGGAGCTGTGATACAGCAGGGGGCAAAGCAGACTTGCATCTGATTCTCAGTCAGCTCTGTACAATGAAGCTTCATTGTCTTGGCTAGAGGGGGACAGCCATGTTTCAGTTACACACACACAAGCCAAGTCTCCTTAGCTGTGATGTTGTCTTACTGGCATTGTGGCCCACTCTTGGCTCTCTCTTGGCTCCATCTCTCTAAGAACTGTGCCTCAGGGAGGTTTGGCTTATATGTCAAGTATAAGTAGCCTGCTGTAGCTGAGAGACAGCCCTCTCACTGCTGGCAGTGCTGCCTGTTAGGAACACAAAGGTGGAGAGTGCATGGGACCCCTCCAAAGTGAGAATTGGATCTGGCAAGATGGGAATCATGAGCTTGTAATGAAGACCTTGAATATCCTTCTGAAACCATTTCGGACAGACCACCCATGTCTTGGCACTGCAAGGAAGAAGCTATTGTGACACCACAATAAGAATGGGAGCGCCTGGGGCTATACCAAGTGGAGTGGCTAGCTCCGGTCAACTGCAGTTACTGACTGCTGTCTTCCATCCGTTTTAATGCTAGCACTCTTCCAGTCTCCAAAATTTGTCTGTAGAGTTTACAGTCTACTCTCTAGTATACACTAGAATACACTTTTAACATGCTGCCTAAAACAGTTGACATTGAAAATTGCTCATATACAAAGCAGAGAGATTATATTCAAGGGGCACCTTGGTTGCAAAGGCCTCTTACGGTGTCTCCTTTGGTGCTTTAGATACACCATCTGGTTCCCCCAAACTCTTTTGCATTCATTTGAGGAATACAAACCCAGGCTTCCCAGATTCCTATGAGTCCAGCTTATCTAAGTTGCCTTGCAGGCTCTTGTGGCCATCACAAGCTGTCCTTTAACCCAGACTTCCTACAGAAAGTCAGTAAATCCCAGGCAGACACCATGCTGTCTTTGACACAGCTAGCATCCATGACTACCTGATACAAGAATTTGCATCTCTGATGGGTAGGAATGGGGAAAGCCATCTCAACCATCTAGTGATGAATAGATCTTCAAGGTCCTTGAGGTTTAAAATGAATGAGGTAACAGAAAACCATTTCACAACTCAACTCACTCACTAACAAACTAATGTAACATGCTTTCATTCATGATGCTAATGAAGGAAGGGGGGATTTGCTTGACTCATTCACAATGCTGAATAAGGAAAGAGGGGCATTTGCCTGATCAAAATAGTCATGTTCAAAACATGGGAAAGTCTTTAAAAGGTTCATCTTTAGGCGCAAACTCCATCTACACTGACATTCTATGGCAATTGTTTCTGAGCCTTATATATTCACACTGTCCCCGTTGCCTAAATTAGGACAGAGAAAATAGACAAGAAATAGAAAGGGGAGAGTCCTTCCCTTGGCTGAGCTTCTCACTGAGCTTTGCTTCATTCCCTTGACTCCTCAGAGTCCATCTTTCCAATCTGTGTAATTGTGTTGAGTTTCCTACCTGACTTTTCTAGGTTCTGCTAAGAGACTCTGGTTAAAAGTCAGTTTTCATCAGTGTCTGTCAGATACAATATCAATTGATGAACACGTTAAGACAGATACATTGCTTCTAATAAATAGCCATTCTGGTCCCTGAGGATAGAGAACCACATATGGAAAGCCAGGGAAGGGATTGTCCTTCATGGCAGTTGAATTCCTCTTGCCCTCACTTCTGTGGAAGCAGATGTTCTCTGCCACCTGCTCTGAATGGGCACCTGTCACCTGTGCTTGCATGTGTCTCTGTTCTTCATTGCGTTCTGGTGTTGTGTAAATGAGGCTGCCTTTGGTGCATATGGCAGTCTTGGTGGAGTTATCTGTCTATGAATGCTGCATGCCATGCACTACATAAGCCATGCCTGATGGCAAGGAAGCACACAAAATACACAGTGGGCTGCACTGCTCCCACCCAAGCAACTGAAGATCCTTTCGAGGACGGATTATTTTGCTGGCAGCTTACACACACATTTCCTTTTTGAAAGCTCACTGTATATTTTGTTTATAAAGCACCAGTTTATGAATACATGATAAGCTAATGTGGCTAGCTGAGCAACTATTTTTTGGTTAAGTCTGGTTTTTAAATGCACTTTGTTTTCTGGTGCTATGGCAGCAGCTTCCTCAGAAGGGAATGGTAAGTTAGAACACTTTTAGCCAAAGGAATATTAAGCCGTTCCTTGACCAGTATTGTAAACACTAGAATGCACCATTGAGATAAGGGAATTGGGATGTGTTTTTAGTGAGTTGGAAAAGGACAGGAATTGTCTAATAAGATAGATTTGAAGAGAGTGCAAAATCGTGTACGACTTTGGCTCAGTTTGCTCACGTGCACACACACACACACACACACACACACACACACACACACACCATTCTCTTTTACTTCCTCACGCTGCATCATTTCTCTTTTATTTCTGTATTCTTGTATTTTGAAGCATCACATTCATGCACCGGTGTTCTCTCTCTCACCTCCCCCAGACATACTTCCCTCCCTCCACTCCTCCCTCTCTCATACACACTTACCCTTTGTCCTCTACGCTGTCCTTTCTTTCCTATCTCTTCCTTTTTCTCATGATTGTAATCCTCCCTTTTTATGCTCTCCTGTTCTTCCTCTCCACACCATCCCCCATTTCTCAGGCTGATTTCTAGAAATTCTTTCCTCTAACATCTCATGTTGCATTCACTTACATTAACTTCACTTACTCTCTAGATGGAGTGAGGACTTCCCACAGTGCATTCTGCCTCTGACCAAAGGTGGATGTGAGCCCCTGCACAATAACAGCATAGACAACCCCAAGAGATGTGAGACTCTGTGCTACAGTGACACAGACAATACCTCGAAATGTACCTTCATCAAACCCCCACATCTCACAAAAACACAGAGACTGCTAAGTCTGGTTTGGTTTTTGTTCCCCTTAAGGTCTGCGCAGAAAGTCACTTGCTTGATCATAAAGTGCTGATGTATGACCTAAGAGCAGATAAGAGAAGTTGTTTTGAGGGTGAATGAACCAAAATTGGTGATTACCATGAGGGAAATAATCCTAGCAACATATGAAGAATAAAGGTATAACCTTCAGGGTGTAGGAACCTTTGACTTAAAGTTTAAAAGCGGAAGTGTAAGAAGGGAGAGCTCTGTTGATTCGGTTGTGGAGGGACAATCCTACAGTACCCCCACCACCCCTCTCTCTCTATTTCCCTCTCTCTCCCTCTAACATTCTATTTAGAGACAGTCTCTCTATGCAGTCCAGGCTGACCTCGGATCCTATCTTGCAGCCCAAGCTGTCCTTGAACTCTTCTACTTGCCTCAGCCTCCAGTGCTGGTGTTAAAGGTGTAGCTCATCATGCTCAGAAGTTTGGTGTGGTCTCCTGTTGTCACTGTTGGTTGCTCTGTTTTTACTCCTTTGATTTCAGTGCTTAGGGTAGAAGCCAGGGCCTTGTGTGACCTGTGTACATCCCAGCCCTTCCAGTAATGTTTTAAAATATATTTTTAACCAATTGCAAGTAGTCAACACAAAAAGGATTCCAGTTTTTGTTTTGTGTTGTGTGTACTTTGGTGTGTTGGGGAGGGAGGGGTGGAGAGGGGGAGTTTGGTTTTGGTTTCAGGTTTTTTTTTCTTAATTTTTACATTCCAATCCCAGTTCCTCCTCCCTTCTCTCCTCCTTCTCTTCCCCCCCCGCCGCCGCCCCCCCCGCATACACACACACACACACACACACACACACACACACACACACACACAATTCCCACCTCCCATCTGCTCCTCGGAGAGTGTAAGACCTTCCCTAGGAAATCTACTAAGTCTGTCTCATCATTTCATTGAGGCAGGACCAAGGCACCTCTTGACACACACCCCCTTCATTCCTGTGTCTAGGCTGAGCAAGGTATCTCACCACATAGAATGGGCTTCAGATTTTTTTTTTCTTTTAAGAAAGAAAGGATATAAAGTTCAGTGGATAGGGAGGTGGGAAGGATCTGGGACATATTGGGAGAGGGGAAAGAATGTGATCAAAATATATTGTATGAATAAATTTTAAAATACAAAAAAAGAAAATGGGAAAAATAGTACATTGGGATAATGTTTTGTACATCAAATATAA